>LHCL01000005.1:434494-654573 GCA_001305275.1 Talaromyces verruculosus | reverse complement strand
TTGGGGGGGGGATTTTTTCTTTTTTTTTTTTTTTGCTGCACTTTGCGAGGCGTTTGGGATATACTACGACTGATTCACCTCTTTTTTTTTGGAGATACCTGCCAATGGGGCTATTTGAGGCGTATGAATACTGCATATCTAGTTGTTTCGAATGCATAGTCACTAGTGACGAATTATAGACCGAATGCAAGGTCATAGTATAAAGTTCAGAATTACCCCGTGGGGTCGCTGAATGAACTCGTAAATTGTCGCTAACTACTAATACTGAGTCACTGCAGGACGGCAAAGCGAGTACCAGAGGATGATGTAACTCGTGATTGGTAGTTAACTAACCGTCTTTGTCATTCCCTCACATGACCAGCCTGGTTCTTTCTGTTCCCAAATCAATCCTCTTCCGACTGGGTACGTATATTAATTCAAATTGATCAATAACATAACCGAATCGACGGAACAGCGTGGGTGCCACGAGAGAAACGAAAGTTGGAACACATGATGTCAGATCAGCCTGTGGATTCTCTGGATTCTATCATTCAGCCGTGCCTTGGTCCGTCCCTGTCTAGCGCTTCTCCACACAACAGACACAAACAGTCAGACACCAAAGGGACACGGACACGAGTCGGAAGTTGGCACAGCCCAGCGACTCACAGTGGCTGGAAATTGACTGATGGATCCAACGAGAGTCTAAGCATTTGCTTAGCGAGACCCCGCATTGGTCTCTTCCTTTTACCGTCTTTGACAGTCGCCCACGTCTCGCCGCAACCATGGATTCCTGCTACTGAGCAGTACTACTAGCTAAACTAGTGTGAAGCTGTCGTCATATTCCTCAAAATCCCTCGACTAACACGGGCAAGCAAGGCTGGGAATGATCTCTCCCTAGTTGGTACTCCGTACTGACTATTCTGATCCTGGCCGCGGATGAGCCAGTGAGACTACCTCTGTGCGCTTGCGAGGCACAGTCCATCGGCACTTGTACGACTGTGGTTAAGTTAGTATTGGGGTATTCTGGGGGCCGGTGTTTGTTCGTGTTTATTCCCAGACGCGAGAACTTTGATCGAATTGTCGAATGCAGCCATCGATGAGACTTTTTTGTCTTTTTTCGTCTTCTGTCTTTGAGCTCTACACATATCACATGTACATATTTATACTTTCAAGGCATCGGTTCCTGTCCCACTTTTTCTTCTTAGGTCCACACCCATAACTGAGATTTTCCTCGCTCGACGACAGAACCAACTCATGGCAGACATCTCCAAGTCTTGATCTCCTTGCAAACATGCATTAGAAATGGCTTCAGCTGCCGACAGTGCTCCCAGCAATGGCATCACCGGGGGCTACACAGGCCATGATCTGGGCCTGCAAATCGCCATGGGCACCTTCATAGGTATAGCCTGGTACAATGCCATCGAACTCATCGCTCTGATTTTCGTGACATTTCGACAATATCGCGGGCTATACTTCTGGAGTCTACTGATTTCGTCCGCGTTTGGCGTGTTGCCGTACTCAGTCGGCTTTCTGATGAAGTTTTTCCAGCTCACGTCGGCGACGTGGTTGTCCGTTACGCTTTTGACTGTGGGCTGGTATACGATGGTTACTGGTCAGTCGATGGTGTTGTATTCCAGGCTTCATCTGTTAAATAGGAACCCTAAGGTTCTGCGGCCGGTGTTGTGTATGATTATTGTTGATGCCATTGTCCTGCATATTCCCACCACGGTGTTGACGTATGGCTCGAATTTCGCCAGTTCAAATCATCATTTTGTGGATGGCTATAATGTTATGGAGAAGATTCAGATGACGGGATTCTGTCTTCAGGAGTTTATCCTGTCTGGAGTTTATATTTACGAGACCATTGTCTTGTTGAAAGCGAATCCGGAGCGTGGAAGACGCAAGATCATGTATCAGCTCATCGCTATCAACATGATCATTATCCTGATGGACATTGCTCTACTCGTGGTCGAATACAAAAACATCTATGTGATAGAAACCACGCTCAAGGGAGCCATCTACAGCATCAAATTGAAGCTCGAGTTTGCTGTGCTGGGACAACTGATCCGACTTGTGCGTACACACACTTGGAAACCCCAATCAGCGATATCGGGTGCTCGTAATGACCCTGTCGGATTGAACATCTTCAACGAGGACGCTCTTCCTGATTTCGTGGATGCGACTCGCGTCACTTCTGATCTGACGCATGCCACTCCACCACCACGCAACAGCTCCCATCATCGCCCCTTTGATGACATGGATGATATCTCAATAGCCATGTTTGAGCATTCAACGTCATTACAGGATCAGGAGGGGATGCCCGAAATGCGGCAAATACGGCCACAGTCTACGATTTCGACTGGAAAGTCATGGAGTGGAGAGACGAGGATGAATGGCAATGTGAATAGAGGGAATCACCAGCCTCCTGATTCGGAGACGGTAGACTCTGCGGATGAGGCACATACAACACATAGCAATTCATTTGACCAGGGACGTTTTTTGTCGATACGGCTGTCTAATCATCACCAACCGGGTTGATTCGATTTTTGTGCTATACAGCGATTCGCATGACATGACATGTTGATAAAGAGACTCCGCACGCAGTCAGTACCACGGAGCACAATGTCAACTATCTCTAGGATGAGATAACAAATATCTCGACATGACCTTGATGCCACGTACTGACAGATTTACTGTCAACAATGGTACCAGAACATTTCGTCGTTTCTCGAAAGGAGGGGAGAGACTCGGTGTGCACTTCAGGACTTGAATCATGAATGGATATCATGTACATAGATACTAACCGTCAACAATGACGTTACGAGAACATAGTTTTAATATCAGGATTAATAACTCCACATATTGATATGAATGCCCCATGGGGCGCTATCAAATGCCGAAGTGACCTTCTTCTTCCAGTGAAATAATGTAGATCTCTACAACCACGCCACTTTGTCAGCCCTGTGCGCGTTATTATTAAATACCACGTTATTGTCCGTTACGGTATCCTGTAGCGAGTGAGCCTTGATGGGGTGAAGATCGTCGTAATCCTGGAGGCCTAAGTGGCCTGACCACGTAACATACTACGTAGTATGTAAAGAGATCGCCCTTGGTTTGTGGGGAAGACTGTACTCTAACAGCAGGTTACTCATCACATAGACTTATCCTCAAATTATCCCAGGTTAATCGATGAAGCCGTGTGTACTTGAGCCAAAGTTAAATTGTACATTCCTATTTGGGAAGGTGTGTGAGGTGAGATACTACATTCCAAGAGTATAAGAAGCTCCCTTCCTTCCTCTTTTCCAAACCTACGAAGTATTATTGTGCTTTTAGCCCGGTGAATAAGCAAACCGTCTCACTTAATGAAGGGCTATAGCAGCATGTGGTGGCATCTCCTGCCACTGAGTATACTTGCAGCTCTCGGGGCAGCCGCTGCACCAACATGCTCCTCCGCGCCATCAACCCTACATCTCCCCGATGCGCCCTACGACAACTTCTTCTACTCCGACTGCAACACGGCCGTTCAAGTCGTGGTGACCACCCCACAACCTGACAGTAATCTTTCATTAATCTCCCCTCGACTCGTCATTGCTTGGCCTGCGGGCAACAGCGGCGTATGCACTTATTTCGCACCTCAAAATGGTGTAAATGGCAGTCTGAGTATTGGGGTTGTCAGTTCAACTGTTGGCACTCCATTGGCAGCGACGTATGATGACAGCAATACTGCTTCTGGAAACAATACAACGCCCTTTTATGGTGTGACGGGAACTATTCGGTTCAACTCTTCAGCTGTCCTCACCGTTCCGATTCTTGGAAGTATCCGGACTATCCGTGACTTTGTGGAAGGGCCAAGCCTGCTACGGCCGCAGATTCAGGATGCTATCAACGCCTCCAGTTTATCAAACGGCGGAGCACTCCTTGAGCGTCTCTGGCTCGATAATGTGACCTCAACTCATCTCAATTTCACGCCTGCTGCTAACGGATCTGTCACTGTTGGCAAGAACAACACTCTCACATTCGAAGCTGGCGACTATATCTTCACAGCTCAATTCAATTACCCACAGTTGAAGCAACTGTCTCCAGCACAAGTGTTGACCAACACCTCTACGGGTTTGATACAACAAGATCCAGAACGGACATCAGCTTTGTCTTTCCTGTCATATTCCACTAAGCTTTTGGCTGGTGCATGGCGGTTCTTGACATACTTTGGTCGTGACTCTATGATTTCCGCTCTCTTGTTGGAGCCTATTCTTAGTAAGGGAGAGAATGGTGCTATGGAGGCTGTCATTGCGTCGGTTTTGGAGCGGATCAACAGGACGGATGGTAGTGTGTGTCATGAGGAGACAATTGGGTATTACATTCTTGCACTTGTCATAAGGCTCAAGGCTAACGGGGTGACAGTGACTATGCTACATGGTTGACTGAGAATCAATATGGTCTATACAGCACCGAAGCACAATGTGACTACAAAATGGTAAGTTACGTTTTACGTGATTATGAAGACATTGACTGATATTGACTACAGGTCGACTCTGACTTTTATCTTCCCGTCTTGATGAACAAATACTTTGTCGAGGACCCTGTAGGCCGTACTAGAGCGGGGGCTTTCTTGAAGTATGTACCCATCTCTATCTATCAGAGAAGATATTCGTTCTGACTTTCTGATAGTACTTCCGCCGGGGCTTTCAACACGAGTAATGGTGACCTGAACTATCTACAAATGGCAGCCATCAATGCAGAACGCATTATGAATTTGGCTGCCCCTTTTGCAGGTCACAATAACCAGACCAAAGATAACTTGGTCCATCTCAAGGATGGACAAATTGTTGGGGAATGGAGAGATAGCACTTATGGTAAGGTATCTTTCAAGGAGAGTAAATGAAAGAGATCTGACATGAAATAGGTATCGGTGGCGGCCGTATCCCTTACGATGTCAATACAGCTTTGATGCCTGCAGCTCTCCGAGCCATTGCATCTCTTGCCCGCAACGACTTCTTCGCGACCCAAACACGATGGGCCAAACTGGCCGATGAATACGCTCAAGTCTGGGAGGATGAGACCCTGAGCTTCTTTAGAGTGAATGTCCCAGAATCAGACGCAAAGCAACTCGTATCTTCTTATGCACAGACAATTGACTTCACCGGTCCAAATCAAACTGACACTATCGACGGCGATGTTATGTACCATGCCCTTGCACTTGATGGGAACAACAACCAGAGCCAAGTCCTTGTAATGAATACGGACGACTGTTTCCGTCATTTCCTGCTCAACACCACAGGAAGCCAGGATCAACTCACGGCGTTCATGAACCAGACAGCAAACAATATCCGTCGCACATTCCCTGCTGGTCTGCTAACGGACGCCGGTATGATTGTCGCCAACCCAGCGTATGGCAAGGACCCGGTATACGCAGCCAATTGGACAAGTGGAGCCTATCATGGAACAGTAATCTGGTCCTGGCCCTTGGCTATGATGGCCAAGGGATTAGAACAACAACTCGGTCGATGCGAGACAACCAACAGCTCAGCCGGTCATTCAGACCATGCACGTATCAGAATCCCCGACTTTTGTCAGGATGCTACAGTCTACAACAACGTGAAGACGGCATACAATGCTCTCTGGGACTCCATTGAGGCGAATCAAGCTCAGTTATCGCAAGAAGTTTGGTCTTGGACATATGATAGTAGCAACGATAAATTCATTCCTACGCCGCTTGGAGTTATGCCTCCTCCACCTGGGTCTTCAAGTCAGACTGGTATGTTAGCTTTCTCTCCTTACCTATTGATATTGATACTAACTATGCTGCCTGTCAGAATCGGATATTAGACAGCTGTGGTCGTTGACTTTTCTTGCTGTGACGAGGAATACATCTTTTCGATAGATTGATATGTACATATGTACTTAACTATCTCCCAAAAAAATGAGCAACGCTTCAAGATACAGATAACAAAAGGGAAAAAAAGCCATTCAAGTTATTGTATTCATCAGCCTGTACATCATTATAAGTCATCTACAACATCAATTTAGTATCTCCGTTTGATCCCCACCCAACACTCCAGCGGTTTCTTTGAGAACCCTTCGTGCGATTCCAACTTTGCCTGATGCAGCTCAAAGTCGTATCGATGAAACGCAGTACCCACAATAAGAGCCAATTCCATATGTGCAACATTCTGGCCCACGCAAGCTCTGGGCCCGTAAGAGAACGGATTGAAGCAAACCTTCTGCCGCGGCGTAAGATTCTCGGGCAACCAGCGGTCAGGATTGAAGACCTCCACATCATCGCCCCAGACTTCGGGATCGTGGTGAATTGTGAAGCTGGGGACGGATAGAACTGTGCCGGTAGGGAAGTGATGTTCCGCATAACCGATGCCATGCTCGGCCATCACGATACGCGGTAACCCTATGGATGAAGTTGAGTGTAGACGCATGGCTTCGTCAATACATCGTCGAAGATATTCCAGACTTCGCACTTGAGAAAACTGGGCAATCTCCTCCGAGGCGGGAATCGCTGCGTCGAGCTCTTTACGCAATCTGGGCAGAATAGTGCCAGGCGCTGCCCGTTCGCCCGCCAGGATGTAGTAGATTATAGCACAAGAAGTGTTTGAAACCGTATCGCTACCAGCAATGAGTTGGGTGAGAGCTTCGGATACAAGCTCCTCGCGCGGCATGGGGTTTCCATCAGCGTCTTTGGCGCGAAGCAACATGTCGAGAATGTCGTCTCTGTTTTTGGAACTTTCATCCGTCTGCTGAGTTGCCGCAAGGCGCTTCTCGACGGCTGCTACAGCCATACCGTGAAGATTTCTGACTGATTGCAATCCCTTGGAGAAGAATGGATCGGGGAGGTACTTTGCGTACGGTCTAAGAGCTGGGAGTAGTCCAAGGGTGGAGCTGACTTCTCCGCGCCTGTTCAGCGTTTCTGCCCCTGGAACGTATGCGACAGGTTCTCCCGGTAGGCGCGACTCGCACAAGTCCTGGCCTCGCTCGACCATACCGAAAGGAGCCCCAAAGGCAAGGTCACCAATGATGTCAAATGCAATATACGTGCACCACGGCATCATATTCATCCTCGAGTAAGTGTCTTCGGGGGTTTGGGCAGCCAATTTGTCTAACTGGCGGGTCCATCGGCGAAGGTTGCTCGACATGTGCGTCTCGAAAGCGTGCACTGAGGCTGGCGAGAAGGCGTGGGCGATGATCTTGCGCTTTCTGGTGTGCTGAACACGGTCTCGGACATTGAATACACCAGGGACACCGGAGATGAAAGCTTCATAAAAGTGGCTTTCTCTAAGTCAGTCCATGTACAGCCAACTACATTCAAGTCAAGATGTATACTCTTTGAGAAAGCCATTTCCATGCGCATAAACAGTGTGTAAACCCTCGGGTGTAGCGATTGAGACATGGTTGAATCCAACCCGCACAACTTTGCCGTACTTCTTGTGCGCCCAGTCTACCCAGGCATATTTCTGGCCATTTCTCGCACCAAGCGCTATCCATATATTACTAAACTTGCAGATGAAGGGACCGGGTATGCCTCGAAGGTCCTTGTATGTTGTGAAATACGGTACAATCCAGTACGTGATGATCTGGAGCGGCACAAGGAGGCCGAGAAGGAGGAGGTAGTATGTCAGTTCCATTGTAATTGAGTTTGAAGTTCAAAATATTTCTATGGCCTACTTGGAGCTTAATAATAAGATGCTGATGTGCAGATCAGCTATTTACTCCCACCCTCAATGCACCCCCACCCCACTTTCTGAACATTAGGGCAGGTAACGTGTGCGTCACTTACCTGTGAAATAGGTTAGTGATATACCTCCACATTGATCTACAACACCAAACGATTCCCACTTTTGATAGAGGACACTACCTAGTTAAGCAATAAGGGTGCCGTTACTACCGTATGGTGATAACCCCCACCTTTGGTTGACAGGTGTGATTGTTTCATAGATGGGAAAACTCGGATCTATAGTCATGGTCTTGCAGCAGCTATCAATGAGAACATTGATATATCTTCCTAGCAGATCTAGAATGCAGTACATGTATGTGCAAAGTGAACCGATATTCGAATATAAACTTCTTGTAGGCATGATCCACATGTATTTTTTCTTATTATCTTATCTTAATCATACTACGTATGATTATCTCGTTAACTCGGTGGCATGTCTACATATCCATCCAAGAGTGGGGGACTATGGTGCATTTACAATCTCGATCTTGAAGTGAAAGTCATCCATACAATGGCTATTCAACTCATCATAGCAACCCTAGGTAACCGTCCTCCAGATACTAGAGCTATGAACTACCTAAGTAAAATCTGTAAAACCCGTTGATAACATGACACCAAAGTCTTTCCCCGCCCTCCATAATAACTCCATCCCAACAACAGCATTAGATACATTCAAACATCGACTTTGACAATCTTCCCCGTCTCAACCTCATACACATACCCTGTAACCGGCACATCAAGCACCAACGGACTATTCCTCAGCGCCTGCACATCATCAACAACACTCTGCTTCAGATCCTTGAAGGGCAAGAATGCGATATGATCGACATTTTGTTTTAGGTCGGCCTTGATCTTGGTTCGGAGGTGGTCGTCGGTAAATGTTAGCATGCCGCAGTCCGTCTTCTAAAAGTCAGCTCTATGAAGTTGGGAACAAGGAAGAGAATGGGGCTTACGTGATGGACAACGACGATTTCGCGTGTGCCGAGTAGTTGCTGCGAGATGATTACGCTGCGAAGAGCGTCGCTGACACGCCCGCCTGCGTTGCGGATGACATGGGCATCACCTTCTTGGAGGCCGAGAGCTCGGAAGACATCTATATCGATCAGTATTGCTTCGTAACTTCCAAGGAAGTGTCGGGTGCATTTACCAATACGAGCATCCATACAGACTACGACTGCAACCTTGCTATATACCAAGAATACTCAGTTATCAGAGCTGTTGGAGTTGACGGTATGGCTAGGAGGGACATACCGAGCAGGTGGAAGTGGCAATGCTCCCTTGTCAAAGGTTGAAACATAGTTTGCATTCGAAGCTTCGAATTCTTGTGCTACTGACATTCTGATAGTTGTCTACTTGATATTGGGTCGAGTATGGGTATAAGAGAGTCACTATCTGTTTCAGTGGAGGTGATATGAATCCAGTGAAATGGAACACAATGAGCATAGAGGATGATCAATCGATAGTATGAACTGGGGTCATGATCAGGCTATATACAAATTTCCATCTATCTGTAACTACACATGTTCCCCTCATCTCCCAAATCTACGTGGCTTACACACAGCCGATCAGTTCGCAGTCCAAGAACTATAGAAAAACAAGAAGAGGGAAAGATGTTCACGAACCAAGATCGTTCATTGGATCATCCATTTATCTTGGTGTTGAGAGTAATTTGTACGCTTCATTGCGTGCTTATCCCGCAATGATCGATGATTTCTAGGCCAATCAGTCTTTTACCCATCAAGTTCGACCAAGCGAGATTCAAGAGGGGTGAGCGCATGGAAAAGCAATGATGGATGTTGTAATACGTAGTGTAATTCATGTGATTGCCTACTTACGTATCTCATAACCCTAATTGACCAAATCCAGTCAAGTCCTGTACATACTGTACACAATCAATTGACTCATATATACAATTCATATACCAAAAAGCCACCTTAAGATAAACTTTAATATTACATGCAAACATACAGACAAATAAAATCGATACAAGTATATCACACTTCAAACGACCGACTCCCCTTGACCAACCCAGCATCAAGCTTCGTAATAGCAACCCAGTCCGGACTAAATTGAATAACTTCATCGAGCGCCGGGATAGCGCCTTGGGTGTTGGCGTCACTCCAAAGACATGTCGCCTTCCCAGTCAATGTATCTTTCTTGGTGATGTTCTCGTCTGCGGCCCATTCAACATCTACCACCCACTGATTTCCCCAGGTACGACTCCACAGACGAATCTCTCGTACGCCATCTTCCGTTCCGTCTTCTAGTGACGGATTACTCGGGAACCGACTGTCGACGGCAGAGCCAGCGACATGGAATTGAGTAATGGGTTTATCAAAGTGCAAAAGACAGCCTCGAGTATTCAATCCGCTGATCTTGATCTGTGCGCGATGGCTGTTTTGGCGCCCGGGCTCAAGTCGTACAGCTTTGTATTTCACCCATTCGTTCAACGGGGGTTCTTCTGTTCCAGATCCTGGATGGGTGGTGACGTGTGGTACGAGACCACTCTCCCAGGAGCACTCCGTACGATCCGCTTTTGGAACGCACGATACATTTTGTGCATTGGCACTGGGTATCGATGCAACGGCGTCGCCGACAAAGGGCTGTATGCCTGTTAAGGCAACGCGGTTCGCACCAGTGTCGAGATCCACTTCCTGGAGAAAGAAGAGCTTCACTCGGTTGTTTCCAGAAAATGGGAATGCTACTAAGTTGTAGACTAGGGTAGCAACGAATATCAAGAACAAAAATGTAGGAATGTGATATGTGTATCGATGAATAAATGGGAGAGTAGGCATGAAGATCAATGTAGTGAAGATGGCAATAATCAAATACGGCACTAGCGCCGAACTTCCGTCCTGCATGGTCTGGTGAATGGCACTCGTGATGAGTAGACCTAATTGTCCGACAAGAATGGTGATTATCGGAGCGATCAATAGGAATTGCAGAATCCATGTCCACTTGGGCAAGTTGGCGCTCCATGGCTGTTCGTACCCGTAAACATTGAAATCTCGTGCATCGGACACATCGGTGCCAACTCCTGTCGACACCAAATCACCATCAACATCGTCTTCGGCAGGTCGAGTGTAGTTTGCAAAGCTTGTTCGTTGACCGCGCAGAAGAGATGTAGACTCTGTAGGTTCATCGTCCTCCTGGTGCTGACCAACGGACTCTCCACTGGGAGTCAAAAGACGGCTACCGCCCAGGCTGGTGCGTCGTGACGATATCTGTCCACTAACTTTGTTGGCAAAGTCACCTTTCTTGGGTAGCGAGAACAGCTCTAGATAAGAAATCCAGGTAGCCATGAAAGTGCCAAAGGCATAGAAGATGACGAAATAGCCGCTTGCTATACCGTCACGATTCTCATATACAGTAGTAATCACAAGTAGAACCCAGGTCAATATAAACATCCAGGTCAAGACATAGATACGGTGCAGTGCCGAGGGTCGAGCGAAATTTGCAATACGAGATAAGAACCACGCAACAAAGACCCATGCTGAAACCATCATGCTCCAAACTGCGTATTCACTGCTGTGAGCAATCATAGGATTTATCTTAGCCATCAAGTAAGCCAAGCCTACAACGCTTGCAGTAGTGCTGCCGAAGATGAATGGGAATCGGAAGAAGCCTCTCCATCCGCGCAGAGGTACACTTCCAAAGCCATCGTCGACCGA
Organism: Talaromyces verruculosus; assembly: GCA_001305275.1. Lineage (NCBI taxonomy): Eukaryota > Fungi > Ascomycota > Eurotiomycetes > Eurotiales > Trichocomaceae > Talaromyces > Talaromyces verruculosus. The sequence continues at coordinate 643,203 of LHCL01000005.1, read as the reverse complement.
GACTGAAATGCCAAACAGGTACATGCGATCATGATTGGCTAGGATAATACTAGTGATAAGCAAGGTCAACGGACCGACGATAAGCAGAGTGACAGATAGTGCGAAGAGGGTATGAATTTCGAATACAGCGAACGCAGTGCCAAAGAGATCAAACCATACGGCTCCGGAACCAGTGCCACTAGGCACCTTTCCTGGGCCTTGTGGACGACCTTCGAAATCATGACTCGTATCAGAAACAAGACCCTCAGTAGTCGCAACTGCGGCGGACAACATATGCCAGAGCGATTGCTGACTGGTATGCTTTGCGTCGTCTTGGTTCGTATGATATCTGGCCCGAGGCTCCATGAAAGCGACATCCAGACCGCGCAGGCCCATATCTCCTTCAAAGACGATGTAATCCGTCTGGCTTCTAATCATACCAAGCTTGAAACCCGCATCGGAAAAGACGCTACCAAAGGGATAAGGTGATCGCTTATAGAACTTGGTGACTTCGGTATCTGAACTGCGAAACAGCGTCGCTCGTCCACCCGCACCAGCACCTTCGAGGTTCAAAAAGGTATGCGGCAATTTCGAAATGGGATGTTGACTATAGACACGCGCGCCATTGAGAAAGTCCTCCTCGCCGTTGTTGAATAACACAACAAGTCCCCGTGTAGGTTCATGGCCCGGTGTAGTAAAGTATTTGATAAGTTGCAAGCATGATATAACGCCAACACCGTCATCGGTAGCTCCATAACCGGTCGACACACTATCGTAGTGCGCATTCACAAGCACACCACCTTTGCCCCAGGGACTGAGGCCCGGCTCTTTCCACCACTCCCTCTTATCATCTTCCTGTCCGCGGATGTATACAATTATATTCGTACCCTCGAAATATACACCGAGATTAGACTGCACGACCGTCAAATTTGACTGGTTATCGTCAAAAATATATGTCTGCACGCCATCTTTCTGATTCGCATTTCCCAGGTTGGCTGAGGTTATCTCCTCGATGCGAGATGACAACCAACTCCGCACCTCATCGTTCTTTCGCGAATTGTAAGGATGAAATCCACTCGTCAAATGCTGAAGGTCCTGCCAGGCTTCGTGTAAATCCAAACCTTCGAGTCCCGACTCCGGTACTGTAGGGAGGATATTGTGAACGACAATGAGCGGAGCGAGCAATGCGACGTAGATAAGCGTCACGAAAACCGTTACTGGAACGCGGTAGAAGGCGAAGGGGTTCCAGCGCCCCGCTGTTCGTGAGCGAGCCATGGTGGCCCTCAGAATCGCAAATGTCGACTGCGGAATATACGTCTGCTCAGAACAGACCAGCAGGTGAAGTTCAAGGGAGAACTTGGGAAGCGAAGCGATCCATGATGTTGTTGGAGGCGGAAACGACCACGCGGGCGGGGACTCTCGTAATCTATTTCATACATTCCAGTGCGGAGAAGCCGGTGTGAGCCAATCAGAGACTGGCGCTGTGGGGATCATGTTACGTTTCCCGTATTGTGTCGTAATGTTATCATCTACTCTACGAGTCGAGTGTACAGTAGAATCTGGCTGTAACGAACAGGGTTCCCTATCACTATATTGATGTCAGGTTAGATATTATTCATGTGAATATGGAGAGTGTTCCAAATATATAAACCAGACAGATTATTTATATCGGAGTGCTCCCCGTTGCCATCTGAAATCAAAATTTCTAGATATCGGATCTACGTTGGAAGGCCGTCTGTTCGTTATAGCCAGGCTCTACAGTGTAAGGAAGTAATCAGATATATGTCATGAATATGCTACTATACCATCCATCTGTGCAATGCAATCCATGCCTATTCCGTATCTTCAGGCATGTTGCAGCAACCAAACAAAACGAGAGACAAGAAACACGCTTCGAGTTGTAGTCCAAACCATCATGTCGCTATGATTCTGATATGGGTATCAATTTGTAAACGCAAGAGAAAAGATTGCTAGTGCCGTACAATGATAATACTCGAGATAGTAAACTCGCTGCAGCCAGCACAATATCGTAACAGAGAATGGGCAGCTGGCATCCTCATAATCACTAGACCGAGAGAAAGCGAGATCCGGTTCGGAAGTTCCTAATCCCTCCACGCTGCAAGGCGGTTTGATCATCCATGATGAACATCCACTGCTGGGAGCCGATCGTCGGCCGTGACCTTGTATATGTATGTGGACGGCACCACGGATTCAGATTCAGCCAGCGGGTGGACCAACTTCGATAACACTATCACCCATGTCGTCGTCATCATCACGAATGGCTGCCGCACTCATCAATCCGGTAACATGATTCTCTTCTTCATCTAGCTCGTCTTCATCATCGTACATCGTAGCTTCAGTTTCCGAAGGGAAAGGTCCGACATTTCTATTCAGATAGTCACGTAGTCTCATAACACCCTCGCCGCTGAATACGCAAAAGACCTCGCGTTGTTGTTGAGTGAACTCCGGGGGAGCATCACGGCAGAATGCAGTGAGATCTTCGTGTAAGAAGGCTTGTACACCTGTCAAACTAAGATGAGTCAGGCGCGGGCAGAAGTTAAGCAGAGCGTGAATTCCCTAGGAGTCCAAAGTTAGTGGTGATAATTTACATCAATCGGTCAGCATAAATTGACATACCTCCATAGTCAAATTCACACAGTAACTCAGGTGCACCCTCTCTAAACAGCTAGGGCTGACTGAGTGTGGAAGAGCTCTCGAACGAGCAAGAGCCAGGATACTCCAGTCGGTAATCGCCTGGCACTTGACCAGACCGATCCGCTTCAACTTTGGTAGGGTTGCCAGTTGTTGAACACTAACATCCGTGAGTAGATTACAGCAGGCCAGATCGATGTAGCGGATGCGGTTGCAAGACTTCACGAGCTGAGAGACTGCCGCGTCGGTAATGTTGGAACAGTGACCGAGGTGCACCAAATGCAGATTTTTGCCTAGCTTGCAAATAGCCAATACGGCACGGTCTGTGATGAATCTACATTTGTTCAGAACGAGATGTCGTAGCCGAGGAGCTGCATCGGTGATACGCTCAATAGCGTCATCTCTAATCTGCTCACAAGCAGTGAGATCCATAGCGCGGAGGCTCTCGAACAGAGAATGTGGAGGAAGTCGAAGGAAGGCGGAGTCGTCAATTTCAACGCATTGAGCTAAGCGTAGTTCTCGCATATTATGCAAAGTAGACAGCAGCGCTGTGACGGATCGACTGGTAACTTGTTTGCAGTCATGTAAATCGATTTCCAGTATTGATGGACAGTTTTCTGCGTAGGAAAGAATGGATCTGTCCGTAACTCGGTTGACGCCGTTCAATTTTAACTGCAAATGATATTAGTCATAACCTCGCAGTACCCTTGATGAATATAGGAAAACTAACTCTCTTTAGATGCCTGCAGGCTTGTGAAATCAACACTAGTGACTCGTCTGTTATTTGTGAGCAACCGGTGATATTCAACCCTTGTAAACGTGGACAATTCCTAGCCACGGTGTATAGGAAATTATCCGTCAGCGAATGAAGCTCTGAAACATCTAGAGCTTGCAGGTGCCGATTTCCCTCTACCAGATCTGACACGCCCTTGTCCGTCAACTTCGAACAATTGGTCAGGGTCAAACGTTCAATACGTTTGCACTGCGTAAATGCCGAAAGTTCGCTATCTGTAATTTTGGGAGCCAAGCTGGCCAGATTCAAGCGTCTGATAAGTTCGGAATATGGAAAGAAACTCTCGCTTTTGCCCACGGACGTCACGACGCTTCGAAGGTTCTCGGTCCGATTGCACGACGGTCGATGCCAAAGGATACCAACACAATTTGCCGCCCATTTTCGACAAACCAACATACAGTGTAGCATATCCGAAGGCGAGCTGAGTTTCGAGAATATCGATATAAGGATTTCTGGAGGTAGCCGTCCGATCGGGGGGATAATGATATCTGGCTCATTGCTTCCTATTTGTTCGCGAAACGTCCCTACCCCAATAGAAGACTGTGAGTCGTTTGCCTGGGCAAAGAAATCGGTATCATCGTCGGCGGCGCGTTCGGGGGAGCTCGATGTTGATGATTCCGAAGGTGCCTTACTCGAAGACCGAGCAGCAGCCCGAGAGCGATGCATTTCTAACCGTTGGCCTCTATATCCCTTTATATTCTAGGGATCTATCCCCGCCGAAAGAAAACTGAGTGACGATGGATGCGAAGAAATGGGCTAATATGATTGTTGAGAGATATGGTTCGTCTAAGAATCGTTGCGGGTGTCGTGTCTCATGTGAATCATCAAATGCCTCCTCCCTTGCCGCCGAGTTGGGCTCGAGTTGACGCAGCCTTGTAGGTACCGGCGTGGTCAACGGTTCAGTGCAAGAGTCTTAATATCGATATCGGTGCTTTCGCTGTCGTCTTCTTGCGGCCACAGTATACGTAAATTGGTCGTTCGGGGATGGGAGGGTATTTATAATCCGATCAAAACAGGAGTGGTGGTGAGATCAGTCGGACAAGGAATGGCCGTATATATCTCCGGCCGTTGGCGGCAGGCCCAGGAATGGTAGACGGGGGAGGGACTCAAAATGGAAAAGAAATATAGACAGGGGCCGCCTGAAGAATGAATCTGCAGGCCGTGAAGTAAACAGGTAGGATGTAGAGGTAGTATAAGTCGTAGGTTGAATGCAGCAAACTGGCAACGAGAGGGAGAGTGTAACTAAGGTGGGATGCGGGATGCTTGCCCAAGGCACACGCTCGCTGGCCAACCAAGTCCGGAGTTTTACCACCACCGATCAGACTACGAGTATGTGTCAGCTGAAGCAGATGCATCTCCTCATTTTGTTATTACAAATACAATATTCTTGGTTCTATATCTATTTGTTCTATATATTTATCATTTCTGATTCCTTCTCAGCATTTATACACTGCCCAAGTGCTATGTTGCTAAATAGAAGCAGACAAACTGCGGACTCTATATAAAGGCCTGCGAGAGGATGGAATCAGTGAAGGGAAACAACTTACGCCAGCTGTTGCACAAACAGGTTACCCTTGTATCACATGCAAGGACGGGGTTTCAGCCACACGAGGCGAAGAACATTTTATCACATCTATCATTATTTCTCCCAGCTGTCAGGTTTCTGAAACATGTGAAACTATCGTCGAAAACGACATTGTATATCAACAATGTGCTGACAGAGAGATGCTGTAACTGATGCATTCCAACAGTTCTCGGAGTGATAATGGACTTGATTTCTATATTTGGTTCATCATTCATGCGAGATATCGAGCTCTTTTGATAACTGCAGTGTATATCTTGAAAATTTCGTGATCTGGCTCCATCAGATCTCTCGGGACGCTCCCTTGGCCCATTCGCGAAGGACGTTCTTCTTGACCTTGCCAGTACTAGTCTTTGGGAGTTCGGGAACAACCTCAACTTCACGAGGAACCATAAATTTGCTGATGCCACTCGCGGTCTTCGCCCATGCTATAATTTCAGATCCCTCGATTTGTTTGCCTGACTGTACTGTGACGAATGCTTTAGGTCTTTCTCCCCAATGCGAGTCTGGGACGGCGACTACACCAGCCTCAAGGATGTCCGGATGAGTAACCAACATGGACTCTAAAGCCACAGAAGAGATGTTTTCTCCTCCTAAACAATCCAAGTCAGCCAACTTCCACGGTAATACTAGAATATCATACATACCACTGATGATGATATCTTTGGCTCTGTCCATGATTTGAATGGCTCCATCCGCATGCCAAACCGCAAGGTCTCCCGAGTGAAGAACTCCACCTTCAAATAGCTTACTTGTGGCTGCTGGATCTTTATAATAGCCCTTTGCGCAGATATTGCCCTCAAAGACAATCTCTCCTAACTCAAGGCCGTTGCGTTGTACATCAACAATGGCGCCATCCGGTACATCCGTCTTGATGACACGAACCGGGAGACTCGTAACGAAGCCGTGGCCCTGGCGAGCCATTTTCTGATATTTTTCTTTGTCCAGAAGAGTATCCCACACCGGCATATAATAGCCTTTCGTAATCGGACCATAGGTTTCTGTCATACCATAGACATGCACTGGATGCAGATTGAGGTTCGTCATTTGCTCAAATAAATGCGCTGTTGGTGGACTAGCAGCGACAGTAACTCTGACTGGATTTGGAAGTCTTTCTGCTTCCTTTGCCGCACATAAGAGTGTATTGACCGTTGGGGCGGCGTTGAAATGTGTTACTTGTTCGTTCTTCAGTAGATGCCAGATATACGGGTAGTCAATCTTTCGTAAGCAGTAATGAGTGCCCCTTACGGCGGTAATCGCCCACGGGAACGTCCAACCTGGTTGTTACATTAGTATCAGCAATAATGTTACTCAAGTAATGGTCAGATGGCATGTCCTACCCATTGCGTGAAACATCGGCAGGGTCCATAGGTATCGGCAACGGCCTTTATGATAATTTAAGCCTGATTCGATGACATTTCCCATTGCAGCCAAATATGAACCCCGGTGACTGAACTCAACACCCTTAGGCCGGGCAGTAGTGCCGCTTGTGTAAGCAAGAGCAATGGTTGAATTCTCATCAGCGGCCTGGCACTCAAGCCCATTCCACCCCCTGGCCCCTGTAGCTTTGTCGTATTCTAAGCCCTCCAAAATGGCAGCGTCAAACGGGCCACTTAATTGCCCCTCTGTTGCATCTGTATCTGTGTCGATCAGGAGTGGGATATCCGAGTGCTCGCTCCTGAACAGATCAAGAAGAGATACATACTCCTCGTCGACAATGATGAGCTCCGCATCAGAGTGTGCAAAGATATAACTGATATCCTCGGGCTTCAACCGATAGTTCACCGCTGTAAAGAAGATACCCAAGTCAACCAACATTCTATTACTAGAAGAGCGAGAACAAACCAATGTTGACGCAGCCAGCAGCCCCAATGCCGAATATAGACTCTAGAAAAGCAGGCGTATTCGGTGCTAGAATGCCCACACGCTGTAGCTTGTGCTTTTTGAGATAATAGGCAAGACCTCTGGCGCGGTCTGCAGTTTCAATATAGCTTCTCCGCAGGACCTTGTTGTTTGCGGTCAAATGGTAGATAGCTTCGGCCTACAACGGGTTCAGTTGTTGAACAATCTATACAATCAAAGTTTGAGAGGGCCGTACATCAGGCTCAATCGACGCAGCACGCGGGAGAAAAAAGGTCGGCGAGAGGGTATGGTAGTTGTTGACTTTGTTCACATCATGATCGACATGTGCGGACGAGGGAAGAAGGTGGCCAAGCAATCCAGATAGACGGGATTTAGGACCGGACATGATTTGAGCTTGTCAGTCAAACAATGAGGCGGTGATCATACTTCGGGGTGGAGCATGGGATGGAAAGAAGAGTTGGAGATTATTTAAGGTAAAATCAGGTCTGACCCCAACCAGCCAGGCACGCCGGCGTAAAGGAAGGAAGCGCGCTGGTGTCATGCGGGGGAAAGTAGGCCCTCGGTAATTGCCTTATTCCTCAGGCTCCCTCCCGTCTGGGGTAAGTACTAGCGCGCCGCGGCTGGACTCGGCTGTTGCTATGCCATTTTGGGCTTAGTTCCAGATATGGCAGATCCACTCTCCATACTCTCCAACGTTGACAGTGTTGGTTGCATAGAGATTACACCCAAACCTCCCAGTTTTGTGATTCTGATCTTCACTTTACAGACAGGCGAGTTTTCATCCAGAGTCTATGGAATCTGTCTATTACGTATAACAATGGTGAATGTCAGAATCATTCAAACTGGTGCCTTGAGGCTACAGGCCGTAGGCTGCCTACGCATCATATTCGAAAACACTTATTACTGCTCTTAGCGCTGCTGTCCTCATCCTTTCAAAAGAATCGATCCCTTCAGTGGTATCATTGCCCAATCTTCCCGGTGTTTTCAGCAGAAACTACAGACCTATGACTATTTAGGAGAGAACGGTTTTGATCTCAATCTTGATTAATCGATTCGTTTCCCATCTGGTATTGGAAGATACTAACAAAGAGACATGAATGAGAAGTTGTTTTATATATTTTTCCTCTTATAACAATTATCCTCCTTGCCATCTTGATCTATACGTGGCTGATTCTACACAGGCTCTACATGAGGCCTCGATTGCAACGGATCCAGCAGAAGTCTTCACAGCGGTCAAATTCAAGATCAGGCTCAGGCTCAGGCTCAGACACTCGTGACATTGAGTTGGGAAACCTCAGTAATTCTGATTCTGCTGGAACATCTTCGTCAAACCCGCCTAGTACCTCTCAAGTTTCCGCAGATACTGAACATCAACGACCCCAGCAAGAAGAAGGACTGATCAATATCGGTGATATCGGAACACCGCTACCAAAGTATACCACTCAAGCTTAATCTTTTCTTGGTGCCCCAAAAGGCACTCGGTTTCCACTTCTCATTCGGTTTTCGAGTCCAAGGGAGAAGCAAGCCTGTTGCCGACTATTATATTATCAGTTTTTCCGCCTCCTTTTCATCTTTACCAAGGACGTCTTACCGCCATGGGGGTCATGACATCGGAATGGGATTGGCTCGCGCTCATAGGAATAATGTTGGGCATTTTCGTGGGGTGCATACTACTTATCTTTAGGGTGGGAGGAATCGTGAGGTGCTGTTCTAGACTAATGGATTCACGAAAAAAACGAACATCTTCATCTCCTCGAGATATTGAACTAGGGCAGCTCCAAAGGAATGACAACGTCTCCGCCGAGCCGCCTAGATACCCGGGTACTTGACTCACTCAAAAGCCTTGAGTTGGTGTTCAATTCCTTGCTGTCTCTTTGACTTTTGGATGTATTTCTGTCCTTGCTTTGTTTGCTATAACTAGGCGTGCAGTAGACAGAACATGTAGTTTATCTTCTAAATCTGGTAGAAGACTCCACTTTCGTGTCGTTACTGAGAATAATGCGATTGCTGTCTGGCCGTTGTGATGATATCTAGCTACTTCAAATGAACACATCTTGCTTGGAGAGACGAACCACTTACTAGATGGAGACCAAGGAGGATAGATTCTCAGGTTGTCAAGACGTATCAACTTCAAGTTGTGGTTGGAAAGCTCTAAACAACCAGCATGTAGATGAAATGTCTCATTGTGGTATTCTACGAACAGCATAATCAAATTGGAACTTCAGAAATTCTTTCAATTATTCATTGCGCCACAGGAAAATAGAGTATTCAAGGCGGCACTGTGCCATACTGATATCATCATGTCTTTTTTTGTCCAGGGGCGATTCCGTATAAGAATCTCCTCCCCCGAACTGTATCACCATGTCCATACCAGAATGTCTGACTCGTTTGAAAATGATGACGTTAATTTTTTTAATTCATGATCAAATGAAAAAAATGCGAGGAACAATGTGACCCAGATTCGCCTGTATGGTCCCGCTGATTTTAACCATACTAGCAATTCCATTTGTTTTTTTAATCACATCGTTCCAAACACTGCCTGCCCAACAACCACCGACACCATCACCACCGACCGTCAACCGCTTAGTATCCCAACTCGGCCAACTGGCTCTTGACCTTGTCGTCAACCTTAGCGGTCTTTTGGGCCTGGGCGAGCTGTCGTCGGATGGCCTTCTTGCGCTCGTAGTATGCAGAACTCTTAACCTTGCGTCGCTCCTCGAGTCTATGATATGTTAGCGAACACCTTCTCGCCAGCGATGAAAAAAAGCAAAGAATATTTCGTACCTGGAGACAACGTCCTGGTATTTCCAGCCGACTTCGTGGCTGAGACGGCCAACGGTGCAGTACTTGCGACCGGGCTTGAGGCGGAGCACACGGAGAGCCTGGGGAACAACAACACGCTTCTTCTTGTCGTATGGGGGAGGGACACCCTCGAAGACCTTGAGTCTCTCCAAGGCAGCAGCACCACGGGCGGTCTTGTGAGGAATCATGCCGCGGACGGTCTTGTAGAAGATGCGGGAAGGAGCACGGAAGTGGAAGGGACCACCACGGGTAGGGTTGAAACGGGTGGCCTTGCGGAGGTAGGCATGGTACTTCACTGTACACAGAAAATCCATTAGTTTGTTGTTCTTGCTCCTGACAATGTGTCTCGTTGATTTCTCCTATCCATCACTGCAGAAGATGTTTCCCCTAGCCAAATAGATCGATGACTGCAATCGCATGCAATTCTGCCAAGTTTGTTCTTCATGCAGACGAAAGATAGGAGAATCCGAGAATAGAAATTTCGATTGACGTACGCTTAGCGCGGAAGAATTCGCCGGAGATGTTGAGGGCTTCACATCGAACGACGACAATCTTCTGACCGTTGAGCAACTGCTTAGCCACAATGCTGGCCAAGCGACCCAAGAGGTGTCCCTTGCCGTCGATAACGACCTATACAAACAATGATCGAATTAGCCGGATGCGCTCAACTTCTTGATGTTTTCCCCCCGTCCCGATCATCATGTTCTTCAACATCAACGCCACGACGAATCTCGGAAAAAAATCGACAATGTGAAAACTGCTTGAACGGTGGAATGCAACGTACAACTGGCTCGAATGTGGACATCCTGCTCTTGTCACCGGATTGGTATTCGAAAAATATCCAGCAAAGTCGAAGGGCTGGTTGTTGGCGCAATGGGTTGTCGGTCTGGAGTTTGAAGTCAACCTTTGGAGGACTCGCTTGATTGAGGTGTCTTAGCGGCAAAATTGGTGCGCTAGGGCTCGGTGCCCTAGATTCAAGTCCGTTTGTGGAAATCGCCTCCCGCTAAGCCATGCCGGGTTGCTCTATCACGTGATCAAGATCCATAGTTTCTCGGCTTGGCTCCTATCAATCATCGACAGCTCTACGAAGTTCACGCCGTAGTCTAGCATGGTACAATTTCGCAAGACTCGAATAGTTTGCGTATCAGATACTCATGGATACTCTCCAGCAGAATCAGGGTTTAACCTGCCATCCGGTGATGTCCTGATACATGCAGGAGACCTTTCCAACAGAGGGACCAGGTCTGAACTGGAGCGCACGTTTAGATGGATTGAAGAAGCAGATTATGAAGTGAAAATAGTGGTTGCGGGTTAGTGGCATCAATGCAATTGGATGTATTGAAAGTGGATGGATGAAGCATTATTGCTACTAAACATACATATCAACAGGCAATCATGATGTATCTCTTGACGCAGAGTTCTATGCTGAACATGGATCGCATTTCCATGGGGATGCTGCAGCTCAAGCAACAAATGCTTCATCTATAGACCTTGTGAAAAAATTCGAAGATACATCAACATCATCAATATTCCTCAACCACGAGTCTGCTGTGATCAAATTGAGAAGACCGGATGGACCTCACACAGCGTTCAAAGTCTTCGGGTCACCATACTCTCGGTTTTCCGGTCTTTGGGCCTTTGGATATTCCTCATCATCCGAAGATGGTGATCGATTATGGGGACAAATTCCTCCTGATACCGATATCTTGGTGACACATACACCGCCATTAGGGCTGTGTGATCGGCAACCAGGCGAAGCTACCTCAACTGACACTCCAAAAAGTGGAGGTGGCATGTACGGTTGCAAACAGTTACTTCACGCCCTGGGTGAAGTTCGACCGGTGCTCGCTGTCTGCGGCCATGTCCATGAGGGCCGAGGATATCAACGAGTGATGTGGAACCGGGATGATGATGGATCAGCATCACCCATGACCACCTATGTTGAACCACTACCCCCAGCCAACAGCAAGAAACAGAATCTAATTGATTTGACCGGGAAGAAGCAGCGTGCGCTAGAGAACATGAGTAGCTACGCAGCTCGGCCAGATTTGTTACGAGGAAGCGATGCTCGTGCGAACAGAAGGCTAAGAAAGGAGACTTGCATTACCAATGCAGCTATTATGGCCAGGAGCTGGCCCTACACAGGAGGCAAGGCTTTCAATCGACCTATTGTAGTTGATATCAATTTACCAGTTTGGGATGATGCTTCCGTATGACAACACCACAACCCGGCTTGAGCTTGTTTGTACAATGCATTATTATTAAATAGGCCAGTCATCGTCAATAGAAAGAAACTTGTCGGTTTTAAATAAGCGCCATGCAGTCATAAGAACATGTTTGAAATATATATCACATACTATAATCCCCTGAAAGTCCGGGTGACAAGCTACAATTCGTGATGAAGGGCATCGAAGCCACGCAAATATGGTATGTAGGTCCTGCTCATGAGACACCCAGAAACGAAGATCCGTATCAAGAGTAGGTACGCACACTCTAATTTGAGTCTCAAAATTTATCCGTCTAATCACTTAGAGTATTTACTAACGTCTATTATACATCCTCGACTACATACATCAATAAATCCGGTCAATCTTCTGACCTGTGGTGTGAAGAGAGCTAAATTCTCTGATTGGCACACTTAACCGCCCTGATTTGTGACTCGTTCAAGGAAACGTGCAGCTTTGGAGTGCATGACCAGACTGCATGACCGCCTCATCTTACAGTATTAAACACTATTAAGTTCGTCTAGTCGATATCTAGGTGTTAGTAGTGTCTTTGATTGTCTGATTATTGTGTCAATTTCCGTTTGGAGGGGTGAGTACGGAGTGGGGTGACAAGTTAACCTAAATAGTTACGTACCTACGGGTCGTCCCGCCAATCGATAAGAACCCGTCATTTCTTTTGAAGAATGGCTCATATTTGGTCTTGACTGATAGCTAAAATGCTATCTGATGACCTCTTGAGGAAAGGTTCTGGCCTAGGAGTGACTTCGACTATTTTCTCCGATTGGACTTGATAAGTGACCTCTAATAGCAAGAGATCGCTCAGACTTTTTGTGTCACATCACTTGCTATGTAGGCAAAGTGATTAATTCCATTGTCCGGGTTGATCGCCCGTCACAAGTTACCAGTCGATCTTGATCGATGACAGCTGGTGATGCTCAATGATCGTTTCTCTTGAACAGCCATGCCAAGTTAACGAGCCGACAAAGGATAAGGGCACTGTGCTCGAAGCCAACAATGCGAAGCGTTTTAAAATACCGCAGGGTCCATCCTGAAAGTGACAACTCACTGCGCCAGATCCGCAGTGGTACCTGTACTGGCAGAAGTACTGGCACGTTATTCGTATTCGACCACATTTGTAGTAGCAGGAAGTTACATGCGTTGTAGCGTAACTCCTTCCGCATCGCATGGCGGAGGTGTGCTGCATGAGCGTCCTGTGCTCATTCATTGTTAGTATTTGAACAGCGCTAAGTGGTCACTATGTAGCGGTTGGTCGCCTTCTAGAAAAGAGGCAGTATGTATTGGCTCAAGGTCACCAATTAGACTTGCTTTGAGTTGGCTGTTCGCTCTGCTTGCCCTTTCGAGGCTTGCTGTGGCGGAGTCTTTGACAGGAATAAGCAGGCTCGTAATAATAATAATAGAGCACCGAAATATGACCGGAGTGGCTCCAGAGTTCGTAGTTGAGGAATTCAGCATAGTCGAATCACCTGGCCTCGTTTGCACTTGAAGGTTGAGATGGATAATTGACTCTTACTGGACCGTAGATATTGTCACATTGTCGAACTATCCACTGGTATACAACAATACGGGCTAAGAGGGTGAATTACTGACAGTAAGCTGAATGGTGACGGACGATTGTGGCTGCATCCACTGCTCCAAGCATGTCGCGGGGTGATGTTGATGACAAGGAACAGCTGGCCAATTGATGTCGACAACGAGGGACAAGTGGTGATGAGTCTCCATTCGTGCTAGCATACGAGTCACAATAATACGTGTGGAGACGGTGATCCTAAGAGCTTCCCGATTTGGATAGTCGCAGGTCAGAGAGAGGCCCCGGCTCTCTTGTTCTAGAATGACGATTGGCCGCACACCATCGTGGCACAGTGGGTCCAGGCCCTGTTTCAATCTGATACGTGATCTCAGGTGGCCCACTGAGGATCGACTGATTGGCTGCAACGCCTCAAGAGTCTGCAATACGAATACCGTATGGTTACGTACAGCGTTACGCAGTTGAGCAGACAAACAGAACAAACAGGAAAGAATGCCCTGTTTTGGCTTGACTGCTTGGCAAGTGTACGTCAGTCTCTTCTGAGCAACATCAACGTCTCCTGTGAAGAACCATGACTATGATTCATGGACAGGAGTAATAGTCCTGACTAGCTGCCCGGTTAATCTGGACAAGCCTTCAACAGCCTCAACATGGATGACGAAACGAGCATTCCTCCCTCAGCCTGGCGGACCTGGATTCCCGGGCTGGTACAATCCAAACCCGTAGCTGATCCAGACAAGGCGACGTCTAAACATCCAATCAAATTGATCTTCCCCTTGAGGCTTTGTTGCTTTCGGTTCCTCGATCTAATAAATCGCCTTTGGACCCTGGATTATTCCCCGGGTTGCCCCCGAAGGGCTGACTCGGGCTACTCGCTTCACTTCCCATTGCCCAGGAGTTCTCGAGCGGAAGCCTCGAGTATCAATGCTATTGTAGCTGATACTCATAGATACATTACGATTCACGGCTTAGTATCATCATGAATGGTAGCATTGTTTAAACGGAACAGCGTAAAAAGGGTGAGCAGACTAAAAGATCCACCAGCCTAGAAGAACTGCAAGGCTGTTGATCAGAGAGGATGCCCGCATATAATATTTGATTGTATCATCTCGCTCCTCTTCCCGGAGTCCTGTCAACGTCAGAACATATCGAATGATCTCATATCTGCAACTGTACCTGTACCTAAGAGCTGGGGAACAACAAACGGTGGTGTTATCCATGTCACATCTTTAATTGATCATCCACCCATATCAGTCCACCTTGTTTCTAGAGGACAACATTTCTACAATCGTCCGAAACAATTCTCTGACACTCGCAAAGATCGGCCAACTCAGCGACATAATTCATCATCAGAGAGTCCCCAAAAATCGTTGCGTGGTCCCTACGAACCACTCTGTCGTATCGTGTGAGAACCCCACGTCTCACAGCGGGGTCCATCGCAAGCCCCCCAACAGCGAAACATTCAGTTACACGCATACAGATCTGGAGCACACTATCCTCCAACCATCCATTGGACATCCAGCGATTGTGGTGCTTGAAACTTAGTATCAGCAACAACACTGCTAGTACGCTCCTACTAGTACTAACTCATCATCACTGACCGCCCATAGTGGGAAGAGGGACAACTCCGTTGCTTGGGCAGCGCTTCACCGCTGCTTTCTTTGTTAGTTGTCAGCAAAGACGAGGCAAGACAAGGACCCTTATTTTGAAGTCTAAGCTACTGCGCCGCTGCGTTGCGGAAGTCTAATAATATCGCTGATCTAGTATTGTTGTATGGTGTGATGCGCAGTGACTGTGGAAGTCAAAGTCGAAGTGTGAAGACTCTCGAAAGGGCTCCCATCTAAAGGAACCATCCAGACCTTTCCGCGCAAAGCATTACCTAGTACTCCAAAAGCCCAAAGGCCTCTTCGGCCTGTTTCACAAATAGTCATCCGGTAGCTACGGTCCGGCAAATCGGTCATCGGCGTGCCCGCTGCTGAATAAGAGAAGAGGAAGAACAAGAAGGAAGAGACCGGAGTGGCGCAGTCGCAACGAGATAATTCTCGTCGTTATCTGATTCAAGTGGCCAGTGCCGTAAAGCCGCGATTCGCTGGTAACCGTGCGTTATTCGATCTACAGGCTTACCAACTGGAGTTACGCTTCCGTTTGTTGGCAGTTTTCTCTTCGCTTCTTTTCGCCTCTTCGCCTCCGTCCAGAAGCAAGACTAAGCAAGACTAAAATCAGAACGTCGTCCCTGACTGGCGTGGGTCTAGACTAGACTGGAGATCACGGGACTCATACGGTACATTACCGTCGATACATAAGACGGCGTACGATAACGCTGAGGGAGTGGGTCACAGTCTGCACAAGTGGGCCAGTCAGCTGTCTGGTTCTGGTTGGATCGTCCCGTGCTCGTTACCGAGTTTCCCAGACAGGTACGTACCGTTACAGGTTAGTTACGTATCGCCCTCGTTCCTGTTCTGTTCCTCTTCATGAGGGCAAGAAGTGGCCCATCCCGCCTCCCGGATATACTGCCACCCCGGTTCATCCAGACTTTGCCATCAGGGTGCTGCTCCCCTTCTCGGCCGTTCCTGGATTCTGCATCTTGTCTTCAACTCATCTGTTCTCTCCATCTACGTATTCCTTCTTTCCTTCATCTATCCTTCTCCTCCCAACTTCCCGATCCTTTACCGTCCTGCGGGAGATTGAAGAGGCTGTGTGACTGCCGCATCCCATCTATTCGACTCTTCTACGTCCTTCCAATCGCTATTGTCTCTATCTACATACGACTATTGTCCAACTACATCACGACGACTCATTTGGCTGACTCTCATTGACTAAAGCATTATGCGTTGACTACAATCGACCACTCAATGCAAAGTGACGTTCGCCTCGCAGTCATACGTTGATTCACTTCATACCGTGACTGCCAGCTCGGGCAACATCACTTATATTTACCACCTTCCTTTTCCATGAACCTTACCACAGTCCTACCCATGATCCCAGACTTACTTTACCTCCACACGACCATCAACTCAATATGTCGACTAATATACCCGATTTCGATCCTTATACCGTGTTGGGAGTCGACAAAGACGCACCCAGCTCGGCAATCAAGGCCGCTTACCGCAAGCTCGTGCTGAAGTGTCATCCAGATAAGATCCAAGATGAAAATCTGCGGGCCACGGCAGTTACTGAGTTCCAGAAGGTTCAAGCATCCTATGAAATCCTGAGTGACGAAGGAAAGCGCCAGCTTTACGATCAGGAGGTTTACCTCAACAAGTTGAGGAAGGAGACCGCAGCACAGAAAGCTTATGCAAGCAGAGAATACCGCGATGGACAAATGTACGAAGAGAGGGTTCCAGCCGGTACATTTTTCAGCAGCAGTGACGAGCATCTATACACCGACGAACCGACATCTTACTCTCACAAGTACGCCGATAGCCCGAAGCGCCCGCACACCAAGGCTACTGAAGAGAGGAAAAAGTCAAAAGGCCCATCCGTGTACACGTATAGCACGGCACGACCAGCAAAGCAGAGCGACCGTGACTATGTCAAAGCCGCGCACTACGACCGTGCAAGAACGCGCACCAAGGAACGCCGCCGAGATGCGTCGGACAAGTACGAGCGAACGGCAGGTGGTTTTGACTCCGAGAGCGATGATGCCTATTCAGATATCGAACGCGAACATTTTAGTTACAGGACCAAAGTGGAGAGTGATGCAAGATACTCATCACCTCGAGAATCTGTTCCTCCACGTCGCAAATCAGACACAGTACCAAGTTACTCCTCGAAGCATCATCGTAGCCATGGCTCATCTACCGGCTCGGACTCGGAAGATAACCACGATGACTATCCATCATACTCGACGTCCAAACTAGACGGCCAAGAAGAATGGGCCAAGAAGTACATTGGCCGCACAACGGACCCCGTGATCCGACCACACACATCATCTCGACACTCAGGTTATGAAGATAGGGAGCGACGTCACTCGGAAACTCCTCGATATTCAACTCGTTCTTCTCATAGTCACAAGGAGAGTGTGCACGTTGAAAGTTCGTCACCTCGGTCCACTCGCAGGTCTTATGAACGGCTAGATCCAAATGAGCTCGGTGAGCGTAGTTACGAATACGATCGTGAGTACGAGCGTGAGCGAATGCGAGATCGACGACGGGACCGTGAGTTTGATCTCGAGCAGCTTGATCGCGAGCTTGACCGACGAGACCGTGGGCGAACCGTTCCTAGTCTATCGACAGCCGCTTCTCAAAAGGTCCCATCGTCACCTCGGGCTCCTCCCACAATTACTCGCTCTGCCACCGCACCGTATCCTCGCAGTCGACGGGAGGGTTCGAGCCGGTCCGAGTCCAAGGGCCCTCTTGCGGGTCTAGTTAATGGTTTGGCCAGCATGGTAGTAGATGGTTTTGCGGGTGATGCCAAAGTTTCGTCTCGGTCATCCACTGGACGGGGTGTCTCACGAGCAAGGGGTGTTTCCCGTCCACGTGGCACCGAAAGAAACGATTCGGGATATTCCAGTGGTCCAAGTACTCCAGAAATGCCTCAGAATGCGTCAGCAAAGATTAAACAATACAAAATTCTTGAAACGGGCGACAAATCTAGGGTGGAGTCTGTAGAAGTCTATCCACCACCATCATCGTCCCGATCTGAACGAGCAAGAGACCGCTCAGCAGCACCGAGACCCAAGACCACTACTCGAACCAAGACGTATGCCTTTGAACCGGAAATTATCACACGGCAGCCAGCTTCGGCATCTTCAAAGACTACATCAGGCCGAGGGCACCTATATGGAGAGATCCCCCTCGACGGACACCGATACGCTACCAGGCCTACAGTTGCTTGAATATTGGATCCTTTCACCCATACAAAGTATCAAAGCGACAGATATCTCGACATGAGAACAGCACCGCTGCTTGCGGTATTTACATATATATATATATATATATATTTCTCCTTTTCATTTCTTCACAATGGAGTTTGATCGGTTCTCGATCGGATTGGTCCGAGAATTTCTTCCCCCTTTTGTCCATACAGCGGTTTTTTGCATAACCTCTTCGAACTATCATATGAAACACGTTTTTACTGAAATGAGAAGAGGTCCCCTCCCAAAGTCATATCGGTTCGGTGGAAGGTGATTGTTATCGGAACTGCATAGGTGGTGGTGCATTAGGAACATCAGGGCAGGATAAGGCACATAGGAAGGGTGTTACCTAGGTAAATGGAGAGGGCGGTTTATATGGCGTTTTGCTTTTTGTGTTATTCCCTTAAATCATGTTCCCCCTTTCCTTCGTTCACTCGAAGGAAGAAAAAGATGTGAAGAGCACTTAACAGTACCAAAACGGTCTGTACTTTCCTCCATCTAGACGTGACTCTACTTCACAAGGGTATTGGTGTTTTGGGATTCCTACGGCGTTCTTTCTGGTCTTGGTTTCCTTTGGTGTTTTGTGTGTTGTCCGGATCCTATTTGGACTGGCATGAACATTTTGATGATTGATGATGAACATTATATGATGAAACCAACCACCTTCCCCAAATACTTTGCTTACTTATATACTTAGGTACACAAAGGTTACTATTTGATTTAGCTATACAAGTACAGGTGAATGCTAGATTGCTTTACTTCCTGCCTATATACATTCGGACTTTTTGCTACATTGACTAACTTGACAGAACAGTATATTCAATGAACTTGTGTTGTACAGATTGTAGAATATCTGACATTGGCTACGTATTGAATGAATTGAAGAAATGAATGAATGCTTAATGACTTGAAGAATAGGTACCTAGGAGGATTCCAAGGTTTCAGTGCGATATATAAATAAGAAATGAATGGAATAGCAGTCTCTAGAATATTGACAACGAATTTATATTAAATATGATTTTTATACGTACGTACTTGGTTATGTAACATCTCCATCTCCCATCTCTTCTCCGCTTCCACCCAACCGTATAACTCATGATAATCTATCTATAGAACCCCGCTTCCCTTTTTGTTTCCTCAAAACCTAAGTTTTGTCTGTCATCGATCATGGCTCCGTCCAGTCTACTTGTTCAGTAACCGGGGCCGCTCCATCCATGCCATATGTGACGCGGAGACGTAGTCGGAGTTTAGGTGGTAGTGCCTATGAGAGTTTGATTAGTACAAATGACACGCGCTGATTGAATAGAAAGGTGGGAAAGTTGAATAACTCACCCCGCTAACAGCAGCAATCCTCATGCCCTGAGTTCCTTCCTCTCCTCCATTGAGATCCGCCTTTGTAATAGCACTCAACTGTAAGCGTTGGCTCTTTGGGACGGCAGCTTGAAGTCCCACACTCGTTATTCGCGTGAAATCGGACTGGTTACGGAATCGTGCGAGGATTTGAGCACCAGACCCGCTGGCGTTTCGTTGCACTTGTAATGTGAGGACTAGGTCGTTTTTATTGAATGCCGTGTGGCCTCCAGCAGCAGCAGGAGGGGGAGTAGAGGTTGCTAGACCACCGAGTCCGCCAAGAAGATCCTGAGAGGCAGTCGAGGGCAGTGGTGACTGTGTTTGAGGGCGTGCTGGCGGCGGTGTGCCATTCGAACCGAAGAGGTCCATTATAGCGGCAGTGTTGGATGGGGCTGCTGGGGGAGCAGGTGATGTTGTAGCACTTCCACCAAGGATATCCGCCAGCAGATCTGCAGTGTTCGTTGACACACCGTTCGCACCAGTGGGACTTGTGACTGTTGGAACATCCGAGCCACCAATAAGGTCCAGAAGCATATCCTCGGACTGCTTGACGGGTTTCTTGGATTTGTCCTTCAGCATCCGACTTTGTCGCTTGTTGGTTGGTTCTCCAAGCACTCTTTGTTCTTCTCGGATCTCTGGTGCTGGCATTCGCTCCAGCACTCCGCGGCGGATTTGGTCGTACCCGAACAAATTACTATATTCAACAGCTCGCTGCTGCACTTCCACGTTCAAATCGGACGTGCGACTGGCTAGGAACCGTCGGACTCGCTCCACTTGAGACGGCTCTGACATTCGAACAGAGAGCTTCATGAGCGCCGTGGTTATATATTCAGTGACAATTTGGGTAGCGTAGGTGCTATTGAGAATGTTGGTGAACAAGTCTATGATGTCGCTCTCACGAACTTCCTTGACCAACTCCTCCTCTTCATATTGGCCCCCTTGCAAAAGACCATCTCCATATTCACCAATCACCCAGGCAGCAGCAAGTGTCAGACCTTCTTGAGTTATATCTGATTTCAAAGACGAGTACAGCTTCTGCACAGCATACGTTTGCAAGTCAGGTGTCGTAGCAATAAGACGGACAAATGACGAAAGAATTTGTTCCTTGACATAACCACCAGCAAGCTTCAACACTCGAAGCATAGTATCAATATGCCATCGCTTATTAGGAGCAAACCGATCTGCAGCAATACCGATCTGAGACGTCATTGCGGGCTTGAATTCGTTGTCGGCGACCTCGAGGAAAGCCAAGAGTTCACGAACGAGGACGCGAACGTTGCCCTCGTTGATGAGTGTGAAGCTCAAGTCAAGCGCTCGTCGACGGATACTGATATCGGGATCGCGCAAGCAGTCAAGGATGGTGTTTCGATGTCTTTGCACTGCATTCGGTTCGACTGCGACAACTTTGATGAGCGTATTCAGTGCCACATATCGGATATTGTTGTCTTTATTTGCAAGGAATTTGCCCAGAATATTGACACCTAAAACCCGCAGTCCGGAGTCGGCTTCTATGTCCAGGATAGTAAGGACCGCTTCGTACAGGATTGCGTTACCGACATTCTTCGACGATTCGGTGTTTGTAGCTACCTGAGCAAGGATATCATTGATGAGCTCGCTGGTGGCTGCGTCTCCTCTTCCTAATACACGTAAGAAACGAAGTATCTTGACCTGCAAGAATGGATCAGTCACGCCAGAAACATCATGCTCGGGAGCATATCCTGATGTCGTCAAGCTCTTGAGGACCTTGACTAGTGGGCCTGCCAAAGGACGGAAACTTTCAACGACGTCTTCAGGGCCTTCATCGAATTCCTCGGCATGTTCGCAAAGGTCGATAGCAAGTGTCAAGGCGCAAAGTAGAACTCCGTGGTTGCGGTCAGATAACAGTATCTTGGCTTTTTCCAAAAAGTGCTCTTGTAAGTCGGGGACTTTG
Organism: Talaromyces verruculosus; assembly: GCA_001305275.1. NCBI lineage: Eukaryota > Fungi > Ascomycota > Eurotiomycetes > Eurotiales > Trichocomaceae > Talaromyces > Talaromyces verruculosus. The sequence continues at coordinate 621,626 of LHCL01000005.1, read as the reverse complement.
CGGCAGATGCGCATGGCACATAGGGCTGCTTTGCGTCGAATATAGGGGTTAGCTGTGGTGATTAATGATTCGACTTCGGTGAACAGATCTCGAGACATCTCAACGGACGCAATGTTTCCTAACGTGCACAGGGCGAGACCGACGATATATTGGTTGGAATGGTTCAAGTCACTTGTTGTTTGTAAGCAGAGGCACCCCGGGGTACTATATGAATGAGCTCACTTCTTCAGAGAATTGGTCACTAAGGTCAAAACTTCTTGATTCTCATCCAACAGAAGCATAGTCCCCAAATAACCCAGTCGCTTGTCAGCGAACCGCGGAGATGCGAGTAGTTTCAGACATTCGATCTGACCGAAATGTGTCCGTTCTCCTAATGTGAAAAGATATAGCAATTTGGCAACATTGTTTCTCCTATTTAGCGATGATGTATTAGTCCCTGCAGGCTGTCGTCTGGTAGTATTGGCCTTCACTAACCGAACGTTCGAGTCGTGGCTTTCTTCTCGGAAGGAGGCCCGAATTGCGGCACTCTCCTTTTGTACGACGGCTCGCTCATCTGCAATTGTCTTTGCGGACCGGACGTTACGGATGAATTGTTTGACTATAGGAGAGCGCTGTCAGTCCTGGTCGTTGTCTATACAAATGTGTGGGGACAACTCACGGGAGGTCATCGTGGCCGCTGAGACCCCGTACGGGGTGAGAATAACACGGATTATTCAGTGATTCAAGGAGCGGGATAGGAATTCCAGCACGGAAATGAGAGGCGGCTGAAAGCGTCTCAAAATAGCAATGGGAGGCAACCTCCAGATCAATCAAAAGACTGATTTGACCGAGCACGTCGGAATTGATTAATGTTGAACGTGGTGTAAGTTGCTGCCCGCCGCACGAGGAGCCTTGTGGCTGACGGAACTTGCAAGCTGTGGCGTCCACGCTGTGGCTGATTAGGAGCATATTGACACCTTGATGCCTTAGGGTTAGGGTTGCGCAAAGTCTTGGCAGCCGCGGCTCATCAAACAGACTCCACTCGATTGCAACCTTAGCGCCTCAGGAAGCAAAGGAAGACGTTCTCCGGGTATTTGATCCAATCATCTCGAACAGGATGGGCTATTTCTGTGTGACATACATAGTAAGAACTGCATGATGAACGAACGGACTACTACGTAGAAGCCCTGCTAGCCGATTGCATATCACAAACCCCTCTACTCCGTAGTTAAACGAACATGGCCAAGCGAGTCATAACGAATTCGGCGTGAGTCCATCACCGAGGCCCGGGTTGGCAGTGCCGTTCCGACTGAAAAACGGTGGCGTGATCTTCAGACTCCAAGATTGATGATTAGTTAACTTAACTTAGGACAGTCTCAGCGGAGTCAGCGCTGGATGATGGGGCTACGGATCTCTCTTGGCGTGGCTTCCCGGGGCTCCCGAGACTCGAGACAAACACTAATCTGACGTAACTCCCCTGCCCTGGACTGCTTAGAGCTGATTCAGCTATCCCCATGACTAAACTAAACATATCTAACTACCGAACCCTCCGGCACTGTCGCATGCCACCTCATCCGCCTGCTTCCATAGCTATCCGTGAATGATTCATCTATATAACTGCGCTATGTTGGCTTGATCGCTTCGTTCGATTGTGGTCTCGTCCTATCCTCCCAGCTTGTTATTATCACTACCCACCCCCCCGACGATGTCAACAACAGCCACATCAAATGGGTCCATGACCTCGCAGGTCTTGAGAGCCCGGGCTATGAAATCGCTGCAGGCTGCCGATGAGCAGCTCGGGAATAGCAATTCTGTTTTGGAAAAAGAAAATATCGATTCAAGGTACATCTCAACTCTATTGCGCATTGTCCGGGTTTGGCAGCTAACAGAGCTCATAGTGGTGCATCGACACCAATCCCAGATGACGCACCTCCTTCCGTACGATCCATATCTACTGCGCGCAAACATGTACGAGCAAGACGTCGCCTGTTCCATACAATTGATTATATCCCGCGAGTGTCCCATTTCGACCCCCAAAGCGACTACCATAACTTCCGCGGCTTCTTTACGTTATTCTGGATTGGATTATTTATAATGGTGGTCACCACCGTGCTGCGCAATATAAAAGATACTGGATATCCATTGCGAGTAAAGGTCTGGAGTTTATTGACGGCCAATGTATGGCAATTGGCGATCAGCGATCTCGCAATGGTAGTCAGTTCGGGCTTCGCATTGCCTCTACAAAAATTGACCCGGAGGGGTGGGAACCTACTCCGCTGGTATCGAACAGGAATCTTGATTCAAAGTCTGTATCAGATTGGATGGCTCACATTATGGATAAAGTAAGTCAATTCTTGATTCGCATTCGGAAAGCGGTTATTAATATATGCAATAGGTGGCCATTCATGCTGCATTGGACCTGGACGGCCCAAGTCTTCTTCACTCTACACACTCTGACAATTCTGATGAAAGTCCACTCGTATGCCTTCTACAATGGTCATTTGAGTGAGACCGAGCGTCGTCTCTCTGAACTCGACAAACCGGGCCAGGGCTCAATGGCAGCCGCTGTGCGATACCCAAGCTCTCCGGCACGAGCGGAAACCATGAATGGCACCTTTGATTTCAAACAAGAAGAACCGCTGTCTAGATTGCGGGATGATCTGGCGACGGAATTGACTTCTCCTCTGGGCCAGGTGACCTATCCTCAGAATCTCACTCTCAGCAACTTCGTGGACTTTCTATTTTGTCCCACGCTCTGTTACGAGATTGAGTATCCCCGTACACCGACTATACGCTGGACGGAGGTGTTCCTCAAGTCACTGGCTGTGTTTGGGTGCATCTTTCTCTTGACGCTGACCAGCGAAGAGTTCATCGTTCCAGTCCTCAACGAAGCAAGCATCAGTCTCGCCAGCGTCAACACCTGGTTAGACCAAGCTCTCATCTTGGCCGAAACCACCAGCATGTTACTCTTCCCTTTCATGATTACATTCCTGCTAGTCTTCCTCGTCATTTTTGAATACCTTCTCGGCGCATTCGCAGAAATAACTCGCTTTGCCGACCGACGCTTCTACTCCGACTGGTGGAACTCATGCGACTGGCTAGAGTTTTCCCGCGAATGGAACATCCCCGTCCATCACTTCTTGCGCCGACATGTCTATTTCTCGTCGAAGGCATATTTCTCAGCTCCCGTGGCCATGTTTATTACGTTCCTCGTTAGCGCGCTTGCGCACGAGCTTGTCATGAGCTGTATTACGAAGAAGTTGAGAGGATATGGGTTTTTGCTGATGATGTTGCAATTACCCATCATTGCGATTCAGAGGACGCCGTTGATTCGACAGGCAAAGACTTGGAATGTAAGTATTCTTCCATATCCACTGAGTTGCCGGATGCTAATATGAAATCTACAGAACATTGTATTCTGGTTCTCTATGATCCTCGGCCTCTCAATGGTACGTCTTCCGTCTTCCTAATTTACATCGAGAATGTCTGACTGACACACTCGAACTAGATGTGCGCGTTATACGTTCTCGTCTAGATCTTACCAATGACCAGCGCCCTATATTCTTTTTCTTTCGTTTCCCTCGCCTTCCTCATAGCGAGCTGATGTATCATTACTGCCTGACTTGTACAGTTTTGATGGGTTCCGAGACCTCCAGGCCTTTTGCATGGTTATGATCATTCCTATTAAAGTGATCAATGTATTTATGTTATATATCCATTATACCCCAATGTACAAATATGTGTATATCGTTATGTTGAATGATATTCTTTGCAATTCGTAGGTAATGAGTTCCGTGTAACAATGCGGTCAAAGCAAAATCAACTCAAGACTCCTATATAACTCCATATATAAGTGCGTAGATACATATGCAACAGATAGTAGGCAGGTAAACAATATGAATGAACCGTGGGAAGTAACGATAGAAACCAGACGGATGCAGACAAACTCCATACCGAGGCGTCCTGCGCCTTTAAAGTCTTGGATAGATATCCAGGCCATGATAATCGACCTTCTCAAGCGATAACAAGCAAGCTTTAAATATGCTCAATCGGCTCCTCAGGAAGCAGCTCTTCGCGAGCCTCTTCTGGAGAAGGCATACACGCCTTGAGAGGGGGACGAATGATATTATTGAACAAGAACGTGCCATAAACGAGGAGCGCAAAACCAAGAACCTGAAGCCACTTGAATGACTCCCAGCCTAGACCGAGCGAGACGAGCCAGATGAATAATGTCCGGGATGTGTCGATTGTGCTGCGAGAGGTTGCTGAGACGGTTCTTGTGACGGAGAGACCAAAGAAATTGAAGCCACTGTGGTGACTGATTAGTATTTAATTTCGAGAATAAAATGGAAGGGAAGGCTCACCCAATGCTAATCATAATCAAAAGACTGGACACAGCAATAGCCCGGTTGTGAGTGACCTGTCTCCAACCCTCCTTCAAATCAAAGTATCCATATCGACCAGCCTCGGTCGATCCAATCGTCAAATGCAAGATGATCATACCAATCACCGTGACCAAAAGTCCAAAGAAGCCCTCCCATCCAACAACGTTCAAGGGATCCATGGCATAGTTTTCTAGGATCCATTCTTCGAGCACGAACTGTGTAGCTGTGAAGATTTGCGCAGCGGCAATAAGCAAAACACCGATAATGACTCGAACAGCCTCCGGGGTGCGAGCTGCGGTATCCACATCTCTTGCGAATCGAAGCATGGCATCACTGAGGCCGCTCTCGGGATCGTGGCCTTGATCATGTCCGAAAAGAGCACCAGACAAACCGACAATTGCCACACCCAGTACAACAATCACCAATGCAAACCATTGGTACAAATACAACTTGCGACGCAAGAACAAAACACTGAAAAGGCCCACGAACAGCACGAGCGCGCCTCGAGTCATTTGGTATATGCTAGCTGCCACAAACAATAATCCGGCATTCATCATCGTTGTGCCCAGAATATCGCAGCATGCTGGTGCAGCAAGCATGAGGACTCTCCACCCGTTGAGGATACGACGGGTTTCGTCCAGAGGTTTCACAATGGCCGTATCGGCCGTGTGATTGTTATGGTTTGCTTCGGTCTCTACCTCGTCTTCTTCACCATCATGATACTCGGGGAGGTGATCATCGTCACGAACGGGGCGATAGCCCCCGGCGAATAGCGGCGCGGTCGATGACTTTCGCGACGCAACGAATCGAGTATGAAGGTACGATAGCAAAACGACGAGGAAACAACCTAGTTCGCCGACAAACATTTGTGCCCTGTAATACATAGGGCCCACAAGTTAGCATCCTCTCCAAGTCATATAGCCGATGGACGATACGTACGTCTGGATAACGGGCTGCTCGAATAGCTTGTGATCGGCCGGGTTGGGCGAGTCGCAATTTCTAACGCATTGCATATCCTAATCGCATTCCAGTTAGTTGACCTGTTCTGTAGATGAATAGAAAAGCATAGATGACGGACTTGGTACTTGTTCAATATGGTGTTGCAGACCCCCGTCACCAACATCATGGTGACGAGGAAGGGAATGAAAGCTTCCCTGGCCATATTGACGGAATGATATATAAGGCACTCAAGTCGAGGAGAATTCTATAAGTTTGATGAGATGGAGAGTCTGTATATGAGTGTAGGGTGCAGGACCAGGCAGGTGAGGCGTGTGGACGTCAGCAGGTACACTAACTACGCAGTGGGTCGGTGTATCCACATACCCCAACTTTAGTTAGTGCTCTTATCAGTCCATAGATAACGACTACGTATACCGTAGTACACACTATCTTTACTCTAGAATAGGCTCATAGATAATCATTGATTATTATCGTCGCTGTAGAAATGTAATAGGTAACAGCAAATCACCCCAGCAGTTCGCCATCCATATCAACGCAAATGGTATCCCGCGAATTTGATCCCGTTCTCGCCAAAAAGAAAAAAAAAAATCCATGATACATGCTCAAACGAGATAAAAAAAAAAGAAAAGAAAAAAGAAAACAGAAAGATAATAACAAGGAAAATCACAACCGTAGAAAGACTCCATACCCGAGCAGCTCCTTGGGGAGGGCTCGGCAACCTAGACTTTTGTCTGTCCTTCGACGCCTGAACCCGATTGAAGTAAGAAAAAAAGATCAATACACGAAGGTAGAAGAGAAATGTCGCATGAACAAAGCCTAACAAGGCCAAGGCATGAAACCATTAAATCCTAGACACCATGATGCATGATTGTCAAGACTCGTCCGACAATCTATTATGTTCTCCCCAACAAAGGTCTGGGCACAGCAGAAGTGTATTATGATACTGAAAATGAGAGGCCCTTGTTGAGAGGTGCTGCCTCCAGCTCTTTGTTTACAGTATCCCAATCCATCCATGGGTCGTCATTCGCATTTCCAGAGAACATTGGTCCTGGGTGAGAGAACCAATCAGCAGGCCAAGAGCCGTCTTCTTCAACATCTTTGATCTGGATTGCCGAGTCATCCTTAGCCAAGTCACCATCGTTCGGGGTCTGCGTGACAAATGCATTGCTATCGACAGAGTCCGGTGTATCCTCGTTTTGAGTCGAAAACATGTCTGAGTTGAGGAACATCTCGAAGAATTCCCCTCCTCCCATACCCGGGAAACTGTCGGTCATCGGTATGTCAAATGTCTCTTGGATAGCATCGAGAGACACCTTGCTGTCGGTCCATCCGTCTTTAGCAACTGCGCTATCTGCAACAGGTGGATGTTCAAGAACAGCTTTCGCCGCCTCCGACTTAGCACCAGCTTTGACTTGTTTGGCGGCGGCTGCTTTAGTCGTCTTTGCAGCCTGTAGACGCGGCGTCATTGTGCTGGTAGATGCTGATGAAATAATCTTGGCTTCTGTCTGACTGACCAAACGACTCATTGGTGTGGCAGTAGCAGGGGTAATGCCTTCGGTTTTAACTTCCTGCTTCACCACTGAAACTTCGCTGGGCATTGGCTTCTTATCAACTTCGCCCTCCAAGATTCCTTTGTCTGCTTCTGGCACGCCGAGTGCGACATCCAAACTGTCCACCATGTACTTCAGTGGATCAGTGATCTCCTCTTTGACTCTATGCTCATCCTCCACGTGTTTGCTCAAAGCAGCTTGCGTCGGGAAGCCCTTGACGTGGTATTCACAGTCAGCAACAGCGCACTTGAACAATGAGGCTTTCGCAGCATCCGCTTTTGACGCAGCCTTGGCGGCAGCAGTACCCTGTGCTGCTGAGGCAGATGCGTGACTCTGCTTTCGACGCTTTGTAGGAGGGATTTTCAACTTGTCCGGAGAGAATCCGCCGGGTCCGTAGGCTTGAGGTACGCCTTGAGGAGACGGGTCTCCCAATGGGAATGGCGGCTGCGTGGCAGTAGGCGCTGCAGGAACATTTTGATTCTGTGTCCGTCGAGCCCGTTTCGCCTCCTCTTCCAGTTGTTGGAGATTAGAAGCGTTGAGAGGCGGCTGACCACCAGAAGGCGGCATTGGAGGTCTCAGCTTCTGTCCTTGCTGCAGTTGTTGACTCTGGACTTTGGTAATCATCGAAGTGAACATGTTCTTGATGATCGCGATGGACCTCTTCAGATAGTCTGGAAGGATAGTGAACTCGTCATTCACGGCCCATTCCGTCGATTTGAACTGTTTCATAAGTTGGATCCGCTAGTGGATTTATGTTAGCACAAGTCGACTTGACTAGATAGTGGTGTCTCTTACCATAGAAAGAAGAGCTTTGACATTCTTCTCTTGTTGTGGGAGTTTAATAAGCCACTGAACAAGCGTGTCCAACCTTGATAACATGTCGGTGGATTCCCGTAGCTGCTGAGCCATTATTGCCTTATCTTCGGCGGAAATATCCATGGGCCCTGAGTTGGGACTGACGGCTTTGGCCATTTCATTATACCAATGTTTAAGTTGGTCAGGTAGGGTAGTATTCCAATTCTCTTCCGCCGCGATTCTAGATAACTGAGGGCGGGGCTGCCGTTGTTGTTTCATGTGAGCTTCGAGCTGGGACCGCTGGGTAGGAGATAGAGCAGCAAGTTGCTCCCTAGTGAGATTGAGTGGTGGACGTGCAGGGGCAGATGTTGCAGCTGCTTGAGGAGGCGCTTGCGAAGGTGGCTGAGCTTTGGGGTTTTGAATTTCAACGACATCGTCACTGTGAGGTCGCTTCTTGGAGGCTGACTTGCCAGCAGCTCCACCCTTCGCTCCTTTACCACCTGACGATGTTGGCTGGACTTTGGCGTTGGTTGTTTGTGGGGTCTGTGCTGGCTGAGGAGGAGCTTGAGTTGCTGCGGGTACTGTCTGTTTGGCTGGTGTGGGAGTGGGCACCGCTGTCACTTGCGGAGGTTGAGTCTGATTTAGGTTCTGGATATTTTGGGTTGGATTCATTTGCTGCATGGCCAGTCCTCGAGCCTGGAGCTGTTGCATCCACATCTTCTGTTTGTTCTTTAGAAGAAACGCTTTGAGTTGCTCATCAGGCATATTCTGAGCCTGTGGGCCGAGTCTCTTCCGAGCATTCATGATCTCTTCGGGCGTAATAGTAGGCCCAGGAAGGTTTTGTGGTTGCCGTCCCGTAACATTCTGGCCAGGCATGAGCGGTTGATTGTTCCCGGGCCAATTTGGCTGTCCAGCTTGTTCGTTATTTCGCCCAGCCTCACGTTGTTGTGACACAGTATGCGCAAAATGAAGGCGCTGAAGATCAAGTAATTTGGCCGAATCGACGTGGCCAAGGACCTGAGGATTTTGTACAACCCATGCCTTCAATTGGCCCCATGTTTTCACAGTCTTCGGAACATTCATGTTTGCGTTGGAGTTTATCATTGAAGGGGGGAAGGCCATGCGATCCATTTCTCGAGTTTGTTCAGCATTCATGTCGATATTCTGACTCTGAGACCGCATCAGGGCTTGTTGATGTCTTAGCAGCGCCTGTTGTTGTTGCTGCTGCTGCTGTTGCTGCAGCGATAGTTGCTGTCCCTGGAGCATTGCATTGTTCTGCGTCCCTCCAGCCAGTCCATTGAGTGACTGTTGCATAGGCATCGATGTGCTAATGTTCGGGCCATTGAATTGTCCACCTTGAGGTAGCTGCGGCATATTCGGCTGCATGGACATCAGCTGGCCGTTTGCTGCCCGGGCTGCTTGCGCTGCTTGAGCTGCCTGACTGTTTGCTAGAGCACGACGTTGCTGCGCAATCAAAAAGGCATTCAACTGCTCCGGTGTCATCTGCCCTAATCGCTCTTTAAGGGCTGGAGGAAGGTTCGGGGGTATCTGCGGTCGCATTGCCTGTTGTTGATTGCCGGGTTGCTGCCCGTTCACGCCAGGTTGTCGTGATGGTGGTCGTACTTGTCCCGCTGCCTGCGCTGGAGACATGTTGGGGCCCACTGGACGATTGAGCATTGGCATAGCTGGGCTTTGGTGCGGCATGTTCTGGTTCATCTGATTAGTAGTCTGTCCTCCAGCTTGTGATGACATTGCCATTTTTGCATTATGCGCCGCTTGAGCTCTTGCTTGAGCCTGTGCTTGGTTCTGAGCTTGAAACTGTGATGACTGTTGCATGCCAATTTGCTGAGCATTCTGAGCGTTTTGTAGTTGCTGTTGCGCAAGGAATTGTTGCGGATTGATTGGACGGTTGAGATTTGGCTGTGTGTTCTGCTGTGGTGCCCCCTGTTGGAACAGACCAGTGGGGTCTGCGAAGGACGGCTGGCTGGACATCGGTGCAGTACTTGCAGGAACGACCAGCTGACCAGCTTCCTGGGAACGGAGCCCATCTGCTTGCTGCCCTTGAAGGTTCTCGACATTTATGAAAGTGGAAGGATCCAACCCCTGCTGATTGTTCATCGGCAAAGCGGAGTTCCGCTGCAAGCCCATCATATTTGAAGTCATCTGGCGTTGAGCTGGGTTCATCATGGTATCTCCTCCGACCATAGAAGCATTGGGATCAAGGCCTTGGGCGCGAGCAATCTGTTGGCTTCGTCGAGCTTTCATATTCTTCAAGATCTGAAGCCGCATCATCCAAGTTAGGGGGTCTCCATACTTTTGAGAGATCATTTGCTTTTGCTCGGGACTCATTTTGGACGTCGCAGCGGCTCTCCGCTTTTCGAGGTCTTCGGGAGACATTTTCGACATCATCTGCGCCGCAAGCCGACTGATCTGTTCGAAATCAGGTTGGCTGAGCATACTCAACTCATCTATCATTGGCATCCCTGATGCGACTCGTTGTTGTCCCATCTGATTCTGCGCAAAAGCTTGCTGCTGTTGTTGCTGCTGTTGAATCATGGTGGGATCGTTCATGCCCATGTGCATAGGTATCTGGCCAGGAATAGGCGAAGTCTGCATGGGGCGATTCATCTGAGGCGTGAACTGCGGGGGCATTTGGTTCGGATGGACGACACCCGGCATGCCCCCATTGGCACCGCCGTGCTGCATTAACCCGCCTTGGTTGTACACGGCTTGTTGTCGCAATCTCGTTTCTTTAATAGCGTGGAGTTTACTGGCACACTCCTTCTCGTACTCGTCCTATCGAGTTTGGACGAGTTAGCATCCTTAATATGTCCAAAAAAGTCTCTAATGAAACAAGCCGTTGTTATGGAGTCTTACTCGTTGATTAGCTTCGCGAAAAGCCTTTTCCTCAAACTGCAAAGCGGCCTGGAGTGCGTTCTGTATTTCGATCCGAGGTTGTATCAGCCGAAGGGATGTAATCCTAAACCAAAACGCTCAGATTAGTGTGCTGGTGTACGCAATAAATCCACAGAAAAGACAGCACGAGCTGACGTACATCTGCAGGACTTTTCCGGCTCGGTCTGGGATGGTGACTTCTGCACGCCATCCGGTAAATGGCCCTTGATTTTGTAGGGCTACAGCGATGTGTCGTTGAACCTGGGCATTTTGAGGTGGCTGCATAGGTCCCTGAGGGTTGGCACCGGTGAGCATGGCTCCAGTGCCCACGTTGGAAAAGTTGACTGAATTCATCTCAGAAGCCCTCCCTCACGACGGGCGACTGTTGGAAAAATCCACCACGATGTCTAAGAGCTGACGTCAGCACCATTCGCTGGGATGTCGTCGAAAAAATAAGGAGAAGAAGTCGTTCGAGAGGTCAAAGAAAGCGTTATACGGGCGGCAAAGTGATTATCAGACTCGAGCACGGTCGGCGTTGAGGCTTTGGGACGTGGTGTAGCGATCGGGTCTGGCAGGGGAAAAACAATCGGACTGATCGTCGTCTGGGATCCGGGGGGCGGACGTGGTGGAGTTAGCGTCAGAGTCAAGTCGACCAGAAAGCACTCTCGCACAGTCGAGATCGCATTGTAGACGGAGAGTCAAATACGAAGAACGGAGAAGACAATGGGCAGGTGTGGGAAGCGAACGAGGGAGAGGGTAGGTAGGAGGAAGGATGAGGATGAATGAGTGAGTGACTGAATGGTTGATTGAATGAATGGATTTGCTGGCAAACGGGCTTGGTCTAAGTTCTTTTTGGGGCCCGAGTCAGGCTTAGTGAGAGGGAAAGAGCGTAAGGTTGGGCAAGGGCAATCAGACACTGACAGACAGTGGGTGAATGGGAAGGCATGAGGGCTGTGGCAGCGTGTGTGATAGGCTGCCAACAGGGGGGGGAAGGCGGGTCCGGTAACTAGTGCCTTAGGGCGCTTACCTGGGTAAGTATCAGGTTTGTAAATTACCCATCTACCTACAGAGTGTTTGTTACAACCAACATGAGGACAAACAGCGCAGAATAATTTAGGAAATGCCCAGTGTTTGGCAGTGACTGTATTGTTTGCTGTGAAATCCTAATTCATCATATCAATAAAAACTTGCTCGTGAAGGGTAGAAAATACAGCATGTCACGAGGTTCCCCGAGCAAGAAGACAAACCAGTCTGCTGTTTTCGTATTCGGGCTATGTAGGTATGGTATGTATGTAGGCAAGAACAGCAAAAGTGCCTTGGCTCAAACCGTATTTCTTTGACAGCTAAGAAAGCTAAACCTAGTCCACCGTTCTACACGAAGCGCAATCCCTACTTTCTCGTACATACGTAGTACTACAGACAAGATCCGACTCGGCCCGGAAGCCGGTCGGCTTGGTCAGTGTGGATCAACTCGAAAGTATATCTATCGCAGTCTTCACTTGGTAAATTTTGAAGGGAACGAAGATGTAAGAAATCGCGACAAGAGGAAGATAAACAGCGACGTCGTGTAACCCGACCCATGGCTGCGAGGATCAACAACTAGCTACGTACCGGCATCCGTCAGAGAGAGGTCTCAGACCAGGTCTGGCTGTTCAATTAATGCGACATTCTCTGACAGTCGAGATATCTAAGATTCATTTCACCGCCAAGTCCATTCATTGCATTAATACAAATTACAAAGGCAGTTCTTCCTTCAGATTGACAGAGAATCGGGGTGGATTCATAGATTAAACTCGGCCCACGGCTTGTGCAAACGCCAGTGCTAAGTTAGAGTGATTAGCACGACAGCCACTGAGCAGTCCCATTCCAGACCGTTTGGAGCCACTCTCAACCCACACTAGCTCAGCCTCTGCCCACTTTCTTCACACTGTACCTACGTACTACGTACGTACATAGTATGTCGTGCCAACTGTGCTTTCTGCAAGATAAAATATCTTGATCAAATGTAGAGGGCATTGAAAGAGCCCGATGCAGGATTCATCAAGGCATTGGCGAATGAGCGAATAAAGTGAATCAAGCACGGAGTAAGTGTACGAGGGAGGCAGACAGAAGCAGTGTAATTATTACTCCGTCTGGGCTGGCCCACAGCCATCGCTAGTCTGACTCTTAGCCCGCCACTAGAGCGCTAGAAGAGCTAGCGTCCATGGTCGATTGGCTCCTAGCGTCCCCCAGTCCAATCAGACATCTCTCGTTCTTGCCCAAGTTCACACGAAGCATTACGATGCCTTTATGCGCAGACGTTAAAACGCCCAGTCTGTTCGTCTGTTGGATCCATGGTTTGCGCTATGTATGACAGTATGCATCGAGAGCTCGACAAGAAAGGAATTGAGTCAATTAAGGTCGGCAACAAAACACCCGCAAACGGCTCAACAAGAGGTAGTGGAGGGTTATTTGTTTGCAGTAGCTAACGATCTCCACAAATTGGGATGCACCCGCTTGCCCGTTCCTGGATATTTATTCTTCTACGTAAAGGGACCAGTTGACTGGCTAGGTGCAGTGGCAGCATCTACAAGAATGTATATACGAGGACGAACAAGATGTATGTAAATTAAAATAGTGGAACCTGGCCATAACGAACAGAGGGCGTCCCGACGTCTGGATTTGATATCTGGAAAATTCAACTCATATGGGAATGGAGAGCACTCTAGTAAATCAAGCTGTCCAATTAATAACGATTCAGAGCACTCCCTATACTCACATGAATAATTAATGTCCAAAATGGATCAATATAGAAATTAGGGGCCTTCGGTTCGTTAGAGCCACGTTCTATTGTATTTCCATCTCTGAAACAATAATCGAAAGTTGATTACAGCAGCCAATTAGAAACAAGCATATGCGGACAGTTGAGCTTTCGAGATTTTGAAATGCAAAGTTCACAAAAAGCTTTCAAGTAACTTTGCCCGCACCACTCAGTATCCACTATGTAGTGTATTGCTTGTAATAGAATCTGAGTTTCGGAGTACGTAGTCATATTGTCTCGAACACTTCCGAGTGAAGTCAAGACATCTTCTCATAGTGTACGGAGGAATCGGGTCCTTTTCCACAAGGCGATCATTCACCTGAAACACGCATCTTATTTTAGGACAAAACATGCCGCCAATTTTGATTGGTGCGTTGGCTGCCGAAGTTGGGTCATCACGTGATGATTGCAGATCGACATCCGTCACTTCCTTGGCAGCCATCATCTTCGAGTTCTCCATCAACAACTCCTCTCTTCAATTTCGATTTTCAGCCATTTGCCGCCTTCTAGTACTTCGAATCGTCGCTTGATCATTTTCAACATGATCACAAGTTACGCTGCCACTTGCCCACCGAATATATAGACATGGTATCTCTCGAGTCGGCGTATGCCTCCATGGCAACATCATCCGCGACCCCTATCGGCTCAACAGTCTTTCTCTCTCTTTCCTTCGTCACTATCTGTTTGCTTGCGCTATTACTATTACGAAGATTCTTGACTCTTCGCGCAACTCCCGCATATATAACTGTCCCCGTCTTCCTGGCTCTGGTCCTTCCCGCCAGCGTCGTCCTTCTCGTTCCGGTGGATTTGACATCAAGCTCACGAGAGAAGGGAAAAGGCACTAATGGAGTCTGGCTACCGAGCCATGCGGTCTTGGTACTATGGCGTATAACATACTGGTTGATCTTCTGCTTGACCTGGTTTGTCTCCTTCTGTCACTCCCTGCAGAAAAGAATACTGACGAGTTGCGTCTTTTCCGAATAGGGTTATTCTACCTCTATTAGCTGATTTCGTCGATTCGGGATACCGTGACCCCAAAAGCCGCCTGATGTACTCTCTGCGCTCCAATGCTCGATATCAACTCACCGTCCTCTGCTGCGGCATCGTCGGCCTGATCTATATTTCCATTCAGAATGGATTCGATTTCACTTCCATCAAATCGCTGGTCATGGCACTTGCTTACGTGTGGGGTTTGATCCTGGCTATTTACCTGATGGGTCATGGTCTTGTCTCCATTCCTCGATCGTTCTTCCGAAAGGCCAATACTGCCGATGCTCTACGAAGGATTCAGGCACACGCCCCAAAAATCCACGACCGTCTGACTGATGCCGTAACCGAACTGGAGGAAGTCGAGGCCCAAGTAGCCCAGCTACAAAAGAGAAAGACCGGTACAGCACGCATATTCGAGGACTGGATTGAAGAACTTGCCGACTATACAAACATATCAGACTCGCGTCCTGCAGCTCTACATTCGCTTGCGGAACCAACAGCGGTTCCGGCGGTAATCACAGAACGATACCTGGCAGGTTTGTCGCGACGACTACAGCGCGCACGGCACCAGAAGGCACGGTTCGTCGACGAATGGGACCGCCTCGTTCGCTCAGCCGCCGATTACCAGACAATCCTGAACTCCACTGCGTCAAAGAAGCTTGATTTCGGTCCTGTGGGTGGCTCTGAGGCCGGGTCCTCCATGCGTAGAGCCGGGCTTATCACCCCGTATATGCGATATGTTATATATGTGCATGTGCTTCCAGGCCTGAGGCTTGTCCTAGGAGCGGTCTTTGCTGCCGCGTCTTTCTGCGTCGTCTGGTCTGAGGCTGTCAAAGCACTCGCCCCGAAGCTGTGCCTTATCAGCCTCAGCTTGGTACCTAACCCAGACAAGGCCCAGATCGGATTGGGAGGTCAGTTGATCGCCTCCATGTGGCTATTATACATGTGTACTGCTGCTCTCAAGGGCGTCAATGATGCTCAGGTCTGGGGTAACCGGGCTTTGGTACGTCGCAACACGTATGGTGAGAGTGCCTGCTGGTATGCTGGCCAGGTTGCGAAATTGACCGTGCCCCTGGCATACAATTTCCTTACATTTTTACCCAGCGAGCTACGCCACGATACGACGTTCTATCAATTTCTCGGGAAATACATCAATCTTACGCCTTTAGGGAAAGGGTTTGACTACTTTCCAGTCTTCGTACTTCTTCCAGTCTGTGCCACAATGTTTAACCTGTATGGTCGAATCAAGAAGGTCTTTGGATTTGGTTTTGTGGATGACGAAGAAGATCCCGAGGCGGACCCTGGTGGTTTTGGGACGGGAGGCTGGCGTGAAGGACGTGCCCTCATCGAGCGGGAACTGGTTGGTTTAGGTTCTCTGGGGTTGACTTCGAGATCTGTTGACGCTGGGCGCACTGCCGGTCTCGCTTCTTCCTCCTCTTCCACCTCACTCAACATCTCGCGAGCAGCTTCTCCACAACCCGGATGGTCTTCGTCATCAACAGTACCAAGAACCTCGTCTCGGGCGCCATTAATTGGGACATCATCGTCAGCAAATGCGGTCACAGCTACTGTCATTAACGACGGCGTCGCCGAAGAAGAAACCTTCTTCCAATCCTTCGCGCACCGTGTCCGAAATACCATCGACACGGCATCCACTCCACGATGGTTACAAGGCGGTTTCTCAAATATTAGCACGCCGAGATGGCTGAATTCGGACCGGGAAGACTCGGGCGCCAATCATGGCTCTACTCAGGGAGGCAACAAGATATTTGGAGGTTTATTCGGACAACGGTCCTCAGACGGACACGTGCGACTGTGAGTCGCTCGACATCGGTCCGATTTACGAATTGGCATGGCGAAAGGCGTTGTCGCTTTCTTTTTCTTCGTCGGTTTTTTTGTATATATATTAATGTGTGGTGCTTGCACGGCTGTAGAACAGGTTATTAGAGTACATAATTCCTTAGCGCAAGTCAGACTTGCTGAATATAATTCTAATTCAACCTCAGCGTGTCTGCCTGGTTTCAAGGCATACGCCCAATTCAGGCGTCCTAATAATTACCGGCATTTCAGATGCCCCACTTGACCAAGTGGACACAGATCATGATACGTAGCAGAATGTGCCGGAGCCTATCAATATCACGATGTACGTACGTACTTCAGAAGAGAGTCAGGCTGGAAGGCTCTCGTTCTGACCATCAACTTCACTATACCAGTGGGTCCAGGCTGCCATTAACAATCCGCGCTTAACTTTCCGCCCGCCTTGAGCTTGCCGCCAGACACCACCGGGCCAGAACTTCTGACTGTCATGTCATCCGCTTTCTGAACAGGCGGCTCCTTCAGCTCGCCTCTTCTTCTCTTCTCATCCTCCTTTTCTCCCACCACCCCGCTTCCCCTTTTTTTTCAATTTCATTTCCTCCTCACCCTGTACGACAACGGCGCAGAGGCTTCCATGACTCTGCTGCCGGACTGGCCCGTGACTTTGTCCTCCCTGGGTGAGGCTTCCATCTCGTACCCGCAGCAGGTCATTCGTCGACTGTCATCTTTAACTCAGGGATCTTCTTCATTACTCGGAACAGCAAGCAAAGGGAAGGATAATCTGTCTTTGTTTATCGACAACCTACTCGCGAATTCTACCTCTCCTCTCAGTATCACCGCACTTTCCCTGACAGCCATCCTTGGGATTCTCACTATCGTCGCAATGAGTTGGCGGGACACCTTTGGATTTTTTCGGCGCGCGTCGTCTTACGGCCACAATGCGCCAGCCGCACCGCCGCAAGTGAGCGACAGTGATTACTCGTATCTCACAAATGACGATATCGTCGAACCTCCTCGATCCTATCAACAATCCCATCATGACGGACGACGAGTTGTACGAAGGGATGTTAATCATTTAGAAGATGAGTCGCCGGATATACTGCTACTCAAGCACCGCGGGGTGACCTATCCTTTACATTTCACACCGTATGCCATTGACGATGGCGATCTTACCATTGGAGAAGTTCGACGTCTCGCAGCCGAGAAGACAGGAACGGCCGATGTGAAACGAATTAGAATACTCTACAAGGGTAAATTGTTACGGGACGATGCAAAACCATGCAAGGACGAAGGTCTCAGACAAAACTCGGAAGTCATGTGTGTCGTGTCCGAGGTACGACCCGGCGAAAGCACCAGCAGTCTCTCCGGTAGCGAAGGAGGCAGTCGCAGCGAAGCTTTGAGTCTGGATAGCCGCAGCAATCAAAGCCCGCCGTCAGGTGGTGGCGGTGGAAAGAAGAAGGGCAACAAGAAGAAAAAGAAGAAGCAGCAGCATCTCTCACCCGAACCGACAATTGCTGAAGCGAGACCGACGCCCTCCAAAGATAATCTCGCTCCCCCGTCCGATGTACGTCCTACTTCAGCTGGGCGTTCCTCAGCGGCACCCTCACCAGCACCAAGTTTACAGCAATTTGCCACCCCAATTGAACGAGTAGATGCACTACTTCGGTATCTGCGTACAGAGTTGACGCCGTTATGTGAAAAACACTTTTCGCATCCACCTATAGATCCCAAGGCGCGCAGCTATGAACATAAACTTCTCAACGAAACAATCTTGTCTCAGGTCATTCTCAAAGCGGACAGTATCGATTCCGAGGATGCTCGACCGGCTCGTCGAGCGTTGATCAAAGAGGCGCAGGGATTGTTAAATAAACTGGATGCACTTGCACCTCAGAGTCCATAATTTCAGTTCTTTCTTTTTTCATCTTCGATATCATAGTTGCATTCGCACAGGGAAGCTAGACACTTTTGATGAGACGGTTGGGTTTATTGCATTGGTCTCTTGACGTGGGAAGGGTTATGCCATTCTTGTTGTGCCAATCTCGGGTTCCCTCTGGATATATTATGCTCTCATCGTTTATTCTTTGGCATAGAAAAGGCGATTCATATCGTTATTTGGGAGGAAATCATAAGGAACATTCTCGTCAAACTGCTTATCCATTGTCTTATCTACCTGACTGGCCCTTTCGACGACTTACATACACACGATGCCGAACGCTTGTACTGATCTGGACAGTCCACTGAGTCGTCGCCGTTACAAACTAAGCCTGTCGCGAATTAAAGTGTACCCCGTAATACGGACTATTACCTACTAAGTCACTAGTTAGGGGGCATTAGTCCATATTGGAACAAAACTAAGCTCCAGCCACGAGCAGCCGTCCAGTCAAATGTGATTAATCTACAAGTTGCCTTAGTCACCTGTTCTGGCCTGGGTCCAGTAAAAACTTGCAAGTCGCTGGAACAGAAAAAGAAACGGAAATCAACAGAAACTGAAAGGAGAAAGAGGAAGGTGTAAGTGTAATGTAGTTACAATACGTGTAGTTGGTAGCACTGACATTTGTCAGGGCTTGTGGTTAGGGAAGAAAGTCTATATGATAGAGCCAGGTACTGTATCGTATTGTACGGTACGTCGCTCCTTCTCCTTGTCCCGCAGCCAATTTGAGCCGGCTCTTTCTAAGCTTCTCTCAGTCAATCTCGACCATCTTCCTCCCCAAACCTGCGCGTGCAATTGCAACAACAGCTCGCTGCTTTTCAATTCCAATAAAAGCATTCTCTTCTCTTCTTGTCCACCCCGCCCTCTTACTCATTCCATCTTTTTGTCTTTTGATATGTTCATCTCGTCAGTCTGCGGGTATTGGGTCTAACACAATAACAGTCCAACTAACCACCTCCTGACCTGTCTCATTGTCTTGCAGCCCTACTCTGCGCCTTGCATCTCTTGTCTTTGTCTGCTGTCGCCTCACGACAAATACAGCACGTTATTTATTGTTTACTCCTCTTCGACTCAAGCGCGAAAGTCCCCTCATTCTATTTCCTTTCTTCTCTTGTCACCTCTTACAGTCATACCTCTCCTTTGTGTCGACTATTCTTCTCCCCCGACTTTACCCAGAGAATTGTCCAAGCAATCGCGAGTTGCAACAATCTCAATCTCGAGTAAATCATCTCTTTGATCCAACCGAACATTTTTACGAGATATACTTCTGGCTCGAAATTATGTCACTGTGACCCAGTACAACAGCTCGACTGCGACTTCTGGTCACATCTGTCGTTTCCGCTCTCAACCGCCGACACGACTTTGTCCCATCACAATTGCCATTCACTCCGCGAAAATTTTACAACGACATAATCGAATGATTTAAACGATCAACAAATAAACAGTTGAGATCAACAACTACCCCTTCCCGAACCAGAACCGAGAAAAGGCTTGGTCCGGTTGTCTCCACCTCCCGCGGGCCTATTTCTTTTGCAAAACACAAGGGCGATTATACCTATATTCACACCGTGGAGTATATCTAGCTACGTCTAGACATTCAGGCAGCGGCGCGATACACGATATTCAGGGTACTGGAAACATTGCTTTGCCTGATGTCTTTGTACCCTGACCGGAAGTCGTCGCCTTGGAACTTGTTCTCAGGGTTCTTGAATAGTGTTTAGGGGTTGGTGGGGCAAGACCAACTACTATCCAAGTCTTTTACCAACCACCGAATTACTGGGTGCTATGTGTTGATGAGCAGGACGACAGCTTGGAATTAGACGAAGAACAAATCCCAATTTTGCACTTGCAGACTTTCATCAGAAAGCGGTGCAGTTAGTCGGGTTTCAGGGGACATATCAGGGGAAATCATATAACTTGGAGTTGGGATGGCTGGTACCGCCACTGCTATATCTTCTACAGATGCTTTGACATCTCCTCCAAATCTTACCACGGCATGGGACCTAGCTGTTCCCTTAGGACCAGAGGTGAGTGATTCTCTGCCAGAATTCTTGATTCCGGCCTTGAAACCATTCTTTGAAGTCTCTTCTAAAGCACACCTCAATTATGACAAGTACTAACCATTGCGTCTTATAGGCCGACACTATAACGCCGAAACGCACGTCTAATGAATCCAGTTCCCTCTACAATAAATCCAGCTACCGTCATCGGACACCAAATGGCAATCCTCGTTTTCGCGCCTCATCACAAACCGGCTCAAGGCGGGGAAGTAACACACATGACACTTACGGACGTGAAATCGGACCTATGACCAAAGAAATGGCGGATTCTTACAGCAATGGCCACGTTTGGAAAGGCGACCAGTCTGGTAAGGCATCCGTGGAAACCGAGGGCCCGCCAAATGACGACAATTGGATCCATCGGGACAAGTTGGCACGGATAGAGAGCGAGGAGCTACAACAAGCGGCCATGCGCATTCAACGGCAGGTGCGTACAGGTAGTAAATCGAGCAGCATGCGTGGCCGTAGCCATGACACACAGAGTCTGAACGGAACCGTTACCACACCTCCAGAGCAGACAGAATCCTGGCCTGGCTCACAGAGACATCAACTGGAATCACCAATACCCTTCGAAAACTCCGATGAACAAGAAATCGAAAGCGAAAGGATGAATTGGGATTTGCGACGACCCGAGGAAATTGCCGCGTCGTCCTTTGAAGGGAACGACGATACGTCATCAAAGTTCTACAAAAGCCCGGCCCTAAAGAAAAGTTCTTCACGGATCCCCGTCTTAGCTTCTAGTCCTCATCAGGCCTCGGATTCAAATGATCGTGAGTCCTCCATTCAGCGCATTCGCACTCGCACCGTAGGCAGTGGAGACGAAGATGGTGTATCCCATACCCCGAGTCGCAGAGCCAGTGAATCAGCAGTAATTGACACCCCTGAAGCCTCTCCGGAGCCTGCTGATAGTACGACGCCCCCATTATCCACTAGCCGGCCCAATAGTCGCGGCGGTATGCTTGCGCAAGCACAGTCGTCTCCTACGAAGAAAGCGCCTACCAAAGGCATCACTACCGCTCGAAAGTCATCCGCTCCGCCCAATAATCGCAAACCCTCAGCCTCAGTCAAACCGCGAGCCACTTCTGGAAGCAGCACAAAAGACCGACCTATTACGCGATCCGGAGATAATCGTCCATCGACATCCGCAAACCGTCCTGAAGGTGATCCACCTTGGTTGGCTACTATGTATAAACCGGACCCTCGACTACCACCCGATCAGCAAATGCTACCGACGCATGCAAAGAAAATGCAACAGGAGCAATGGGAGAAAGAGGGCAAGACCCCGACGGCGTATGACCGTGAGTTTGCGCCATTGGCTGTTCGACCTGACGAGCCGGTGCAAGTGCCTGCCCCCGAGGTGAAGAATGAAGCTGTGACTGCTGATGGGGACAATCTTGCTGCAGAATCAACGTCTCCATGGCCACTTCAACCCCCAAGGAGCCCTGAACCTGCCCGTCCGGGAACAAGCGGAACCAATTATAGTACTATGCCGAAAGTACAAACAGCGCCACAGATTGCGTTGCCAACACCCCACAGAGTGCAACAGAACTTACCGCCTTCGCCTCAAGAAGATGAGAAGGTGGAAAAGGGTTGCGGATGTTGTATCGTGATGTGAAACCATCCTTTTTCAGTCATTGCTGTTTATTTTTGATATCTTCTTTCCTTCCTTTGAGTTTCAAATACCCAGGATTCTGTGAGAATCCATTCTGAATTACTATTATATTGTTATTTTCTTGGGCCAAGGCGGGCTCTCTGCACAGATGTTATTTATTCGAAGCCGTTTCTTTTTTTCTCAATTGGCCACTCCTTCCCCTTTTTTAGCGATTATGTTATTTCAAGCACAAATATTGCCAAAGTTATGTTCTATCCGATTGTCTTTCCGGCGTCTACAGTGTTTTCCTCTCTTCGTTGTATTTTCCCTTCTGTCTTCGATATGTCGTCGATCTCGTCCACGTGAGGTCAAGTCTGCATTGATGCTTGATTCTTTGGCCTGCTCCCCTGTGCACTTACATAAGTTACCACTCTGCTTTGCTTTCTCTGTCGATCTAGGTAGTTCAGGCGGCAGTGTTATTGAACATACATACATACGGAGTATACAAGCATTGAATATCCATTATCCACAGATCGTAGAGCTTATCACAGTTGCTCGACCCGCATCTGATTACTCATCATGGCCTCGGCCAAATCGGAAAAAAGTGACGCAAGCTGACAGTCCAAACTCATCATCTTCGTCCTTCCATCTGACTAATTCGAGATTATTTATTGTCAACATTCCTTCGGCTCCTTATCCGTCGCGATTCTCGTCGATTTCTTCTTTCTTTCTTCCTCACATTAGCAAGCAATCATACAACCCACGAAGAAGGTACGAGAAAGACATTCCCCGTCCTCCCTTTCGCAAAGTGCCGAGATATTTAAAGCATGCGCAAACACCACCCCTCCCTCAACTTCCCCTCACCACTGCACACCAGCCTTCCTCAACAAACGCAGTCGCGTTACAACTAACATAACCACTGTGTACAGGACGCTGCATTAGTCCTTCATTCACATCTCCTTTAGCCCACCATTTCAGCCCTCTTCTCCAGACTTTTCGGCAGCTTAGCGGCTCGCCCTATATCTCCCGGCACCATGTCCGCTGCTAAGATCAAGGCTCAGAGCATCATTGACGAGAACAAAGTTGGTACGTTTACCCCTTCTTGCCATGCCTCGTTGTATGTGGTGTGTCGCTGACTGGGATTGCTGTAAAGTTGTGTTCTCGAAATCCTACTGCCCATACTGCAAGTCAACAAAGTCGCTTTTGACCGATCTCGGTGCGCCTTACTACGTTCTTGAGTTGGATCAAGTTGGTACGTCATCCTAAGACATCCTTCTCTCGTCAGGAGAGTGAAGACTAATTTCTTGTTTCTATCGCAGACGACGGCGCCGCTATTCAAGACGCTCTCGAAGAAATCACCAGCCAGCGCTCCGTCCCCAACATCTTCATTAACAAGCAGCACATTGGCGGAAACTCTGACCTCCAGGCTCGCAAGAGTGAGTTGCCTCAGTTGTTGAAGGATGCTGGTGCTTTGTAAATAAGTTTGTTCATACTAAGGAATTGATCTTTCCTATTGTGTCATTTCGCAAGTGTCTTATGTCTGATTTCGTCGTTAGATCGAATGTGACTATGACTTAGTTGATATTGGTGATTTGATTGTTAAACAGAGATTACATATATACATGATTTTGCATCCTATCTTACAACATCGTAACCATAGCTAAAGTAGGTGAAGTAGAGAGATTCGTCGCAACAGGTAGGAATTAGATAACCTTCTGCGTAACAGTACCAACAGGTCTCTCCACAATACCCATGGTACCTTCCACAATACTCTGTCTCGCAGGCTCGCTCGCAACCTGTTTACCAGCAAGATAATTCAACCATACGCAACGACTAACCCGTTCATCGGCGACCCGACCAAGCCACTGAATAGGTTCCTTGGGATCTCGTTGGAATAGAGCATCGAGAGCACCCTGTTGGTCGCGCAAAAGCAGGAGAACTTGTCCCTTGGGAATATTCTTGCGAGATCCGCCTCCGAGCAATGTCTTGAACTCGTTGACTGACTGTCCAAATGCCTCGTCATCGAATTCACTACGTAAAGGCACGGTCTGATCACCACTTGATTTTGCGAGCTCTTTGATTCTGGCTGATTCCTTCTGTGCGCGGTTCGTCATGTGTCGTACCCAGGCATCTCGTAAATGCATGAAATCCGTATTACGTGTCGGCACAATCCGGATCGCAGTGCGAATGTTACCCTCCTTCAATATCGAGGTCCATGCCGCCTCGCCATGTTCGGGGTCAAGTAGTAACTTTTTCAATGCATCTCGTTCCGTAGATACGAGTGACGTTGCTGCTGCCGCCGCACCCAAAGTGCCAGGCTGACCAGCCCCAACAGCGGGAGCCTGCACTCCGGTATGCACCAATCGTCGCTGAAGGGTTCCGATATCTGATTTGGCCACATACACGCCGACAACATATACCTGGATTGACAGGAACGAGACAGTCCGTATTCCGAATCCGAGCAATTGGTATTCCTCCTCGGATTCAGGCGCAATAGGCAGATCCTGACCAGGTGTCAAGGGCGTATCGCTCATCGACTTGGGGAGTTTGATGGTTGTCGGAAATAGTGGTACGGAGCTATTTCCCGTCTCGACCTGTTCGGCACCGTCTTGACCTTGAATCCGGATCACGGAAGGGCTGCTGGGGAATTCGGAAGGCCCATCAAGCTTGATATTGCCATTATTCAGATTTTTAGTTTTAGTTTTTGCTTCATCGTCTTCTTTCTTTGATGTGTCCTCCGGTAATCCGAACGCGTTGCTTTTGACCATCCCGTACATCGTGGCACCGCATAGGACGATACCGGCTGCGGAGAGCGCCATGCGGCGTCTGTAGTGCGCAATGGCAGCTTCATTTTGTGCTTGGTTGGGCTTTCGTGCGGCCGATCGAAGGGGGTTGACTTCTCCGACTGGTTTGCTTGAGGCACGCAAGTTGGGATCGGTGGACAGTTGGCGAGATGATCGATTTGCTGTCCGTTGAATCAGACGCGGGCGTACCTGCACCTGGCGTAGGCATTGCCGACAGGCAGTTGGTGGCAGCATTCTGGCGTCTTTCAGAGCTAGCTCTTATGTTCACTTTTGTCAATTGTGCAGTTCCTTCAGCTTGCGGTTTCACTCGGAAGATGACGACACACCAAACATCAGATTGCATCACGTGATTCATCAGGAATATTTACCGAAATTTAAGAGTATCAAAGACAATGTTACTCGAAAGGAATTTGAATTGATAAATAGCATTCATTCTGAATGGCTCGCGATTCATGCAGTAGTTCAACAACAACATACTCGTTGGGTATCATATACGCTGTCTAGCACAGCCTTAATCATTCTATCCTCGATAATCTCCATCGTCATCCTCACCTCGACCCCTTGGGCTCCTTCGATTCCGCCTGTTATTCTGACCACTTTCGCCAGCAACGGTTGTATTAGCAGTCTCAGCCACTTGGGTTGTCCGCTTAGAGCCCACGCTGCGAGCCAATCTCGCCTCAAACTCATCAGTCGCTTCTCCTTCAGCAGGAGCAGTCCGTCCATATACCTTTCTGACTAGCCCAGACACTCCACTTTCACCAACCTCAATCTTCCCCCTAGGTCCAACCATGTACTCAATGACCTCTTCTCCACCATCCATCTCCCTATTCCGGACTAGATATCCTTCCTTGCAAAGCCGTTGTAGTAGGCGATCCGTACGGTCGATGGGGGTATATTGTTCGATATTGGTCCTTTTCAAGTACCTATCCAACCTTTGTTCGAGTATGGAACCGCCTGATAGTGTGATGACCGATATTATGAATGTGTAGAGCGCTGTATAGGTACTATCAAGGAAGGATGTCGGCGCTTTTGATGGAGGTAAAATCTCTGGTGTCCGGAAAGGAGGAGGTAGGGTGCTCATTACCATCCACGACTTGGTGGCTGCAGATGGCTTTTCGACACGTTGCGCAGCTGAAGAACAAGGTCAGTTACCAAACTCGCCATCTGTAATACGAGTAGGTGTATGCTTACCCCTACGCTGAGTAATGGTCACTTTCTCCTTCGCCGGCAATTCTATCATTTGCATACCAAATCGATGTCGCAAAACCTTTTGTGCCTCATCAAACACCAACTTGAACTGCCGTGCACCCTGCTCGCCTAGGACTTTTGCACTAATCTCTGTTCTTCGAATCGGTAATCGTGCGTACTCGCTGGATAATGCCAGTCGCACCATCTTTTTCACCATGACATCTGTACTGCTCGGCGCGCGATGCCCCTCATCTTCGCTGGCGTCGGATGCAGACGCATTATCTTGGGATTGTCGCCGTCGTTGTGAGGGACGTCCTTCATCGTCTGAGTTTTCGTTATTCTGTTGCTCGGCGTCCTGGAAGAATGTTAGATACAAGTGAGGCGCAGATCGTGTCGCGACAGAGTTCTGTTAGGAGTACGTACAGCACGGCGTTTGCGTCCGGGAGGCATGGTTGCGATATATAGCGTGGGCCGCAAAGTACTTTTGATGTTTGTTTTAGGAACGCTTATGCTGAAAACACTGAAAATATAGATTTGAGGAACAGACAGGAAGAAAGTCGATATTGAAGACGCGCGGCACGCGTAAATTGAAGCTTGAACCGAGTGGGGCCAGCCGCTTTTCTCCTTAAATTATCCGATCAACTCCAAATACAACCACAATACGACAACTGTCTTCTGCTTTATTGTCCTTTCATCAGACTCCTTCGCCCCATAAGGAAAATGAAAAAGATTATTTATTCAATATTTCTACGTCACTACCTATAGACATTAACATCCGCCAAGGCCATGGACACCACCCGACTCGGTGTATGAGCAGGTACCATTGCCGTATGCCGTCGCGTTCTGCGAGGGAAGAAGTTCCACATTCTGGAAGTCGATATTATAGCATGGATGAACATTCGAGCAAGAAACCGAAGCGACGTGCGAGGCTCCGTGCAGGTATCCTGTGAAGTTGACAAAGGCAACATTCGAGATGGCCATGAGACTGGTCCCTTTGAAAGTGCCGTTATCTCCATTGTCTTGGGTAATGGCAGGACCGGCGTTGGCTCCTTGGATGTTGAAATTGGAGAAGAGGATGTTCTCAACCGTTCCCCAACCGCCGCCATTTAGCAAGCCGGCACTTTCGTACGAGCTTTGTAGGACTCGGCCGCCCATGTATGTCTTGATGTATGCCGCGTTGTGCATGTCTTCGTTGTAACGGATGATCTGTTTACCGGTTAGTATCGATCATAAGAACCACCGTTTAGGCTCAACATACGTCGACATTGTCTATCACCACGTTCTTGACGGAGGCATCTTCAAGGTACTGGCCAAGGCTACCAATGGCAATGCCGTTACCACCATGGCACGCTACGTTCGAAACACGGACATTGTAGGAGCGTGGTTTGATGGCAATGCAGTCATCTCCACCTTGATACGTGAAACCATTCAGTTCGATGTTGTTTGCATCCATGGTATCTACTATCATTAGCCCAGTCATTCATCATATCCTTGGGATGTGTCTTTCATACCGAAACCATCCGTGTTCTGCACCCAATTGGTACCGTACGGAGCATTCACAGCAGTTGCATTGCATGTAATGTTGTTGAAGACCATATTAGTTCCGTTCATAATGTTCAAGGACCACAAAGGAGGGTCCTTGACAGTGAAGTCCTCTACAAGGACTTCAGACACATTCCAAAAGACAAAAGGCATCGGTCTTCCAGGCTGCGTGACATTTTTTTCGACATTGTACCAAGCGTTACCATTGCCGTAGATTTGCCCTGTTCCGTGTCCCTCGATGGTAATCTGGTCTCCAGTCAGGACAAAGCCCGCATGGTGGTTTTGGAAGGTGATGGGATAGGAGTGACTGCGCCAGTAGTCGAGGTCATCAGAAAACTGTCGTCATATCAGCATGGGAATCTTCTCATAGAGCGGATGCTATCACATACTGTCCACACGCCGCGCCACTCAATTACAACATTGCTCACAACAGGATTGAGCCTAGTTGCAATCCAGTAGTTCTGGTCCTCTGGAAAGACGATGGTGCCATCTTTTCCACAGCGCGAGAACGCCTCTAGGATGTTCGGGACATCGTCTCGCTTTCCTCCTAGAGCTGTTACTGTACAGACATTGCCCTTGTGCGATACTCCTCCTTTGGAGGCAGCGGCTGCAAGAGCTGTAGAACAGATGGTTAGAGGTACAAGGTTCCTGAGCCAGTACATTTTGTTTGCTTAGGAAGCAAGGACTCAATTAGTATTAGAGTTGCATCTGACTTGCAACAAGAGCAGATTTCAATTATCTCCGTCCCATTTATTGATATTTTCTTTTCGATTACAAGACGCTAACGACGTAATTGAAAGTCGAAGTTGACCCGACCAATAATTTCTCCGCCCGAAAGTACCATGCTCTCATTTTCAACTAATTCGGTCTGTATTGACCCGACAAGTCTCTGCGGGTAAATGAGCACGTTATTAGGGAGCTGAGATTGGTGATTGATCATGATTCCGACGAATTCAATTGCGGGGGAAAAGAATGGGGTTAGCCCGGGGTTTATCGCCTTCTTTACTTTCCTAATTGACGTAGAAACAATTTCGGATGTTTCCATGGCATCCTATGAGAATCGTTCTGGATGTGCTGGCTGCATTAGGGTATGGGGAAGCACATGGTCTCCCCAGTGCGGGATGCTTCAATATTTCCACCAATGACTTGGCACATTAGCTTCATATTTATCCTGCTGGATAATGTAGCAAATATATTGCCAGCGAATCAAAGACTGACATGCTTAAAAAGCATCATTAGCTTGTTTTTAGTGAATGCTGCTCGGGTTATTACTTTGGATATTAGACCAGTGGACGGCATGAATTGTGGCGAGATCAATTGGAAGCCCTAACATGCTATGATATTAAGAGCGATGATTCCACGCCTACTATCTCTGAACTTGGAAGTGTAGGCAATTGGAGTCGGGAACTTGCCATCACCTATCTTTGAATAACGAATTCGCCTATCAGCCCGTTATGGTGTTGTTAAGCAAGATTAGCCTCGTCCACTTCTGGACGCTGGCTCTCTCTGCTGCTGCAGAGGCCGGCAGCTGCTGGAGGAATACAACTTGCACAGGTCCCACTGACACCTCCTTTCCCGGTGCATGGGAGAAAAACATCTATGCTCCTGTTTCCCGTCTGGTTCGTCCTCAGAGTATACTCGAAGCATCCGATTCACGAGCGGACTTCAAAGTAGGCTCCGGCCACAACGTCCTCAAAGGAAATGGGTCTCAGATTGTCTTTGATTTTGGTATCGAAGTCGGCGGTATTGTCTCAGTGGATTATACAGCATCAGCAGCAGGCTCAGCCTTGAATCTAGCATTCAGCGAGGCCAAGAACTGGATTGGAGAGTTCTCGGACTCTTCGAATGGTGCTTTCAAGCAGGGAGATGGCTACCTCACTTATAATATCACTGCAGCCGGAAAGGGCATATACACCATCCCTGACAACAAGCTGCGTGGTGGATTCAGATATCTGACGGTGTTCCTTACTACCAACGACACAAAGAATGCTACTCTGGACGTGAACGATATCACTCTAGAGATAGGATTCCTTCCAACATGGTCCAACCTCCGCGCCTACCAGGGTTACTTTCACAGTAACGACGAACTGCTCAACCGTATCTGGTACGCAGGTGCCTATACCATCCAGACCAATATGGTACCCGTAAACACTGGCCGTCAGATCCCTGCAGTGGCCCATGGATGGTATAACAATGCCACCCTCGGACCTGGTGATACTATCATCGTTGATGGTGCGAAGAGAGATCGCGCTGTTTGGCCTGGAGACATGGGCATTGCAGTTCCTGCCACTTTCGTCAGTATCGGTGATTTAGAAAGTGTGAAAAATGGATTGCAGGTCATGTATGACACTCAGGTATGATTCTTTATAGACAATCCCCAATTTTTATTCATTAATACTTATGATTGCCTAGGCCTCAACTGGGGCATTTGCGGAATCAGGTCCACCCCTGAGCCAGAAAGGATCCGACACTTATCATATGTGGTCTATGATTGGAACGTACAACTATGTGCTCTTCACCAATGACACAGACTTTCTTCAGCTGAACTGGGCAAAATACCAGCTGGCTATGGACTATGTCTATGGAAAGGTTGGCCCTAGTGGCTTGCTGAATGTTACTGGAACCAGAGACTGGGCCCGGTGGCAGCAGGGATTCAACAATTCCGAGGCGCAGATGATGTAAGTCATTCCATCATACCGTGTCTATGTTATCGTAGGATCACTGACATTATATATAGTCTATACCATACTCTCAACACAGGAGCACAACTTGCCGAGTGGGCTGGTGACACCACCGGCCTGTCCAGCAACTGGACCGCGCGAGCTAAAGATCTGGCAGTAGCTGTTAACGCCGATTGCTTTGACGATGCGTTTGGTGCATTCAAGGATAACGCAACTGCAACAACTCTACATCCTCAAGATGCCAACAGCATGTCCATTCTATTCGGACTTGTCGATGAAGATCGCGTACAGGGCATCTCTCAACGCTTAACCGAAAACTGGACACCCATCGGAGCCGTTGCCCCAGAGTTACCTGAGAATATCTCACCGTTCATTTCCTCCTTTGAAATCCAAGCCCACTTTGTCGCTGGACAACCAGACAGAGCACTGGATTTGATCCGACGTTCATGGGGCTGGTACATCAACAACCCTAACGGAACAGAGAGTACTGTGATCGAAGGCTATCTCCAAAACGCAACTTTCGGGTACCGCAGCAGCCGTGGATATGGCTACGATGCCTCATACATCTCTCACGCACATGGCTGGTCAGCCGGACCTACGTCATCCTTAATCAACTATGTTCTTGGTTTGACTCTTACCGGCCGGGCTGGTTCAACATGGCAGTTGGCACCGCAATTCGGTGATTTGACCTCTGTCGAAGGAGGGTTTACTTCTTCCCTAGGTCAATTCCAAGCTTCTTGGTGTCGAGGGTCTACAAAGTCGTCGTCGTATGAATTGTCATTCAAAGTACCCACGGACACACAGGGTACCGTTGTACTGCCACCGGTCAATGGCAAAAAGTCGAAGGTGACGTTGAATGGGAAGAATGTGCAATGGGGAAGCGAGGACACAAAGACGATCTCTATCACGAAGGGGGGCTCTTACAAGATTACTGTTCGCAACTAGCAAGTCCAGGCCTGTTTGCTCTTAGGGTACAAAAAAATGGCGATACGTAGTTTGGAGAAATAAAGCCCGATTATCTACGGCAATGTAACCGTCGTGCCTAATCAAATTAGATTAGATTTAATAATAATATATCAGATTGGCCAATCATATCCTCCCAACAAAAAGTTGTAGATCGACTCATCCAATCAGAAATCAGAGTGTACGCAATCAAGTACAAATTTGATCGCCAATTGTACAGCCGCAAATCATGTCAAAAGGCGCAAGAGGGAAGCCACGATATATAAAGAGCCGTGCCCGTTTCATTCCACTCTTTTTGAGATCCAAAGGGTTTCTCAAGGAAATATACGTACGAAGCCATGGACACGATACCGCCTAGCCAATCACAAAGAAGAAGACCATGGATCGAGACGCCGTTGATTGAATCAGCGGCACTTTCAAAAGCGGCAGGATGGTAAGGATGATTCGGGTGCTATGAAAATTACCTTAACAGGAAACTTTGTTAATCCCAATATAGTCGGATCTTCTTGAAATTGGACTGTTTGCAGCCTTCTGGTAGTTTCAAATCAAGGTTAGTCAAAACATCCATCCACAACTTTTAGTTGACAAAATTACTGACAACAAACAGAGGAATTGGCAATTTGATTCTTGCTCATCTCTCTGACCCCTCAAATAACGGCAAAAAACTACACTTTTACAGCTCCTCAGGCGGAAACGCTGGTCTCGCAGCTGTAGTCGCTGCACGCGATTTGGGCTGTGCTTGCACTGTCGTCGTACCCCGTAGCACGAAGCAGTACACAATCGATATACTGCGGGCCGCTGGCGCAAGCGACGTGCTACAACATGGTGCTAGTTGGTTTGAAGCCGATACGTTTCTTCGGGAGACATTCATCGATGTGCCGGAGCAGCAGGAGATCGATGGTATCAAGAATGTATACGTGCATCCTTTTGATAATCCGATTATCTGGGGAGGGCATTCGAGTATTATATCTGAGCTAGCTGATCAACTGCCGGCTCGTGAGGATGGGGACAAAACTCAGTTCCCTGCCGATGTTATTATATGCAGTGTTGGTGGAGGGGGGTTATTCAATGGTATCATTCGCGGACTTGGTGAATATAACAAATCTCATCCAAAGGACGGGCCACGAGAAAAGGAATTGGATGTTCTCGCCGTCGAAACGAGAGGAGCAGACTCCCTGGCCTACTCTCTGCAAAGCGGAGAACTGAGATCCCTCGGCGCGATTACATCCATAGCAACTACTCTAGGTGCACTGTGTGTGGCGCCTATGGCATTTCAGAATGCGCGCGAGCCTCCGGAGGGTGTCAGAGTTACAAGTGTGGTGGTTCCTGATGCCGAAGCAGCCCGGGGAGTGGTTACATTCGCAGATGAGATGCGTATACTTGTTGAGCCGGCTTGTGGTGTGTCGATAGATGTTGCTCTAGGTGCGAGATTGAGAGAGGCCGTGACGGATAGAGAGTTGGGGCCGGATAGTCGTGTTGTGGTTGTTGTTTGTGGTGGCTCAGCTGTGACACCTGAGATTGTAGCTGAGTATCGCACGAGACTTGCACAGGGCTGGGTT
This sequence comes from Talaromyces verruculosus, assembly GCA_001305275.1. Taxonomy (NCBI): domain Eukaryota; kingdom Fungi; phylum Ascomycota; class Eurotiomycetes; order Eurotiales; family Trichocomaceae; genus Talaromyces; species Talaromyces verruculosus. The sequence goes on along the minus strand of LHCL01000005.1, from coordinate 589,139 downwards.
TAATACTATTGACACATTGAAAATAACTCGTTGTGAATAAACATCGGGAGAGCTGAGTTTCAATAAGGTGCATTATACCCTGCTTCTTTATGTACAATCGTAGACTAAGAATGACACGAACCGCAGCTAATACAAGACCCTTTTCAAGTTTAGCACTAATTCATGATAAGAATGTTGCTTCATAATGACAACCGCTCTATGTTCGTGAGCGCCCTTCTCTATCTCATTTGCGCAATCCTTGCGAATTCTAGTCGCTATCACTAGCACTGCCGGCATCACCCTCTGCCTCTTCCTCATTAACCTGTATATTCTCACTCAAAATATATTCAGCCTTCTGAAGAGCAGCTTTGATATCCTTATGATCGCCATAGACAAGATCCACCGGTTTCTGACCGTGTTTGTTTCGCACTCGTGGGTCGCAGCCTGCTTCGCACATCATTTCAATCATCTCTAAGCCGAGGTAGTGGTCTTTCTCGTTGGCATAGCGGACTGCTAAGTGTAAAGGAGTATCTTGGTCGAGGCGAGTTAGAGGGTCGCATTCGAAGTACTGGATATCGAAGAGGGCGTCCATGACATCGTCTGGGTGAGACACGGTATAGTTAGTAGACTGGATGGAGTTTATGCGCATCTACTTCTGTATACTTACAGCTGCCGTACATGGCACAGATATGGAGGGCATGATTGCCCATTCCATCCTTGACATTATTGAAGAACTCCGCTACCTCCTCGTTCGATTTCTCGGACATGCTATCGAGAACTTGTTCGATGAGATGTTGCTGGTCTCGTCGACAGGCCTCGACGACCAATTCGCGGGGAGAAGCGCCCTATGCGAATCAATATATTAGCGGAATGTATAGAATCCAATTAAGTGTTTGGGTGTGTATACCTCATCGTCTGCCATTGCTCTGCTGCCTGGGATAGGCAAATCTATTACAAGCCGGAACGCAAGGGAATATACGCTTTGTCGAGTTCAAGGATTTTTTCTGTTGCTAGTTTCCTTACCAATCGGTAGAATATAGTTATAACAATAATGATCAGAACTTGACGCTTTCCGAGAAGAATGTCGATCGAAGCGAGGATAATCGAGGAGGAGGGGTGGTCGATTATATTGCGGTCGAATCGGAAGCTCGATTGGAGGATGCTAAGCGGAGGGAAGCAGCTTCGGACCCAGTCCAAATTGAGTATATATTCAATGAAGGGATGTCTGGGTTTGCAGTATATCAGGTATAAGAAACATTACTTTCATGACGGGTATCAGGCAGTAAACAATATGTCGTCCAGCGGAAAAACTGATTATCCGGTCTTATCATCAACTTTCCCCGCGCCTAAAATTACCGCAGCTTAAATCAGCGGCTGCCGCTAACCCGATCGGGACTTCACGAGTGCTTTTTTTTGATGCCGTCAAGCTGCATAAATTGGCGCGCGGCAAGAACCTCATCTACTTGACAGATAGAACGATACATACACTTCCTATCGAGATGCCTCTGACATGTATGTCCTTTGCACTGCCTGCGCACACCCTTTATTCCTTGCGAAGTACAACGAAACTGACTGTTTATTGCTAGTTTGTCCCCACTGCAGCAATGCGCTGACAGTCTCTCGAGCCGACCCTTCGACAGCCTACCCAATGGGGGTTAATCGCTTTCAATGCCGCACTTGTCCGTATCAGTTTGTGATCGATCGTCTCGTAAGCGAAGCCATATCTGTCGGATCTCCGCATGCCAGGAACAATATGCTGATAATTGGATAGTATGTCGAAGAAAAAGTGTTGAAGCAGAAGGAGGTGGAAGTCGTCTTCAATGATGAGGAGATGTTCAAGAACGCCGATAAACTTCCAGGTATGAACCTCTCTCATCATCTTCCTTGCTCGGTGTCGACAACGCAGAGACATGAAATGGGGTACTGATGTTCTTTTCTACTCTCTAGTCCAGTGTCCATCAGATACTTGCAACGGCGAGTATGCTTATTTCTATCAACTGCAAATTCGCAGTGCTGATGAGCCTATGACTACATTCTTGAGGGTGAGCTTTGAGTCTTTTGATGTTATGTTCTCTGTCTTGACTTGCATGCTGACTCCGTTACAGTGCACCACCTGCGCCAAGACATGGAGAGATTAATGGGGGGACCAAACGAGTTGATTTTATGACATACTATGTATACGCATTGGATCCATAGGCACCGGACACGGTTCATTTGAAAAGAGCTAAGCGATTGATCATGCGAATCCTCTTTTACCACAGTTGACTAGCGCGCGGCGTTGAAAAGGGCTTTTTTATATACCCCGCATGAGCTATTGGCGTTGAGATTTTACTACACAGAGCATACATCCTACGTACTACATTGACAAATCAATTGGGTTACTAGACTCTTTTAAGCAACACACTTTCTTACCTACGCCACAATCAAATAAGTCGTAGCAAACGAGTGAGGTAATCCGCCGTACGTATGGTTCATGTGTATCAGCAGTGACAAACACTATAAACTCTAGACCATCTGTGGCAAGTTGCAAACAGTGCCAAACGCCAAAATTTTGCTCAGATAGTAGTATCAAAAGACAGATCCCTCCAATCATCGACGGATTGACAAGATGTGCTCTGTACCCGTTCGAGTTAATCATCCTAAGCGGAGCTCAGGCTGAGCAAGTGGAACTGCAACCGCCACTGGGAAGGCACGACCAGCGACCTTGACGACAGTGCCGCAGAATTTTTCCCCCCAGCAACGTATATCATAATACGTAGGTACATTCTGCAGCGACTACGATAGTGGGTAAGCATTAATGGATCAATTTCTTGAGCCCAAAGGACGCTGTGGATTTCCGTTTGATGTTGCTGCCCAGTTTGTCTGCAGCACGACCCGACCAGAGAGGAAAACTTCCATTTACAATTGTGAGAGCATGTAGCTCACTAGCTTGGACGTAGCTATGGTCGTATGTTGGTTAAAGCCACTGACACGCTACGTGTTTAATATTTGCTACTGCATATACGTACTATGTAGAAGCAGAGGTGAAAATTTGTTGTTCAGGATAGTGGGTCTACCGAGGGGTCGAAGGAGGGGCATTCTACGCATGTTCAGTGATCGATATACAGCTTCTTCTGTGTGTGCGCACTGCGAACTACATACACTACTATGTACAGAGCATGGCGAGGATTATTCATAGACTGCTACATAGTATATAGTATAGACAAGCAGTAGAAGGGAAGAGTTGCTCGAATAGGAGGCCGAATAAAAACTTTTCGGGGCATATCGACGGATCATTGGGCGCAATCAAGGCAGCAGCAGCCCCTCCATCATCCAGGAAAAGGAAGAGCGAAAAAATTTATCAAAGGAAGGTGGGGCGCACAGCCCGTCGTTTGTTGCAGTTGCCTCTCGCTTGCCCCTCCATATAAGACTTTCCCCTCCCCCACCCACACAATTTTTTCTTCTCTCTTTCCTCTCCTTGTCAGCTTCAGTACGTATATACCTCCCCCCATCAACTCTCTCTCTCTCTCTCTTTTCCATCTCTCCATCTACTGACTCTTCTCTGCTCAGCACCTCTACGCATTCCGGCCGTAGTATCTGAGCAATTCCTAGAACTCATCTAGTCATCTCCAAGAAACTACATTAGTTCAAAAAAACACACACAACCTTCACCATGGGGTGCGTTCTCTCATCAGTCTCGCCCTCTCCAAGAATCTTCTCCATCGTACTGACTGCTCTACTCTCTCTTACAGTAAGGACGAGCGCTCTCACATCAACATCGTCGTCATCGGACACGTCGACTCCGGCAAGTCCACCACCACCGGTCACTTGATCTACAAGTGCGGTGGTATTGACGCTCGTACCATTGAAAAGTTCGAGAAGGTTTGTCACAATCATCCCACTACAACACAAGAACAAGTTACTGACTCGACTACAGGAAGCCAACGAACTCGGAAAGGGTTCCTTCAAGTATGCCTGGGTTTTGGACAAGCTCAAGGCTGAGCGTGAGCGTGGTATCACCATCGACATTGCTCTCTGGAAGTTCCAGACTGCCAAGTACGAGGTTACCGTCATTGACGCCCCCGGTCACCGTGATTTCATCAAGAACATGATCACTGGTACTTCCCAGGCCGATTGCGCTATTCTCATCATTGCCTCTGGTACTGGTGAATTCGAGGCTGGTATCTCCAAGGATGGCCAGACTCGTGAGCACGCTCTTTTGGCTTTCACCCTCGGTGTCCGTCAGCTCATTGTTGCCCTCAACAAGATGGACACCTGCAAGTGGTCTCAGGGTGAGTCCTCTTATTTACTTTTGTCATGACGACCTTACTAATCTGTCATAGATCGTTACAACGAAATCGTTAAGGAGACTTCCAACTTCATCAAGAAGGTCGGATACAACCCCAAGAACGTTCCTTTCGTTCCTATCTCCGGTTTCAACGGTGACAACATGCTTGAGCCCTCCCCCAACTGCCCCTGGTACAAGGGTTGGGAGAAGGAGACCAAGGCCGGTAAGGTCACTGGTAAGACCCTCCTCGAGGCCATCGACGCCATTGAGCCTCCTACCCGTCCCGCCAACAAGGTCAGTACCGCCTCAATTACTTGAACTCTCTTCATACGTTCCCATTACTGACTGCTTCACAGCCCCTCCGTCTTCCCCTCCAGGACGTTTACAAGATCGGTGGTATTGGAACGGTGCCCGTCGGTCGTGTTGAGACCGGTACCATCTCCCCTGGTATGGTCGTTACCTTGTATGTATCCTGACCATCCCCCTTGGCAATCATCACGTACTAACTCACTCCTCAGCGCTCCCGCCAACGTCACCACTGAAGTCAAGAGTGTTGAAATGCACCACCAGCAGCTCGCTGCCGGTCAGCCCGGTGACAACGTTGGTTTCAACGTGAAGAACGTCTCCGTCAAGGAAATCCGTCGTGGTAACGTTGCTGGTGACAGCAAGAACGACCCCCCTGCCGGTGCTGCTTCCTTCAACGCCCAGGTCATCGTCCTCAACCACCCCGGTCAGGTTGGTGCTGGCTACGCCCCAGTCCTTGACTGCCACACTGCCCACATTGCTTGCAAGTTCTCCGAGCTCCTTGAGAAGATTGACCGTCGTACCGGAAAGTCTGTTGAGGACCACCCCAAGTTCATCAAGTCCGGTGACGCTGCCATCGTCAAGATGATTCCTTCCAAGCCCATGTGTGTCGAGGCTTTCACCGAGTACCCTCCTCTCGGTCGTTTCGCCGTGCGCGAGTAAGTTTTTTCTCCCTGTTTTGACTACTCTTCTACCCATTCCCACCCCTCACCTTCTCCTTCCACCCTGGACTTCCACTTATCTATATATTTTTGATCACATGACTAACCACAAACCACGTGACCAGCATGAGACAAACTGTTGCTGTCGGCGTCGTTAAGAGCGTTGAGAAGGCCGTTGGTGGTGCTGGAAAGGTCACCAAGGCTGCCCAGAAGGCCACTGGTAAGAAGTAAAAGTGTGCACGACTTTGGGTGAAAAACCTCATGCGTGGACGAATTATTCTTTACGATCAGGGCTGGTTTGGCTAGAAAATGGACATATTTTAGACTTGTCTGAAAAATGACTCAATGAGAATTATGATTTCCTTTGTCCCTCAACTTCTCCTATCTTGAATCCGTTCGTAGCTTGTAAACGAAGGAAATCGACATTTATTCTGCGTTGTGGAATTTAGCACTGTTCTAAATTAGGTTAGTCTATCCGCCTACGCCGAATAGTGCCACCGTCTTCTGCCTACCAGGACCGCCAAGAATCAACACATCAGAATAAACATCAACCCTAAATCAAATCACATAGAAGTAGACAAGCTTATGACAGCAGTGCTAACCGAACCCAGCTGTCGATGGTGCCTTCTACTCTCTCTCGAATTCTGAATTCGCAATCTGAAATCATCAGGGCCAATCGCTTGTTGTCAGGTATCGACCCCCCCCAATTGTACAACGCTTTCGAAAAGCTCCTTGCGTCTTTGCAAGCAATGACAATGTCGATTACATACCCAATTGCCGCTGTCACAATGAGTTTTACCTTTATTACAATGACTGATTGTACTAATGTACGCGTTCCAACAGCGGCACCACCCTTCCTTTCCAGGTATTGAGTTTCACGCATTCAATTCCTGCAAGTATGGAATGATTTTTTCAACTAACTACCTGACAGGTCTTCTTACACTGGACAAACAGCTTTATCTTTTTCTCGACAGACTAATATCTGGTGCCCATTTCCGCTAGTCGCCGATACAGTCCCGATCAATAAGATTGTTTGCCTGGAATGAAATTTGTGTTTTGTCGAGAAAAATCTTTTCTGCTACAACTTCCCTCATCCATGTACAGGTTCTCTCAAGTTCACGTCTCTCGATGTCAAGGGCGACTCATAACACAGAGTGAACGCCAACTTCCAATGAACTCATCGTTTGCGCGAAATTGATTTTCGATCCCAAAGCAGAAAGACATTGATTGGATCTTCTGGATGGAAGACGAGGCACGAGCCCACCAACAAAAGGGTATGTATGTATGTACATACGAGTCTCATGTCAATTCTGTCTTCGCATCTACCAATCTGGTATAGAAAATCTAGGATTGTCATATTTCCAAGGCTATACGCAAGTCTTATAGTTCGAAGATTGCCGACTTTCGATTAAAATTGGCAATTGCCACGGTCGACCGTTTCGAATTGGCGCAGGAGATAGGGTCTCATTACAGAGCAAGAGTATTCTAAACTCGTACAGGAATACCGTAAAGCCTCTAGTGAGGTCTAGATGGTAGACCCATCTGACTTGTAATTACTCAACTTGCAAGATCCGGCTTCATGTTTGAAGTTTTCTACAAGATCCGGATAGAGTGCTACCACGGCGATCAATGCTTTGATTATGTGTTTACAATTTTTGATACGGTACCTAGGCATTGGGATAGTCCCTAATATTGACAGGTTGTAGACTAGATACAATAATATTGATAAGTGCAAGAAGGAAAGCTCAAAAGAGTGAAGGCAATAAAAAAAAATGATGCTATGTACAACTGGGAAGCGATAGGCAGCGGTGACCCCAAAGAACAAAAAAAAAAGGAATAATATGATGAATTAGTACGGGGGTCGTCCGATACCACCGCTTGTCCTCCTGTGGCCACTGGTCTGATCGAGAACGCTCAAAGTGGCGCTGTTGTTTTGTGGTAGGACACCGTCGAGAAGTTTCTCAATATCGAGCCTGACGTTGTTCTCTGCGCCGGTGGAACCCTCTTGCTGTGGTTGTCGCAGACTGGCTGCTTTGTGAAGACTAGTGGTCGATCGAGTGCGCTTGCCGCTTAGGGATCGATTGAGTGAGGTTCCGTTACTCTTGCCCTTGATAGAGCCGCCGGATTTGATGTGATTTGGCGACGAGACAGAAGAACGGCCATCTGAGCGCGAGGAATTCTGTCGAGATAAATTGGAGGAACTGGTGTCGGGGAATCCACCAGGGATAATGAGACCTGAAGGGAGAGGTGGTACTGGTGGGATGTTATCATTGTCGTAGTTGTTAATGCTCGTACTTGACTGTGAGTATGAACTCGTGGATGTAGCATGGGTGGCTTTTGGTGTCTCCGACCCTTCTCGGACGGATTGCGGTCTACTTTCTGCATCGAAGTCTGACGCAGAAAATGTTCCACTCACGAAGCTTTCGCTACTTGAAGTATGGACGCTGCTATTGCTTGCATCGAGACGACCTCGTAGCGGACTAGATCGACGGACATTAGAGTTTCCGGTCACCATCAACATTCTCTTCAAGTCATTGACTCGAATAGTGGAGTCTCTGCTTGATATTCCAGAAGCGCCGTCTGCTGCTCGGCTGTTGGAGTAACGTTGATAGCCCTGAGAGCTAGACGAGCTGCCGGGTGCCGCTCCTGTGGCGGTCTGATTGTTTCGATTGAGACTAATAGGTGACCCTCCATCGTTGGGTGTATTATTGCCATAGCCATTCGGGTAATGGCTTCCATGACTTCGCCTAGAGTTGCCGTTCCTAGACCCAGCCACAGACGATGCCCTTGCCTTCTCCTGCTCCAAGACTGCTATGGAGGCTTCTTTAGACCAGGTCGAAAGCATGTCTTCTTTGACATCAAGGGGTAGGGTTGGCGAAGTTTGAGCACTTTCCAAATATCCATATCCACTGGTCTGAGAAGTAACATGCTTGCCAGGCGAGCCAGGAGGGCTTTGAGGGGCGGCAAGAAGTGTATTGTAGGCTTCTTCGACTTGCTTGACGAGATCTCCTACGGCAGTAAAAGCTCGCAAAGGCTCTGGGAGATCTGGTCTATCCAGGCTTCCGTTGGCCGATGATGGAATTTGATTCACAGAAAGCGGTGGGAGTTGAACCGTCTCAAGCCATGTACCGTTCTTCTGTCGCTTGGATATCTCACCGGAAATCGCAGACCCAAGTCGAGAAGAGCCAAACTTAAATTTGTCAGTCAATGCAGTCAAGTAGCCATACACCAAACTTCCAATGTTAATCTGAGAAGTAGCTGTAGTGAGAGTTTCACTCTGCAGCTTCAAGACCATAGGAAGCCCAAAACGCACAGCATTAACACCTAGTTTATCAACCATTTGGACAAGTAGTACGTAAGTCACTAGTATGTCTTCCTGGTTGTCCGCATATTCGACAGCCGTCTCATAAAGTGATAGATGCAAAAGTTGAAGGAAAACGAAAGAGGATTGAGTGTGTGTTTTGTCGACCGCTGCTGTTGATGCATTCCGTTTGTAGCCATGGCTTTCACGTTTGGACTGAGCCCTAGAGAGTCTACTGGACGAGTCTTGTACTTTAAGGTCGGTCTTGGTAGTTTCCAGTTGAAGCCAAGATGCGAATGCGTCAGCGTATGCGTTACGAACATGACGATCAGAATCACGTAGAAGCCATTGCGTGCCTTCCCAAACTTGTAAACCGACTTTGTTTCGCGACTCAACTTCTGGGCCAGTTGTGGTCTTTCCCTGATTCGCAACCACCAGAATTTCCTTGACAGCTTCAAGCGCCACGACTCGCGAAGCTGCCGAGTAGAAGTAATTCTCGGCTTGTCGTTCACCAGTCAAGCTTGAAATATTGTTTGTCGATGCATTGGGCTCAGTGATTATCTTTGACAGTGTCGCCGTTGAGACATCAGGAGGAGCTAGAGGACGGATACGCTTCAACAGGGTCCGGACCATGTCGGAAATTTGATCAGCGTAGTAAATATGCGTGGCGAGATCAGCAATGCATTTTTTCAGTAGCGATGCTAGTTTCACATGTTCAGCGGTAAGCATAGATTCCTGCTGGATTACATCGTTTGTGTTAGAATCCATGGGTGCCGTCGAATCGATCTGAGAGGGCTGACTCGACTGCAACGGAGCTTGGAGCAAACGAAGTATGTGCTGGACAAATCCAACTAGTACATCAATCACGCTTAGTCCGATCATATTCACTGGGGACTTCAGCAGCGAATCAATCAGTGAGGCCATCACTATCTGTTGGCTAATGGGCTGTCCGTCGGCCGATATGCCTCGTAGTATCTCAACGGCAGTGAATAATATAATAAAGCGATCTTGTACGGGGCACCATTTGGTGATAATGTCCATCAAGGAGCTGGCCCATCTGACAAGGTCATGTGGCGCCGTCTCATGCTTGTTGTTTCCATCCCTGCTGACGATGAAGTGTAGCACAAGGCCTGCCGCTGTTCGTATCTGTGGACGATTGCTGCTCACAACGAAAATGCGTTCCAGACATTTGATCGCAAGCAACCGAACTTCCAATTCCGCTACTTTGTCCGCATCAGCTGTAGTACCGGAAGCTTCGGCTACGTTTCCTTCGGCAGTATCCACGGTTTGAACGGTCACTGTACTCGCGCGACGACGTCTAGCTTGCTCCGGTGTGGTTTTGTCGTTGTTCTGTGCTGTTCGATGCAACGAATCCAAAAGTTCTTCACCGCCGTCGTACACATTCTCCAGAATGACTGGCACGATACAGGCGAGCTGTTTTCCGCCATCGGCGCTAAGACCTTCCGAACTGACCATGCTCTTTAGAGCTTTCAATCCTATATTCCTCCAGCGCATTCTGATCGGAAGACTGGTCGGGGAGGATTTGGCAGAAATACTCGATCTGGACGAGGCAAATGCGGCGTAGCTTCGGACTATGCTTTCATACTGTGTCGCATACCGTTGTTCGGCAGCGAGGACGGCTAGATCCTGGTGGCTGCAGAATGTTTCAAAGGTTTGGAGAGTCTCTTCTACCATAGCAATGTCATGAGAATGAAGAACCGTTTCGAGAATGTTCAACACCGAGTGTCCGTAGAGCGGTAGTTCGCGGGGCAGCTTCTCAATGAGCGCCGAAAGGATTTGAAGAGTCACTTGAACATTCCTACAATTGTCGAAGCAGTTAGTACGAGTTCACAAGATGTAAATTGTCACAGACAATGCACAAATGATTCTTACCCAATACGTCCTCTGTACACGTCCCGCGCAACTTTCTTCTCCAGAAAAGCGCCCACCTTTTGCAATTTGCTTCGACGCGTACTAGCGTAGTATAGTAGATAGGACAGCTCGCTCCCATTTGGTTTTACCTCGAGGACGCCTTTCTGATAGCGAGGAAAGCACTTGAGAACAAGCACTTGGTGCTTTGGGCGGCATTTTTGCCGCACAGTTTCCATGATGGTGATGCTGTTGGTGCCGTATGACGATACGCGAGGCTGTAGCGACGTCGCCGCAATTGACTCGGGAGGGCGTGGGAATGCGTCGGTATGAGAAGGTCCTTCCCAAGGACCGAGAAGAAGGATGAGATTTTTATATACCGTAGAAACCGGACAGTTCCAAGTTCGTATGGGGGACGTAAGGGCTCTCAGGTATCGGCACAGGTGGGAAAGGGAAGGAAAGGAGCAATGCCCAAGATTTTCCCTTTTCGGCGTTCAGCTGCTCCGATTGACTTTGAAAGGGGGGATGTGGCAGCAAGAAGCCTCGAGTTTCAGTATAACAGTATAGAATGGCCCGAGAAGACATTCATGATGGAGAAGACCAGACTGGATGAGGTTGTAGAACATTCAACAGTAGGAGCTGAGTCTCCTGCCTAGTTTGCAAGAAGTCGAAGGCGGCGCTGCACCGCTTGGACTTGGGCGGGAATGACGGCGTGCTTTGACTCGTGCCGTCGGTGATTGGCTGCAGCTCCGATCCACGCTGTTCAGTGTTTACTCTTCCTTCTATTTATTCGAGTACCAGCAGGCTTTTTGATATTATCAGGACTTATTATACGCAGATCTCACCTACGAACAAGGGTGTTGAAATGAACGATATCGACGATCTTATCGTGGAATATTCTCCTGCTGATAGGTGTCCTTTCTTATCAAATAGTCTGGATATGTCATTGTGCATGAGCGAGTCAGCGGAATCGTTGAGAATCTCAATTACAGGCAAATGCTATTCTCATGATTGTCATATTCAAACTTCTTCTCTCTCCTCGACAGTGCAGCATATTTTCTAGATTCAACCGCGTAAACCGTGCATTTTGCCTGTCCATGAGACACGCAGTTATGCAGAGACAGCTGAATCAGAGTACGTATTGCTTCGAAGTTGTTGGTGGGGGTTTTAGTACTCCCTCGGTTACACGTGCCGCCAGTAGTCATCGCTGGTTGCGCCAAACAAAATCCAGAAAAGTTGTTGGGGAAGAAGTCAAGGACGAAATCGTCCGAGGATGTTGTTGTTCGTAGCATAACAGAGGGAGACTTCTGAACTGGTCACTAGGATGTATGTACTTGCGATCGATCCGAGGAAGGAAGGTAGTAATTGGTGTGAATCTGACCTCCTCCTCAAATACACAATTGCAGACACACATAAGAGCCTCTATTGTTCTTGGCGGAATGTCGTTTCTGTTGACTGCGGGACTATGAAATGCCCCTCAGTTACCCCAGACCTGTTGCTCACGGTGCTTGTATCCCGTTGTGATGTTCGACCGAGTCCTGAGTCTCTGGGGCGGTGGTAGCTGCCTGCCCCTCATCCCCTCCAGCCAGCAAGCTCTCAATTACCTGTGGCCGTATGATATCTCGCCGAAACGAATCTTCCTGCAACAGTCGAAGCGCTCGCAGTGTCGCGCCAGGATGTGTTAGGAACTGAGCATACTCGGGCGTCTTCCAGTACGAATAGAGATAGGCAAGATATGCTTGGAAAGCGCGTGCTTCTTTCCCCGAGGCAGATGAAATGGCTTCGTCGTTGGCATTGTCGTCGCCTTTCTCGTCCACTGTAGATGTACCGAGGAGATTCGGGAAGCTGATTGCAAGGTGAGAGAGGTAGTATGGGTTCGCGAGTGATAAGACGAATTCTAGTTCCAAGGTGAAGCGAGGGTTCGTAAGGGACGGCGGAGGTGGTTGATTTTCCATGTTGATTCAGAAAGATTCGTGGATGAGAGCTTGTTGTAGTTCACAATAAGAACGAGTGTTGAGGGGCTTGGTCCGCGAAAGGTGTTGGTGAAGCCGCCCAGCTGTGGTCGCGTCAAGTGAGAAACCTATAGCATAGTCTCTATGTTATCTGTAAAATCAGTCCAACGGCTGTAAACTGGGTGTTTGCATTTTGACTTTGTCAAAAGACAAGCTGATCGCGAAGACAAAGTTCCTATTGTGGCTCGTGCTGTCTGAGTTCGGAACATTGATTTAGCGCTCCGTGCATCAATATCGAATCTAACTTCCACCTTGTTACCGTACATTCAACGACAAACAACCATACCATGAGGCTCCTATTAATATATTCCCGGTTTGAAAGCATTGAGGTCTCATATGTAGAGGCATCTCAGTATTGGCCGATTTCTCACATTCGTCGTGGTTTACTATTCTTCTACGTTGCCTATCGTCACGCAGGCTGACAGCAAGTTTTCAACCAATTCACCCAATTCTCTACTGAGATTGTTAGGTAAATTGAACCTGGATGGATTCATAGCCATTCATTCCGCATTACCTATGTTGCGAAGCCGACACGTAATAGTGTCCAGTATGTTACTTGGCAGTTTGAAATGGTCTCAGAGGTCTGCAAGGGGCTGTTTCTGCGTGATAACCCGGCCATTCGTGTTCCAGGGTGTCGAGTATGCAGCCGACTCTCAACAACTGGATGAAGAAAGCAGTAACGCTCATCGTTTTAAAAAAAAAAAAAAAGGATCATGCGTAGTGCGAGCTATGTACTACGACTAACGTACGGAACGCTGGACATCCAGACTGTCTCAGCGAAGCAGGTCCTACGGAGGCTCCCAGGATTTGACGTCACGAACATTCCTCACTCCAGCCACTCGGTTTGTCTTGTCTGAGACACGTAGATAAGTGGTAACTGTGCAGTAAGGTACGTAACAACATCACCATGCGAACGAGTATCACAACTTTGTCAGCCCTAGACAACTTGCAGGCTTAGCCGGGCCGACATACTACAGAACAATATCACATATTTGATGGCTTAACCCTCAAGGAACAAAACGGCTATCCGTCCGGTGACTTTACTAGATGATTGCGTGAAAGAAGGAATGGGATCACCAGTCGGCTCAGATCTAGTTCTGCCACGAGGACGGCCGTGGCGTCCCAGGTAACGCATGACAGGAATGTGATTGCTAGGCAAGGTTCGGCGTATCTAAAATACATAGATCGGTGATACTCAACCTAGACCTGTCTGTCATCGGCAAAAGCAAGCATATCCGGAGAGACGTCGTCACTGTTGGGAGATAAGAAACGCGGTATGCATCTGCAATGGAAGGATCCTATTCCTTGCCGAATTTGGTCTCGAGTCTTGAACCAGATAGTCGGCGGATATACGTAGGGCAATTTAGTTCATTTAGGCAGAGGGCTCGGACGGTCCGGAATCGATAGAAACAAACTGTTTATATCATCATTGTACCACAAGTACGTAGTTTGTCAGTGAGGGCGGCTGAGTTCCTTTAAATACTAACAATACGATTTAGTTCACAAAGAGGCTGTCGATATGCGGAAGAAAAAAGTACCGGTCTCGCTGACTGTTTCCCCACGGCGCCACGTACCCCCTCTTTCTGTCTGCGGTTCACTGGCTGTAGACTTTAAGGGGCTTTGCACTAGCCTTGAACAGACAAAGCGAGTCCATTTGATGATTTGACCCGCAGTTTAGCCTGGGGCCGTGCCTGAGGGGGAGACTCAGAAATTGGTGTGGAAATTTAGCAGACCGCGCAGCCTCGGCGAAATCGGCGCAAAATCCGAAGCATTTCAATGCGGATTCATGAGGAAGATACAGCTATTCGCCAAGGGACTGTCTTATCAAGACTTAATAAAGGCGATATTGGCTGCGAACGCCATGTCTCTGGACAATCGTCACCTTGCAGCAACCCAGGTTGCACGGAAACGTGTAAGAGTCCGTCAAAGGCTAGAAGATGCCAAGATGCCGGACAGTTTAGTTTGAATTGACTCGTGATGTCCACCAAATGCTAATTGAGGATAGTCTGCACTGTGGCTGAAGGACGGTCACTGTGTTCAGTGTGTTGAGTGTGTTCAGAGTCAGACAGAGACAGAGAGAAGAGAGGAAAGAGAAAGAGAACACGGGACGGCCTCTCGGGTCGCTCCTTCCCCACCGCGATCCGAACCTGCCCTTTTGTACCTGTCGTGCCTTGTGTGCCTTTACTCCTTATTTTCCTCTACTCGAACAATCCCTTTGCCTCTTGGACTCTTTCTTTCGCTGACACTCTGTTTGAGTCCATGCCAGAGACCCTGTCCTATCCTATACTATTTCTTAGCCTGAGTTAGGGGTCCGACTGCCGAAGTCTACGTGCACTGGCTTACTCATCTTTGAGACCACTAAAAAGACCCTCTCACGTTCCTCGCTGTTCTACATTTTTATCTTCCTGACCACCCCAAACCAGCGCGCATCCATACGTACCGTCGTCAACTCGTGTGCCAACTACATTGAATAGCAACATATCGTCGATTGGCAACCTGCTACATGCCGTACTAGCAACCCTCCGGCGATCGTCTGATTGCGAATCCACTTTGTCTCTCCGCTCAAGAGACCGCCAGCCAACAGGGGGCCCGGCGAATGCCAGAGGGATATCTGCGCCTTGTCCGCCTCTAATCTTCCCTCTGCTATTACAATAATCAAACTAAACGCTCTCTGTACAACAACAGGAGTCTCTTTCACCAGGACTTTCTGCGATCAGACAATCCCTCGCTGTTTATCGTGCATATACCAGCTTGGGTCACCAGCTACAGCGATAACTAGTCTGTCCACTCGACATTTCTGAAACGTCCTGAGCACGTCTGGAGCGGCAATCGTTCCTGGCACATTTCAGAAAGTTCCACTTCAAGCCTAAATAATATCTGTTTCATCTACGCTGTTTTGCCGCCAGCACCTCTGCGCCAAAACTTCCGTCGTCGCGCCCCTTATCATTCCAATTTTGCTTGCGACGACTTTTTCGCCATCCGCAAATCATTTTTGTTTTCGCACTTGTAGTCCAATCGTACCATCGGACTGCAATCTTCAGCTAGGCACCTACCGACTATATCTGACACAAAAAGGTTGACGCTACTGTACAAATCTCAAACAAAGCGCGCCCGCCATGTCGCTCGCTCCGCTCTCCGCGCCCGGTAAGTCGTGAAATCTTGTTTTTTACCATCCGTTTGCTTGGTATCTGGGTCCTGGGCGAATCGCCGTTTGGCTTATTGTTTGCAATGCTTGGGTTCTGGCCTATCTGCCTGTCTCACCAGGCATTCATTCAATCAATCGATCACTGTTGCCTCCTCCACTTTCCTATCTTCATATCCACCGCAGTCAAACAAGCGACGAATAGTGTTTGGCACATAAAGTTGCTAACGAATCGCCTTGAACCTATTTACAGAGCACAAGCCTGCGCAGCTCAGCATTAATCTGGGCTCCAACAACCCTTTTCGCAACCGTGCTGTTTCTCCTTCCAGCACTTCTCCTATCTCGCCAGGCCCGCGACCAGAACGACCTCGCTCGACAAATCCTTTCTTGGATAATACTGAGATTATGTCGCCTCAATCTGCTCCAGCTGGGGCTATTCTGTCTCCGTCGAGTGAGAAGCATCCCTTTATGGGCAATGCCGCTGAGCTATTTGTAAGTTTCGATCCTCAAAACAACGACCATATCGAGAGCGAAGGTAGCTGATAGTCGAAATTAATAGGAAAACCTCTCGCTCAATTCTAGTTCAAAGGAACGCCGACCTGCCCCCCCTCCCCCAGATAAGCCATCTTCATCCCGACCCTCCGCTGCTCGGCCGTCTACTTCTCGACCGCGACCAGAGACTCGAGATCGCGAGAGAAACCGAGATCAGTCGAACAAAAAGCGGGAAGAAGATCCATTTGACATCTTCGCCGACCCCCCGAAGAAAGAATCATCTCGTCCCCCACGACCTCGTGAAGGTCGTCCTCGCCCTCGTCGGAACTCTGAATCGTCCATCATGGAAAGACCGAAGGCAATGGATCCAGAAGATGAAAGGCGTCGACGCGAGAGACGACATCGCGAACGTGATGGAAAACCTCGCTCTAAGCGCGCACCCGGTTATCGGCTGGATGTAATCGACAAGCTGGATGTCACCTCTATCTTTGGCACAGGATGTAAGTTTTCCCCAAGCAAGTGTACTTTATGTTTTCATTCAACGGAAGCTGATGTACGGCCATCTAGTGTTTCACCATGATGGTCCTTTTGACGCATGCAATCCTAATCGCAACCGCAAGGGCTCAAAACAAGCTCCGATGCAAGCCTTCCCCAAAGATTCCAAGAACATGGCTCTCGGTGGCGCCGGTCCGAATAACTCACGCCTTAATCTGGAACTCATTCATGGCCACACTGCCGAAGGATATTTGGACTACTCTTCTACTGGCATAAAAAAAGAAGAAGCGTTTGATTCAGCTCGTGCCGAGATTATTCATGGCACCGAGAGCATGGGTCTTGGTACAAGCACTTTCTTGGAGGGCACACCTGCTAGCCGTGCAGCGATTCAACGACGCCAAAGCGAAAGTGATCAGCAACCACCAGCCGGCGGTCTTCAGCGCACCAAGAGCTTGGCACAGAAATTCAAGGGTATCAACCGAACGGGGACCGTCAGAGTCACATCTCCAGATAGCACCCAGAGAAGCCCAGCTAGTGCAGGTGCAACCAGCGGTTCCAGCCGAGCCCAGGAGAGGAATCCATTCTTCCAAGATTATGATGAGGCTTACGATGCGAAGACAAGCAAAATCGATGAGGCCAGAATTGGTGGCCGAAATCGAGCGTCTAGCAGTCCGAGAAGGGCGGCCGGACTGGAGAGAAAGACCACGAACGGATCGATCGGTGCAGAAGAGAACAGACAGAATGGGGGTGGTTTCATGAACAGGATGAAGAGTTTGAGACGACCACGACCGGAAAAAAGGGTGCCTTCTGAGTAAAGAGCTACTCTCTTGTATTGTCTTTGTGTTATTGCCTTTGGTTTTTGACACGTTGGGGCGGAATCGCTTGCATTGACCATGGCCCGGTTTTTCATTATCAACTATTTTCATTCAAATTGGAAGCATTTCATGGAGATACTTTGACGGGATCGTTGTTTTTGCGCAGATTTTGCGATGTCGCTTGGTTGATTTATGTCTTTTATACAGGCGCATAGTCAGGATATGTTATCTGCGCGATCGTATTTCTCTCGTCATATTAGATGTTTTAGCGAGCCATTATTCGTTCTATATCGATATATTTTAGGCAGTTACAGTTAATGGAGTTGATCTGCTAGCAATACATTGTGTTTAAGCAATTAATAGCAGATTAGAAATCAAACTCAATTGAATAGACATCAGTAATAAAATCCTTCTCGGTCGTCATCTGGTCGCTCAGATGCGCCCGAGTTTGAACTGACTGATTTGATACTTCATGTGACGTATCCGTTCGCAGACAACCTTCCCTCAAACCCTCTTCACGAAACAACTCACAAGTTCGGCATCGTCTGTTCATGTCTTTGCAGGCCATGTTTATGGAAATCGAGTAAAAAATGACCACCGAGCAACAAGACGTTTATAGCAGCCACCCCGCTTTCTCCGTTCTGGCATCTGCATTACTCCCTCCTCCACAGGAACCATCACAACATAAGATACCGAACCATACATCAACATGGAATCTGGAGGCCGACATCAATGAATTCTGTAAGTTATCGAGATATAGAAATGATAGACGGAAATTACTTCGATGTGGAGTTACGATTGGACTGTCATATTTGAGAGAATGGGGAGATGTGAATCTACGAAACAGAGATTTGCTTGGTGATGTATGTTTCCTGCACTCCCGATAGTGAGATTGAATATTGTTGCTGACTGAATTTCTACAGGTATCGAGGAGGCTTTTGACCTTGTTTCTGGCCAGTCTACCATTGCAAAGTGAAGAGTCAGAGCAACAACAGCAAGATGAGAAGGAGACACAGACGACAAGAGTGTTCATTATCCATCCTATCCAGTCAACAATGTTTGCGCCAGAAACATTATTCAAAGATCTTTTGAATTGTCGACATCTTGACGACAACAGTAAAGCAATATCAGAAACGAAAGCATTGAATCTCCTGGATAGAGTGGAACTGTTACCTGTCCACGACTTTTCATCTGCCACCCAGGCTATAAGTCAGGTCTCTGATGCGATATCAAAGATTTGCGAACAGCATCGTCGCGTATCAACTGGAAAAGAAGATGAAAATTATAATGAAGAAAGTTGCCAACCTCCAACAACACTACTCATAATTGAAGGCCTCGACACAATGGCTGAAGATGTCATACACAACTCAAACGCAATGCGTGGAAGTGCCATTTTGATTCCTGTCTTGAGGACTTCAACCCATTTGTCGAGGACGCATGCTTCTTTCCTGTCTGTCTTGCTGGTTAATACAACCGCCCTGGGATCTTTGCAACAGCAAACACAAGCGCAGCAGATCTCTGCAACCCAAACTTCGCCAGGCGATGTGGGCGCTCGAACGACGACGATGGCGACAGCAGGTGGTTTACATTCTGCTTTTGCGCGAGACTATACGCAAGGCAGGTCACAGCACGAAGGAAAGGTACAGCCGCTTCTAAACACTCTTCTGTCAAGGACGCTGGATCAGGGTATCGATGTTCATCTACTACTGCAGGTGAAGAGAGGGCAGACTATTGTTGAGGTTATCAAGGATCGTACGGGTGACGGATTAGGAAAGTGGTGTACGTGGAGATGAGAGTCTTGAAGGAAGGTAGAAGGAGTGCATTGTAATACATAGCATGAATTTCGCCTTGATTAGGCAAGTACCTGATCACATATACCTAGGTAGCTATACGAACTTGATTTTTCCTGCCAGGTTGGGCTTTCCTTTTTCAGCTGCCGCCGATTTTATAAGAGCGCTCATGACCCTACTCACTAAGTACATTTTAGTCTAGGCTGAGAAGAATTATAGTAAATTATCTAAATAAAAATCTATAAGTAGAAGCTTTCATCTATATTAACGTAATATCTAATATTTACTTAACTTGGAGTAATATGTGGACCTTGCCCTTGCTAGATCTCTGAATACAGCTCATAAGAAAGACAATGAATATCAAGTCAAATACCGCTAAGGCGAGAATCAAGCTACATTTGAAGTGTGCACGGGATTCGATTGATAGCGTTATAATTTATATAATTTTATGCAACAATATGAGCCTATGGATACTATGATTTCTCCTACTTAAGTCTCTAGCAACTGTCTCCTGATTTATTGCCGGTCTTTGCTTACAGATCGGTGGCTGGCTATTAGCATGGTATTTTGCCAATCGGCGGCAATGTCTCCTTTATGAAAATCATCGTGTTCCATATCCATATAACCACGGGAATCTTCATCACGGGGCACAATGGTCAAGCAGCGGCCTAGTTTGGAGGTGTCAGCCATATCAATTCATCCAATTGATGCTCTGAAGGATCATTCATACCGTTCAGTTTGCGGTCAGATGCGATGTGAAGCGTAGCCCTTGCAGCGTCCGAAGCCAAAGCGAACTTGACTCCTTTCGATGTAAGCATCTCGGCACTCGCCTTGGGAAGAGCTGGTGTTTGAATATACCTGAACACAAATGTTAGAGGCTACGAAATATAAACGTTATATATTGCCATATAAGCATCAACTACAATTCACGGGGTATATCCGACTGACCAAGGAGCTATTAGGTTGACGCGCATGTCTCTGGTATGGATTGTGCGCCGCAGGCTCTGCATCACACCACGGATTCCGTGTTTCGACGCCCCATAAACAGGAGCGCCAGGTTGTTCACAATACCCAGCAATACTGCTCATCAGAATCAAACAACGGTCCTTATCATCATTGTTGGGTTGGCGAGTCAAGTAGTGGAGCGCAAGCTTGGTGGTATACAAGCAACCATGAAGGTTAGTCTTCAAGATCTTGAGATCTGGTTCAATGGGCTCGCCGTCAACTTCGCTCTCTACATATAATATTATGTGCGATTAGTGAAATCCGTTTCCAGCGAGGACGAGCAAATGATGAGGACCATTTGGCACTCACCATCCCACCACACAGGATCTTTGCCGGAAATCCCAGCATTTGAGACAACAACATCCAAGCTCTTTGAAGGGGAGCGTTCGATAGCTTTTTTGAACAAGTTGACCTGGTCTTCCCACACCATGACATTGGTTGGAACGAATTGTACTTGGTCAGACGAGTATTGCTTCGCCACCCGCTCCCCATTCTCCAGATTAAAATCGCCAATGGTGACAAAAGCTCCAGCTGCCACAAATGCTTTAGTCATTTCTTCTCCCTATTTTTTGTTCCCAAGAAAGTTGAGGGGATGTTGATTAGCAAAAAAGATTACAAGAAAACGTAGAAGACAGAAACTCACTATCCCCCTTGCACCCCCAGTGACAATCACACTACTGCCTTTGAGGTTACTGGCATCGTAACCAGCCCCCTTCTCTAGCTTGTATTCACCAGTATACACAGGGACATGCATAATTGCAACTCTGTTTTTCGTTATGACTGGTATGGAGTACACCAAACTAAAAGTCACGTTTGTAGATTAGCTTTGGCTAGACACATTAAAGAAATGGATGTTCATCTTTATATTCCCTGATTTCGACTGATCACCTTGGAGAAAATGTAATCAATAGCATAATATATATTAAGCCACCCGCATATGCGGGTGATTGGCGTGCGGGAATGGCGGATTGCGGGAGTCGAAGGATTGAAGATGCAGGATCATAGAGCCCTAAGGTATCCATCTGTATCTGCTCTTCCTTGCATAAGGTCAGGGTAGGCAAGAGAAGCAGGAATTTTCTATTAATTAGTAATGGTGAAAGGCGGAACTTGCTAACCATCTATTCAATATTAATTGAGGTTACGTCGATTAGGGCTAAGTGTACCTTGCCCCACCCCCTTTGCACGCAGCCGACCTACATGTTGTATGAATTAGTTACTATGTTATATTATCTTTATGTCGGAAACTTCGGCTGAGTACTGTCAGAGTATAACTAGGATAGTTATATTAACGCAGGAAGTTAATATATTCTGAATACGAAAGGCTACCGAATAGCAAAGTCTTAGGTGGGCAAATTGAATATCCTGCCCGATAGAAGAACGTACACTCAAGTTATCGCAGTTAATTCAAGACAGTAGAGTAAAACTAAATACAAGGTAAATGACTGTCCTTATGTATCCAATCACCAACATAGCCGCATATCCAGTTCTTAGCAACTGGCTCTGATGGCTCTCTTTCTCGTAACACATCCAACATATCCGTTTCTTAGCATATGGCTCTGTTTGTTATGTTACCCTAGCCCTGGTGAATGCCATAGGGGAGGGGCGATGAACATGTAGAACAAATTCCATGGTGAGAGAACTTAGCCAAGGCATTTGAATTATGGTTTAGAAATTCCATCGAAAACCATTACCCTACATTTTCCTCCTTTTCTTACACCTATCCGGCTTGCTTTCTAATGAAACCGCGAGACAATACAATATAGAACATACCAAGTATTAGTAGAATAGGGTTATAGAAGGAAAAAAAGAGGACTCAAGTGTGGTCAAATAGTAAGTAAGGACTGTAAGGTAGGAGAAGGACACTTGCACAAAAAGAACTTAGTACGCAAAGCTACCTATGCATAGTAGGTCCTGAGAAAAGCAAAAAGTTGAAGCCCACACCTTGATTTGAACAAGGGATCTTCTCATTTATCTCTCGTAGTGTTACAAGTGAGATGCTCTAGCCACTGAGCCATATGGGCTTGTATGGTAGGATCATCTATCACGGAATCATACTGGGCACAAATCGACATCTGATCGATAACAAGGAGCTCAAATATCATAGAAAAAAGGCAGTACTTTCTATCTTCTAGCTTTCCAAAGGACTCATTTCAAACAGTAGAGGTAATCAGGCCATTTAGAAGTACCTCAAGTGTAATACCATACTTTTGGCTGTAGTCACGGTAAGTTCATTATTCAAGGGTGTCTCATTCTACGTCCAATATACTTCACTTGCAAACCAATGCTTACAACAAAGTAGCCCATATGGCTCAGTGGCTAGAGCATCTCACTTGTAGCACTACGAGAGATAATGAGAAGATCCCTTGTTCAAATCAAGGTGTGGGCTTCAGTTTTTTAGGTGTTCTATATACTATATCTTTTCTTCTAAACAGTTGAAAACACTTCTTTATGCAATTGTTAGTAAAGACATTTCCTCACCTGTTTGAGATTAGAAAAGACGACATGATTATATTGTGTTGCAGGCTAATGACTTTCTACTTAAAAACGTTTTTTTTTTGGATTTCCTTGATTTCGATTCTGAAGAGCAACAATTACATACATCTATTCTCTGTATACCTCTCTCTCTGTGACTCGAATCCAATCTCCCATCCACTGGAGCTAGCGCTTATAAAAAAACAGCTAGCTGAAGTCAGTGTTCCCCCCTATCGACGCGCTTCGTTTTAGTCACTTCGTTCAGTCAAAAATCTCCCTGTTTTGATCAACTCTTCTTGGGTTCCTGGGCATGGCATTGAGCATAAATGATTTCCACTGGCTGCCAAGCCGCGAGCTCTTTGACTTTTTGCCTAACCGTCGACGAAATTGTAGATCGCTCGTGAGTTAAGCCCATTTGTATGACCCGTATACCAGTCGGATAGGCATGCTCTATGGCGCACTCTCCGCTTTGATGTATCTCATAATTTGGACAACGTAGCCGGAACAACCACGGCTTACCGTTCTTGTAGACCAAGTCATGAGTCTCCCGGACATCCTTGGAGTGCACAGATAGATAGTTTCCCTTTTCATCTACTGCAATAGATGACATCCATGGAGCCCGCGCTACGGCGCCAGATGGTTGGGGAAGGAGACAAATTGACAGCTTCGCAGCACCTGACGAGGGATGAATGGAAAGTCTAATATGGTGAGGTAGTTGATTCCGTATAAGATGTCCGAATCCCTCAGACCGGGCAAGAATTTTCAGAGCCAAACTGGACATATCTCTCAGGAACGCCTTCCTGCTCGGCGCTCGTGTTCTATAAATTGAATTTTCTTGGTCAACTTTACAGAAAGTCTTGATGCCGGTGTAGGTCAGGCGTGAATCGGGGTCCTCATCTATTAGGTGTTGCATTGCTTCTTCATGTTGGGTGAACTGGGCTATAATTTGATCACGGCATTTGTCGATTGTTGCAAAAAATGTCTTCTCGTCTGGATCAACTTGATTGGTGATCCCTAGCAACTCCATTGCGTAGACAACTTTGATGTTGTGATCGAAGAAGTTTTCCTCGACCATACGACGTATCTCTTGTCCATACTTCCATACTTCGTTATCTCCAACCAAGACCAGATCTGAATTCATATTGTCAGTCGATTAAGGTCACTACTATGACAGACTTTATAATATGTACGTACCGTTGAATACCACTCCATCAGTTGCTAATGTGATTTGCGCGCCGGGGCTGTAGACTTTGCGAATATCAAGACACATTTGATTAAGCCTCGAGAGGCCGAGAAACTCTGCAAAATCCGGTAACAGACTAGAAACTTTGTCCGGATTTGCCTAACAATATGTCAGAAAACAATGAGCTCCCCATCAGCCCGGTTTTGTTTTTGCTTACTGATTTGAATGGAAAGGCGGGCAACACCATTCGCACTGGCTCATTCAAACGGATCCAGTGCTCCGCATGTCCCTTGAAGGCCTTTCTTCCAGGCCAATCTAAGGACCGCAAAAGTCCGGATTCGTCATCTGCCCTCCAGAAGTATGTCGCAAGGACGTCCATAACTTTGTCAGCTATTCGCCCTATTTTCTCCTCCAAGTCGCCGTCCATGGTCCCTTAGATACGGTATAAGTTAATAATCACGATCGCAAGTGTACAAATTGAATTGTCACCTGTAGCTGAAGTAATGGAATCAATCAGCTCGGACTCCTTTTTTGCGTCGTAGTCAGCGGACAGTTGGATAGGAATTGTATAGGGCTTGTTGACGACTGTGGGATGAGCAGAAATAAATTCCGTCATGATTTGTGTTTTCAACGATAGTGAAGCTAGTTGTTTGACAGTGCGGGAATTTTTCCTTTTGTTTCCCCCCTCAAATTGACATGGTCTCCAAGTTACCTAGGAAAGCTCCTCTGAAATGGAAGACTGCCCTGTTTTGCCACTCGGATCACAAGGATACCGATATAAAGATACCCTACAGTGACTCTTACTCGCACAATATGGAATCTGACTCTCATTTTGGGCCTTCACCCGTTTCGTAAGGAGTTTACTGAGAAAATTGCCTTGCGTGTCGGTGATGTGTGATTGTGATGGATCGCATCTCAGAGATTATCGATCTTGAAGAATCCAAGTAATCCACCATTCCCTCATTCCCTAATCGCCCCCCCCTCCCCCCACCCACTTGGTTGGTTGGTATTTCTATTTAACGTCCGGTGAAGCTGCCAGCTTGCTACGCTTCAAAGAGTGATTTGCCGGAATCGGGCCCCTGGCCATCACTATATACAAGAAGCGCTTGGGTTTGAATCCCATGGCCCCCAATCCCCTGGTGGGAAGAAGGCCTCGGCGAATGGATAGAGGATTCATGTATTTAATCTGTGGGAGTCTGCATAGCGCTGAATAATATGGCACCTGCACCGGACGTTAAATAGAAATACCAACCAGCCAACCAACTTGAAACGGAAATTCTTTCACTGGGGCTGCCTTACACGATGATCATATTGCAGGATTTGACTTATCCGGATCGAACTATGTTCGTACTGCGGGGTTCTTTCTCACAACTAGCTCATGGGGGTTAACAGCTTGCTTCCAAAAGCTACTCGATGCCCATGCCTCGACGTCACACCTAGGTACTTGCTACCGAGGGCCCCAAACCAAGACGAGGTAGCCAGCCGATCTCCACTGTTACCTGATCGAGTTTGGGCGTGAAACCATCTCGTTATGCTGAACACTGAACACGGACCATTGCTTAGCTAACTCGATATTAAAAGGGCTGTAACTAAGTAACCTATTTTGTTGCTAATGTAACTTCGTCGAATAATTATGACAACGCATACAGTGGAGAAGTTTCTAGCACAAGAATGTAGGAATTTGAAAAAAGTACCAGAAGCCACAACGGCCGAAGAAGAAAAGAAGAGAAAAGAAAATCATGCAACCGAGTACGAGATTTTGGTGATACCTTTCTGTCGAGTAATCCGGCGTACTTGCACTTTCCCAACGACGCCTGTGTCAGAAACATGTGTTCCGCCACATGGATAAGCACCCACGCTTTCAATCTCCATTACACGGACAGTGTTATTGTGTGATATGCCTGCAACTTCAGGGAAAAAGGCACATCGTTGTCGTGCGGTATCCCTGTCCCACCAGTGCACATGGACTGGATATCTGTCCTTCACGATCTGGTCGACTTCCTGCTGGATTGCGTCTTTGTGCTTGCCATCAATTAGACCTTGAAATTCGACAAACGCTGAGTCAGGATAGTGTTGAGCTTTCAGTTCAGTGACCCCCTGGTTTATCTGTGCAATGCGCCGTACTGCCATTCCGAGAATGTGTCCGGCTGTGTGAAGCCGCGAGTGCAAATAGCGTTTGTCGCCATCAATTACCTGTGTGACGACGTCGCCATTTTGAATTTGACCCTTTCCATCTTCGAAGCGCTCAAGATGTAATATCTTGCCACCACCAGCATTCCGGACAGCTTTTACTTGAAAAACGCAGTCGGATGTTGCGTCATCCGCGGTCTTCTTCATGTAACCAGTATCAAAAGGTTGCCCGCCACTTTGGGCGTAAAATATCGTCTCTTTCGTTTGAATAACTAAGTCTTCCTCTTCAAGTTGCTTGAATAAAGCTCTGTGGCTGTCATCCAAGTGTGATATTGGCTCAACGGATAGTGCCGAAGTGACGAGTGTGCGAAGCGGCTCATCATACTGAAAGACGGCCTTCGTCGGCCCAGCTGATTCCTGGACAGGTCGTAAGCGCAAATCATCCTGCTAATCGGGAAAAACTCTGTATGCCTACCGTCACCATCGTGAATGCTCGGTTCGCAGACGTAGTTAGGGAAAGGGTTCTGTGTAATATGGTGCTCCTAACAAACTGGTTTCGTTGGAATTTATGCGCCAAAAAGATGTACATGTGCTCTGTGCCCTTCAATCAGTACGGTTACGAAAATGGTGCCGCGGGTCTGACATTTTTTAGGCTCAACACAAGCTTAGCCAATCACTTTACCTCGGTCTCACTAAATAGAGTTCTTTCGTAACATACAATATCTGTCCCAAGGTCACCTTAGAGATCCAAACTTCTGTGTCGATGCATGGATTGATTGAAATTGTGCTACAGAAATGTTGTCACGAGGGTCCATGGTTGCTGACGGCCCTGGATGGCGGTGGAGAATGTTATTGCCCACGCTAATGTATGGACATCACGAATTAAGCATGTAAAGTAACTCACGGAATGCTGGAGCAGTTGCATCATATTCATTAGGTAGATGATTCAGAATTGTAGGATTTACGGATTCTCGCATAGCTCCAACGCTGTAAATACGCACAAAAGGGGTAAAAAATCGGCACTTCTCTGTCACCCGGTGCTCATGTAGACAGAATGACAAATTCCTGTCTCCTGAATCAATTTGTCAGCTTCGAAAGTGACCAAGTATTAAACAGGGCGCAGTTTGCTCTTGACCACAGGAAAGAAATGAAAAATAGCTAAAATCCTCATCGCTTGACTTCACGGATCATTGATAATCATACCACCCAAAATGAGTAACGCCCAAGTCGCCGAGAATCAAATCAAGACTATGCATGCCCTCTTTGAGGGTTATGATCAGTACACTGTTGATGGAGTCATGCGTGCCCGCGCTCCCGAGTGTACCCACGGTATCCTGCCGAAGTCGCTGGGACGAGAGACCAAGACCAACGAAGAATACGCCGAATTTTTTAAGGGTCTAGCCCCTATCATGAAGAAATTCAAGGTACCTGTTCATCGGAAGTGAAATACAAATGATTAACTTCGTTACTAATGTGGCGTCTCTCTAGGTTACTGTTCACCGGATTGTGAATGATCCAGAACATCGCCAGCTCGTGTGCTATGCCTCTGGTGTGGGCGTTTCGCCAATTGCTCCGTATTTGAATGAGTACGTTTTCTTCTTGAACTTCGACGAGACGGGAGAGAAGATCACCAAAATAGAGGAATTCGTGGACTCCGCCTTTGCGAAGGACTTTCTCGCCAAGGCCATTGAGTACAGGAAGAACCACCCTGAGGACTTCTCCAGCTAAACAGGACATGGTATGGATTTAGTGGTGCGAGAATCTGCGGTAATTAAACAGAGCAAGTGTCATAGGGAGGATAGTAAGCTCAAAACAACACTGATATTGATATATGAACTTTCGTCTCCTTCAAGTAGAGGTCACTTTTCTCAATAAAGCAGGCTGGTAGAGGGACATCTGCTGATGCTTACCCACGATGTAGCCCCTTAAAAGCTTTGTTTTAGGCTGAGACATGACGCAGCATTTGTCACATTTGTCATTTTAATTACAATCCACATTCATAGATTGTTACCGTTTTGACTACAGGCAATTATACCTCCCTAAGAGCTTCTGCACCTATGTGGAAAGCACCAACCTGACATAGAGATAGCACTAATAATTTGAGAGAATTAAACTTCATGAGGTCTGACAATATTCGACAATATGTGGATGACGATTACATCTAGTGGTTCACTAATGTTGTTAGCAGAAACCAATGCCTAGTTGAAGACAAGCATCAGAATCCAAAATTGGAAAATAGTCTGCCTATAACTTGGGTATGCTGCTAGGCCAGACTAAAAGAGTTTAACCTTATAGATGCAGTTGCTGCAGGCAGAATATCACTGTCCAGGGAAAAGTTTAGTCTTGATACTAGCAGATTTACAAACAAAGCCGCTTGAGGATGCATTTTCTGCCCCCAACCCTGATAATCTACTTGACGTAGTATTTCCTACTTTCTCTCTAGCCTGCACAACATTCTAGACCATGCAAATGCCAAGATGTGATTCATATCTAGGCGGGGAGTTCGTGTAGGTAACTCCTTACGGGAATCATATGCTTTCCTATAAGGATTGTAAACATCATATGTCCACCGAACTTATTCTCCGTTGTGGTAGGTAGTCCAGGTAACTTTTAACGCACCATCCGAAGATCCTCCTTGACAAAGCTTTTGTCTCTAGGCAGTAATAGTTCGTATTATCCTCCAATCCAGCAATTATTGCATCATGCAACAGCCATAATTTTATATCAAGTTTTATCCCACATTTCAATAGCCCCATAGTGGTTTGTCAATCATCCCGTAAGCTGATTCCACTGCTGTCTTCTATCCGGCCATCCAGCATAAATCATCGGCCACGTTTTCTCCTAGAAGCCCCATACAGAGAGATTTCTTGATCGACGCTGGATTGATGGACTACCGGAATCTCGGAGTGTGGAATAATTGGAATGTAAATAAGAAAGCCCTAACTATGATACCTATTGTCTGATGTCGTAGGGAATTGGGAGTCTCCAAGCAAGCTTGCCCTAGAGCAGCGATTTCTATTAAATGGAATGAGGTAGTGAGGATTATATTTCTACTTTCTTGAAAAGTAAAGGCTCGATAATCATATTTAACTCCAGGAATTGGAGAAAGTTTGGTTCAAGCCTAGAGATTCGTTCCACATAATGGCAACTCTCACCAATAGACCTTCCCTCGGCCTAGCCCGGGTGGCCACTAGCTCTCGGCCAATTACTCGTCATCGATGTATGACCGTCAGCGCCACAGCTAGGGACTCGGAGGCTCCCGTCTCCGGGGGCGATCAAACGAATTGGCATACAGCCAAGTCTCTGCCGCTGTCGAGGCTAAATCTTCGCGATCTTTTCCGGAACCGAATCCCTGATGTTAGGGTTCGCAACTTTCTCTCGGCAGATGAGTGTCAGTCATTAGTTAATATTATCAAAACACATCAAATTGTACACTCACTCGTTGTGGACGGATTTTTTTCGTATTTAAGCTTGTCTAAGGGCGGGGCTAATTCCATTTTAGGGCTCATACAACGACAACGTCTTCCCTCCCATTGGGTCAGTGGGGATCACTCAATTTGATCATCAGAATGGTGAGTTTTCCACGATACACAAATACGAACTCCTACAAGATCATCGATCACCAGGAAAACCAATATATTTACCTTTCCTTTGGTTTAGATAAAAGCGGCTACTTTTCCAAAGTGGACCAAGCAAAAGAATTACAGAATCGTTTCCGCAACGAAGCAAACATCGATGTGGTGGCCCGCGTCAAGGACACGCTCGAGCGAGTGATTGGCCTTCCAGTTCGTATTGCTCGAGAGGGTGAGCGAGAATATTTTGCCGGACTGCTACGACTGATCAATCGGTCTGCGCTACTACATGCCGACTTTGGACCATATGTAGGATCCTCCAAAGCCCATCTACAATTTCCATATGTGGATTCACAAGTTAAAAAGTCACCACACTAACTTAATGCTTACGCGCAGGACGGACCAGAGTGGGAAATTGGTGAAGTAACAGCACAGATCACATGGAACATTCTGCTAAAGCAAGTCGATGGTGGCGACAGCGTCGTATATGACCGGCTATGGCGAGGTGCGAAAGACGATGCCAAATTCAAAATTCCGCAGAGCTACGGCTATAGTCCTAACGTTGTTGAGGGGTGCACGTCAAAGTCGATGAAATATCATGAAGGAGATTTACATTTCTTCAACTCCAGGTTGGGATCATCCTTTTAGCTGACAATTTAGAGGAAATAAAATCCGTACTAACCCAAGTTTCCAGGAATTTCCATGAGGTGAAGCCCCTCTCAAACACGGCAACGGAGTCGCGCTACACGATGTCTTCTTTCGTTGGCCTTTTGCCGAATTTCTGGCCTGGCCATCCCGGTCTCATCATGTGGTCTTGATTTGGGACGCGGTGTATAATACAAGGAGACTTAAGGAAGATCGATCCCTGACGAGCTTAATACTAGTTGGTATTGACTGATGAAACGAGCGCAATATTGAGCATATGTTAACGTTAGTAATTAACCAGGGGTGTTAAACACTCCTGTGAGGACCCTGTACATAGTAAGTCCATATAGAGTATGTAGACGTGGTGAGGGCCCCACATCCCGGAATCCAAGCCTCATCATGGGAGGCTTAGTTATTCTATACGAGCAGTTAACTAGAAGGTGAGCATTCTCTTCAGCCACTAGTGTGAGTGAGACGCATACCGTGTTTTATTCTGTGCGTCTACCTCGAAATAAAATCTCGTCTTGTCTTATCTTATTCACATAATTAGTGCAAGACTGCATGTACGCCATTCTTTAGTAAGCGGGGTCTTTGTCAAACTTAGTGTGACTGTTAGCCCCCACTCCCGTAGCTCCTGTTATAAGGCTGTCATCATTAGCAGTCTTTCCTGTGAATATAATATTCAGGGCTAGATCCCGCACGACATCCTTTTGAACTGAGTTAATTTACCTGTTTACCCACTTGTTAATAGCTGCTGTATTCCTGGATCCTCGGCGAGATGGCAGATGCTCTAGGCGCAGTCACGATGCTTGATGCTACAACGATCACCCTGCAGAAGGTGCAGTTGCTCTACACTACAATCAACGGTATCAGAGAAGCCCCAGAGGCTTTACAATGCATCAAAGATGATCTCCAGGCTATCGCATTAGTGCTTCACAACATAGCATGTACTTGGCCGTCCGATAGCTCGCAGGGTCTTGCCATTTCAGCCGAAGTCAGCGCCGCAGTGGGAAACTGTGGCCAGATATGTGCAGACTTTCAGGCCCTTCTGACACGCTGGGAGTCGTATACAGTAGAATATAAGACCTTCTGGGCAGATCAGTGGCGACAGAGTCTTTCCGGAAAGGAGCGGACCGCTGCCTTCAAAGGCCAATTGAACCTTTGCAAGGATATCTTAGATGTCGCCTTCTCAACGGTCAGCATGTGCGTGTCTCCCTGCCCAAGCTTGAACAAAGTAGTTTTCATGTACATAACGGTGCACTAACCACTACAGTTAGTGTCACAAAGTTACGCTACCAAGAGGGACTCATGAGTGAAATCAAAGAGATGAGCCTGAAACAAATTGAATCTGGATTGCAACAAAAGCTGGGCCTGGCAGACAGCGAGAGGGCGGAGACAGAAAATGCTCTGCGACAATACTCGATCGAGGACTGTAACTGGTCTAGTGAGGAGTCGAAGCAGACAAAGTGGAATTTACTCCAAGAAATTCGACGGCGGCAGGAATTCAATGACGCCTTTCGCAGGGTTTGTGAACAATCACTGGCAATTACGATATCAGCACGTAGAGGACCTAAGACCGAAGGTGTCGCGAAGATTGATTCGTCCCAGATACTCACTATCAACACATCTGCAGAGGGGTCATTAATGGACTCGGTCTCTCTGGATTTTGCAACAGATAACAAAGATTTTGATCTATCTACACTTTGGCAAGAATCACAACACAACCACGGTCCGGGCCACGTGTGCTGCTTGACACTAGGAATCCTGGACATTGTCAGCCCAAATAATCAGGAAACGCATGCCGCCCCTAGTACGGATATATCTTCCCAGTCCCACAATTCTCTATCCGACTCAAGGGATCTGTCACATGTAATTGGAGCAGAGGAGTCAAGGCTAGAATTTGCTCAATTGGCGCCTCACGGGTTCTCATCACCGCCCGCTCAGTCCACCAACTCCTCGGAGTCTCAACCGCAAAGCAAAGAGAAACCAATTTGTTGGAAACATGGTTGTGGGGGTCGTGTCTTTTCTTCGTGGAGCAATTTAAGGCGGCACCAGAGGGAAAAAGAACGACAAGAGCCTACCTGTTATTGTCCTCGCTGCGGTGCATACTTCAGTCGGACATCAAGCCGGGATCAGCACCTTGCTAATATGAGTTGCACACGAATACGACGATATTCCAACGGACGGATACGACCCAGCTTTTTGAAGATTCAAGAGTCGCTTGATACGCCCCTATAGACAAGGAAGAACGCTGAGTTGTACTTCCCAGATAGGGTAATAAAAATATATATATACATATATATTTCCATTGACTACGTGAAGTTCACTAAGCTGCTCAATTGACGCTCATCCCTCAAATGACAAAGTACCTCCAACGCTTTCTCTATAGAGACCAACTCCCCTCTCCTATGAGTATTTGCATCATCTCTATTGCGAATGTTTACACTGCGATAATCGCGCTCTTTCCTGCCCACAACGAAGATGAAACTGTAATCCTGTAATTGACCTGTCCGAATCTTTTTGGTCAAGGTGTTTCGAGATATGTCCACCTCAGTGCGGAGATTATGCTTCCGGAAGATACCTTGTACTTCAACCGCGTAGTCATTCACAACCGCACTGACAGGGATGATAAGAATTTGCCGAGGGTTTAGCCAAAACGGCCACTTTCCAGCAAAATGCTCACAGAGGATTGCAATGAATCTCTCAAAGGATCCAAAAAGTCCACGATGGATCATTACGGGACGTGAAAATCCTGGTGTGAGCTCTCGACGATGCGTTGCGCCTTCAGTAGCCGGACTCGATTGGGACGCCGTCCTGTTGGACAATTCGAACGTCGGATTGTGTCCGTCACCATTAGAGATTGTTATGCTTTCCTCAGCTTGCTCCTCAGAGGTTTGAAGAACCGGAGGATCTTTGTGGGCCATTGAGATATCCTCAGTCGTTTGGCCATAGGAGTGCGTCGAGTCTTTCGCTGCTCCACTCACATCTCCCAGCCCCGTCTTTGTTCCAGTCACATATGGAGAACCTGTCGCTTCGCTATTTCCGCTCGACTTGTTGGTCGGTATCCCATTCGTATCTTTATTGGATTTCAAATGCTTTGCGGCACTATTCTGCGAAGACTTTTGTTCCGGCTTGACAAATTGCTCTTCTGTACGATATTCAAGGTTGAACTGTTGAGGGAGCTGGAAATCAAGCTGTATACTTGCACATTGATGATCTCGCTTTAAGGCATCAGAGATGGTAATATCAATCTTAGGCCTGAAAGTTTGTGTGTGAGTAAAGTAGTGATGATAATCGACTTCTGCTTGAAGCTAATACACTTACCCATAAAATGCGCCATCACCAGGATTGATTTCCCACGGTATTCCCATTTCATTCTTCAGCATATCAAGGGCCTTTTTGAGTTGTGTTTCAGCCAGTTGCCAGGTAGCCAAGTCGCCAAGGTGGCTTTCAGGCATTGTCGAGAGTCTAACTTTGAATTTGAAGCCAAAAATGCGATGGTAAAAAGCCGTTAACCAAGTTAGGACGTTTTTCACTTCTTGTTCGATTTGACTTTCCATGCAGAATATATGAGTGTCGTCCTGCACAAATCGTCGCACTCTTGTTAATCCTGTCAATGCACCAGAGAGCTCGTTTCGGTGTAGAATTCCGAATTCAGAGATACGTAATGGCAACTCTCGGTATGTACCTGTACGGTACGTGTAAGTGGCACAAAATAGAAAAGATTGTAAAGGTATACTCTATGGTACAATGAATGTGGTAAGTTATTAGTAACAGGAGGCTGGACTTACGTTCACGATGACCAAATAGTACGCAATGGCCTGGACAATTCATAGGTTTCATGGCCCACTCATCTTTTTCAACCTCGAATCTGAACATGTCGTCTTTATAGTGCTGCCAGTGGCCGGATTGCTTCCATAACGCCGAGTTAAACATATTTGGCGTCGTGACTTCTTGGTACCCTCGTTTCCAATATTCCTCCCGCATATAAGCCATCAGAGTGTTGTAAATTACCTGACCCCTGGGCAAGAAAAAGGCAGATCCTGGAGACACGGTGGAATGGAAGAAGAACAGCTCTTGTCTCACACCAATCTTGCGATGATCGCGAAGTGCAGCTTGCTCAAGCCACTTTTTATGATCTTCTAGAGCCTATTGAACTCGTGTCAGAATCAAGCTACGACGATTATTTGAAGCTAGAGAACATTGTCCTTGCCTTTATATCAGGGAAGCTGACACCATAAATTCGCTGAAGACTGTCATTTGTTGCATCTCCGTTGAAGTAGCTGGACGAGCTTGACCCAAGCTCGAATGCCTTAACTTTTCTAGTACTTGGAATGAGAGGTCCGTCGCAAAGATCAACATAATCGCCACATCGGTACACAACGGATGTTTGATCGTCTTCCATTTGCTGGATTACGTGGATTTTATATTTGTTGTAGGCGAACATCTGAAGTAGGTCCTGCTTGTTTACTTCCAAGCGCTCAAAGTCTTGTGCTCTGTTTATGATTTTGTGCGACAGTCGATAAAGAGGCTTGTAATCAGCCTTCGTTATCGTCGTGTTCATATTGGACAATCTGGGCATTGCCCATTCATGCATAAACCCATCGTGATGAGTCGAAGCTTGATTGACCAAGCAGCCAAACCTACGCTCAGCAGCATTCCCTAGGATATGAGCACTACTGTCCCAAAAGACCTTTTTCCTTTGAGGATGGTCAAAGTCTAATAGCTCCACGACACAGGTTTTCTCCAACGGCCTCTCAAGATCCCACATTTGACCATCAACCAGTGCAACAAGCCATCGATCGAGCTCCGAGCGAACCGAGACTTGCCTTGCAATCGAGGCTGGTGTCGTTTGCCAGGCTTTGCCCACCAACGTCCTGGTTGGCTTGTTTTCACCCGGCTGGTATTTGATCTCTATGTCCTCCCGGGGCTGTTGGGCCGTCCATTCATTTCGTTTTTGTTTAAGATGTTCAAAAATGGCATTGCGCGAAGCCACGAATTCAGGAGCAGGCTCCAATTCCAGTGTAAGAGGACGGCGATTACCTCGTTCATTGGACGTCGTCATGATTGAGATGCGATGTGTGTTTCTAAGAATGATTACAAAGGAAGTGAAGCAATTGGACCTTAGTGGAGTTTACGTGCGATATGCCGTTCGCACCAAAATATCTCACAATGCTTATAGCTTAGCATAGTCGATGGGAAAATCTCACAAAACTGAGATTTCTACCAAACCGAACGTCGAAGGATCCTCCATTCCGTCATTCCTTCTTCAACATGCAAATATCCAACACCACTGACCCACAACATTGAATGCTTCCGATCCATTACTAAAAAGCTATGACGCGTAACTCCCTGGCGCATAATCCTGGAAACAATTTATCGTATCGCAATGTTTCTGCAGGCAATCTAAGAAGAAATCATGCAAGGTCATCCGGCGAGTTCGGAGAGTTGGATGCATGAGTTGTTGACAATAAGGCCCGTTTTAGGGCTCTGATTTGTAAGCATACGCAATTTTGGGAAATAGAAAATCTGCGAAAGCTGAAATAAAGTACGTCCTATGGAGTACAACAAACAGCTTGCCATTAAGAAGCAATGGAGCTGGAGGGATCTACGTACAATCCTTCTCGTACAGGATTAAAAAAGGAACATAGCCCCCACGATTAATGGAACGGCTATAGCCCGATGTCTGGCTCGTATTTTTAATAGTAGTTCGTTTATGAGCAGGCACTCCGTCTGGCAGTACGGACCTCGTTACGTATTACGTGAATTGGAGTACATGGGGGTTAAATCTCTAGTTACAGGAGAAACATGCACCCATCGTTCTATTCCTCCAATCCTCCAATCCTGCGCAACTAGCGTTTCCTTGGTTAATAAAAAATGAGATGGGTCTATAATACCGGAGTCCATTATTCCAAGCTTAGTGGGAGTCGACATCGACATGCAACCTG
Organism: Talaromyces verruculosus; assembly: GCA_001305275.1. NCBI lineage: Eukaryota > Fungi > Ascomycota > Eurotiomycetes > Eurotiales > Trichocomaceae > Talaromyces > Talaromyces verruculosus. The sequence goes on along the minus strand of LHCL01000005.1, from coordinate 553,057 downwards.
TTTTTTTGATAGTTCAGCAGGAGATGACATTTATCGTTAATTCATGCATATGCTATATGATGCGAAGCCAGTATTGATCTGATGTTAATCCCTACTAGGAGTGACCATGACGTGCTAACTTAGCTAGGATAATACGAATTGTTGGTAATGATTTTGTTTGATATTCAGGGGCTGAGAATCCAGCTCAAGATCGGGAAAACCATGCCATGGCAGAGAGGATGATGATTGGGCGGTACTTACGCAAATGGGATACGAAGTTGTCTAGTAGAATATTAAGATAAGTGGCCAGTCCACCTTTCAGTCGGCATGCTGAGTATACGAAAGTCATTGTGAATTTTGTCCAGTCTATGTTTTTGCCGCGAGTTGTAAAATATTACGTTTATAACCCAGTTCAAAATGTGGAACGCATGCCCTGCTTCGACGGCATCTGTTGGCTTTGCTGTATGATAAACCTTCGAGAATTTCATTCTCGTTCCAGCGGCTAACATGTATGGGAATAGTGTCAACAGTTAGCCGCCATCATTCCGGACAGGGTTTTCTATCCTGGAAATTCTACATATGTAGATATGCAGGAAAGCTTCTGGAGCTTGCAAGAATCATCACTCTCTCCTGCATGTATTGTTGTTCCGTCTTCGCCTCAAGATGTTGCCGCGACAGTCTCGATCCTGAACGACAAGAACGCGAGCGTCCCATTCGCAATCAAGGGCGGGGGTCATTCTCCAAATAGCGGATTCGCAAACATCCAAAACGGAGTGACCATTGATATGAGCCAAGTTAACTCCGTCTCATATAACTCCAAGACTTCTGTTGCTAGCGTTGGAGCGGGCGCGAAATGGTTGCAAGTGTATTCTTACCTGAGTGACCAGGGAGTTGCAATTGCTGGTGGTGATAATGGTGGAGTTGGAGTTGGAGGTTTGTTGATTGGAGGTACGAGGAAATAATGCTCGAAAAGATGACCTCCTCATCTCCATCTAACCACCACTTAGGAGGAATGTCTCGTTTCTCACCGCGGGTAGGGTGGGCTTGTGACAATATAGTAAATGTGGAAGTAATCACCCCAAATGTCTGCCGTATACAGCGGAACATTCGACTGACCATCATCTAGCTTATTCTAGCTTCCGGAGAGATTGTGAACGCAAACAGGACCTCGAATTCAGATTTATGGAAAGCCCTCAAAGGGGGTACAAGCAATTTTGGCATTGTGACTCGGTATGACCTGGCTACCTTTGAACAGGGGAGTATCTGGGGTGGTGATGTTGGTCAGGATATCTCCCGTCTTGATGATATCCTTCAAGCGTTCGTTGACTTTGCCGATGCACGTGAGTACGATCCATATGCCACAGTTGAGACCGCAATCGCCTTCAATGGAAGTGCATGGAGCATTGTTCATGAGATTTCATATACGAAAGAGGTGAATGGCACTCCAGAGGTCTTTCAGCCACTGCTTGCTATTGAGCCGCAGACCCTGAATACACTCAAAGACACGAACATCACGGCTATAGCGAATGAAACGGCCTCACCCCCTACGAAGTAAGTCTTGTGATTTGTTCTTCCGAAGACGTAGATGTGGGCAATCCCTGAATACTTTCACAGCTACATTCTGCTCTCGACTGCTACCGTCGGCGTTGATATCGACATTCTTCAATCTATTTTTGAGATCAGTAACTCAACAGTGCACGAAATCAAGCCTCTAATAACAGGTGTCTTCAAATGGATAGTGGTTTTTCAACCACTACCAGCAATCTGGCTACAGTACGGTGCCAAAAACGGTGGAAATTCATTGGGAACTACTTCTGATAATGGCAATGCCATTGGTAAGTCTTTCATGCTTTTTAACCAACGATGCGATTCAATTTTCAAACATTTATTTAAATATTCTGAGAAATAGTCTTCTACATCGAGGTCCAATGGAATGAAACCAGTGCATCACAGCTGATACAGGAAGCTGTGGATAAGGTCATCAAGCATGCGAACTGCATTGCCGCAGAGAAGGGCTTGAATCGTGATTTGGTATATCTCAATTATGCGAACGCAAACCAAAACCCTCTAGCTAGCTATGGAAGGGAAAACTTGGAATCCTTGAGAGAAGTGGCGAAGAAATACGACCCTCGAGGAATATTCCAAACTCAGGTACCGGGAGGATTCAAAGTATCAAAAGCTTGACAAGACAATGATATGTAATTAGATCTAGCAATACTATAAACCTTTTTTTACCAACCATCTACATTTCTGGCATATATTTTCTAAGAAATATTACATGACACAAACGCTCATGATTAGACTTCACAGAATTGTGACGTTGCTCAATCCTAGCTCTAGGGTAGCTTGACTACGAAGACTAAGCATACAGAATAAAAAGGGGTGAAGAATCTGTGCGCCAGCTCGCTACAGGCCTTTATATGCGCGTACGGCCTCGTCGGTGCCAAAATAGGAAATCGAAGCAACAAAGGGATATCCCGTTGCTTAGGGCTTAGGGTTCCACTTGACGAGGTCCTGCAGCGGCACTACAAAGGCCCGAGTTCATCAGGCTACGATTCTTGCAACCGTCACAGAATATATTCATGTATGTCTCTTGTAGAAGAATAGAGAAATAAAACATTAACAGCAATAATAAATAAGTACAGTACTATTAGAAACTACCTACGTACGACAAAGATTTCATCAAACCAATGTCGCTTTTGTCTGCCACTTTCTCACACTTATCAATTCTTCATAATAGTAATACATTGCGCGCGCGAAGAAGTATGAGGGCAAGAAATGGAGCATCAGCTCAACTTCTGGCTTCACAGATCTACAATAACGATAAAGCTTGTATCTGTTCCTTTAAGGTTATCGTGCTGTGGGGTTCTCTCTAATCGTCCGGAACAGTTGCGAATTTCGACATTTTCCTCAACGTCAAGCCGTACTTCATGAAGATTAGAGGGACTGGTAATGCCAAGCATGAAAGGCCTGCAAGTACACTGGAACCCGGACCAACGCCTAAATTTGTGAACAGCGGACGAGCAGCCATAGGTAGGCCACAGGCAAGTAAAGACCGCAGGAAGGTATTGCCAGCCATGGCGCTTGCGGCGAACGGGCCGTATGCGTCCACGAGAAAGTTCAGACACTGCTGAAAAGTGATATTGAACCCTGCGCCGATGAAGCCTAGCATACAATATTAGTACAACTGAGTTTCACAGGTTAGTAGCAGCTCAATATCTTACCTGCTGCAACGGTCGGAAGAGCCCAGGAGTACTTCGGTGCAGCTGTCCACCCAAACCAAAACATCCCAGCAGAGAAAAAGACTCCTCCTACTAACATTGGCGGTAAGCGTGCTTCGGGGACTGCGCGGCCCTTGTTCTTAGCGACTGCCTTGGCATAATATTTTTGGTTGGCGAAGTTGATTGTCAAAGCACATAGGACGCCAACGAGGAGGCCTAAGAAAGGAAGAGTCGAGACGACGAGAGAATATCCACGCTCTTGGTAAAACACGAAGGGGAACGATTCGATTTGGAAAAATAGCAGTCCATAGACGTATGAGGCATACAGTGCGATACATGTGACAATGGGCTCAGTGAAAAGCATCCTAGTGACGGACAGGGATTAGTAGACGTAGTTGAACGAGAGTCAATGGCTACCTTACCGGAGTGGTCGGCTGATATATTTGGTCAGCACGTTTCGGGGATTTATTCTTTCTGACTCATGGGGATGCCAGTATTGATCATTGCCGGTTTCTTTGCGTAGCTGCTGTGCTTTGCGCTTTAGAAGTACAGGGTGGTATGTTTCAGGTAAACCGACGGCAGTTACGGCGGTAACGAAGAACGTGATAATAGCTTGAATGTACTCGGCCCCTGTACAAACGTTAATATAACTGCTTGGGCAAAGATGCAGAAAATACGTACACCGCCATCCCATATGTGGATTGACTACAATGGCGGACCCCACGACTGGCGCGAGACATGGGCCGCCTACGACACAGGCCGCCATTAAAGCCATTGGAACACCACGTTCCTTGGGATCATAAAAGTCTCCTATAGCGGCAGAAACGTTGCTGATTGGAGCTGAAGCAAAGAAGCCACCAAAAAAACGGGTGACAAAGATAGCCACAGCAGACTTGCTAGTAGCTGTTCCGATGCTGAAAAGGCCCAAGACGAACACAGCTGGTAACATAGACAATTTCCGACCGTACACTTCTCCTAGAGGGCCCCAGACCATGGGACCGAAGGCATAGCCTAGAACAAAAAGTGACAGTACAAGGACGGTTACCTCCGTGCTAATATTGAACTCCTTCGCCAATACAGCTTCTGCAGGAGAGATGACAGAGGCACCGAAAGACCCAACAAATGCTAGCATAGCCATTTGCGCCGTGAGCCACATTTTGTACGTGGGCCGAAAATTCTTCGGATTAGCTGGGTCAGCATCTGCCCAGCCCACTTTGTATTGATCACGAACGGGGGTTCCTTCTTCCTCTTTCATGGTGATGGTCACGATTCAGTCGGCTGGAGACCAGGGGGAAGGAGTAGGAAAAGTATGGGAGACAATGAAGTATGGAATATCCGACGTCCTCGGATCACCCAACATTTGTGGTCAAGGATGACATTCCCCTTTTAAAAGAAATATCAGACAGGTTCCCAGACATTTTTGTATAAATAGAGCGGTGGTTGACATTGAACAGTAGTATATCGATCCGGCATTTGGGCCAATCGGTTGCAAGCATCGCGGCTCCACTCTTGTTGCTGGACTACCTTTCTATTTTTCGCGCTTGATACTCCTTAGAAGGAGTACGTAGAGAAGAAGGATGGAAACTCAGCTGAGTAATCATGATCTCTTAGTTACCGCCAAATACTAATCCATTTGTAATGTGTGAGTCGCCTATGAGCTCCTCTCCAGTTATCTCAGTTACTTCTGTACAGAGATTTGCCTTGACAGCGGAGATAAGAGTGGATCAGATTGATCCAGCATTCCGGCCAATCGCAACGCGACCACTTGTACCTCATCCAAAGAGCATTGCATCTCTCGGTTTTCGCATATTGCCTTTGGACCACATTCTTTTCGGATTACCTGAGGACATGTGAAGTGTAAACCGCAACAAGGCTATTCCGAAGGCCGAGAAATGGCCCTAAAACCAAAAATTCCAATCAATGGACTGGCTGCATGATCTGGCCATGCTCCTTGATCGTTTCCCTGGACGAGTAGCTAGACGATATAGTTCCGAATCATCCGCCAGTTCAGTTCGAATACTAAGATAATTCTGCAATTAATGAAAGTCCTAAATTTCGACTGAATGAAACACATTGACGAAACCTCATTCCACGTGGGAATTCCTCGATTTCCGATACTTTAGTTTGCCTTAGCGGGATGTGTCTCAATGTTCGCAGTCTACAGCCAGATACGATTTACACGCCTCTGATTTGTCACAAAGTTTCTTATTCAGCTCCTTCCAGTTTTAGAAGGAAAACATGAAAATACTTCAAAGACTAGTTAGCATAAATACTAGCGATTACCGTGCCATTATCACTTTTGACTCCAACCTCCGTGGTCCAGTCAACATAATTCTATTAATGCACTGCATAGCTGCCTGTGGGGCGGTTCGGGACAGCTAGCTGACATGCCGTATTTCTAAATCAAATCAAATCGAGTGCTCTCCTGGATTGACGAAGTATTCCTAATCTTTGTTAGCTCATATAGCTGTAACAAGTGAGATTTAAGAAGGGACAATCTCCGCCTTCCCCCTTTCCGTCCCGCAGCCATACAGAGGGTAACTATATAGTTACTCCGTACCCGACTGAAGGTTTGACTAAAATGCTAAGCATTCACCTTAACTAACTTACTATTCCATTTCTGACTAAAGACGGGACTCCGTTGCATTAAGTTAATGGGCACACTTTAGCTGTTGGAACTAATGCTTGGCAAATCCCAATATGGATTAGTTCCTAGAAATCAAGCAATATCTCTCATAAACATAAAGCGAATATCGAGAATTTTCTACAGAAATCGACGCCTAGTTGAGCAGTACAAATCAACCTATCTTTGCACATATCGAGAAGATTCGACATCATTTGTCGCTCGTTTTGATATCATATGTATGGGGTTTTGTGTATATAAAGGATCAAAATCCTCAAGCAGCAATGCTGGGAGATCGTGCAACAATCCCGAACATATTCATATAGTAAATTCTCCTTTCTTGCTCCTCCGTTCTCTGGGGCCTACCCTAAGTAGGCTCAATCATAGGGATTTGAGTTTGAGGCCATTTATGGCAAAAGACCCATCATTTCTTGCAAGGTCCTCACTACACGAGTGAGGATTATATGAACGCGTTGCCACACGTCTGTCTCACTTGAATATGGCTGATAGTCTGAGCGTGGTTGCCTTGCTAGATTCTGCTACTCCCACACTGCAGAGAGTGTAATTACTCTTCACAATCTAAAACCAGAGTTTCAAGCGATCACATATACATAACACAATACCCGCATGTCCCTACGACAGCTCGCAGATCATCACCATTGCTGAGATCAAGGTGACTATAAATAACTGCTGCAACTGTTGTACAGATGTTCGTGACTTACTATTACGTTTTAACGCGTTGGAAATGGCGTACCACTGAAAAGGACACATTTTTGGCGGATAAATGGTCAGGGCGTTTAACGGGCAACTTAAGCTATGCAAAGATACAGAAAAAAGCCATGAGCGAAGTCAAAGAGACGATGCTGAAGCAGAATGAGACTGTCCTACAAAAAGAAATTGATCAAGCCAATAGCAAGAGAGCAGAGACAAGAAACTGCTCTGCCACAGATCTCAGTCAATGATTGCAATTGGCTAGTGAAGACTCTAAGCAGAGTAGATGTAGTAGATGGGAACTGCTATAGGACAACTGCAGGCATTCAACCATGCGTTTCGGAGAGTATGTGCGCAAGCATTGGCAATAACTGTATCTGAGCCCCCAAGCCACAAGCCGGAAGGTGTGAAAACGACAGGTCTGACACAACTTCTCAATAGATATATAAACACGTCGACAGAAGGGTCATTGATGGACTACGACAGTTCGGATGCCACTACGGATAGTGGAGGCTTTAACTTATCACGTTTCATTAATGATGCGCAGCACAACCACGGCCGAGGACAGCGTGCTGCCTGACGTTATGAATCCTCAACCTCGTTAGCCCGAACAACCAGCAAAGCAACGGTCCTCCTAACCTTAGATTATCTTCTCAATTCGACAATCTTCTATTGGACCGAACAGGCCATTACAGCATGATCGGCATAGACGACTCACAAACAGAACTTGCTCAAATGCCTCAGGACCTCTCAACAGCAACAACTCAATCAATCCGCTCAAGATTCATGATACTCTATCATTTCAAAATTTCTTAAATACGGCCTTTAACAAAGATAAATTGTAGAAAATATGGTAAAGAGAAGCCTATACACTGGGGGCATAGTTACCAAAGACTTGCCTTATCATGGAGTAATTTAAGATAACATCAGAGAGAGAAAACATAATATAGTACATACTTTAACCAGACCTTAGTCCAGGATAAATACCTAGCTAATATGAGCTGTACACAAATAAAAGCGATACTCCAACAGGCGGATACGATTGAATCTCTCGAAGATAAAAGAGACACTTGGTTCTCGGTATGTACCTATCAATCTTGGTCAGTGGATTCCACTAATCATCCACCTTGATTCATTTCTGTATCGACACCTACATTGACACCAGAATATTCTGCATTGATTGGAGAACCCTCCCTGCACTTCTGAAATATGAAATTTTCTTCTTGTTGACCTCGACATGATCCATGATTCAACCAATCCTCTATTCCCTTGACCCACAATAATGTAATTGTATGAATTACTACGGACTGAGGTTGCTTACTATGTCCTTCTCACTGAGAGACACAGGAGTTCCCTACTTAGGAAGTGTCCTTTTACTCATAAGCATCAGAACTTGATAGAGCAACTGCCGCATTAGTTAGTTTCAAGTCAGCTAACAAGCGTGACAAAGCGCGCCTACAATCAACTAGGTATGACATGCGTTGAAAACATTTCGAACAATAAGCCCTGCACGTTCGATCTGGAATACGGATCTCTCTGGTAGAATACCAAGTCTTCATATAGTGGATCTTGCAGGAACGCGGGAATTGGGGATTGCTGGATCATGTAGGATCGGCGGCGGCTACCATGCAAAATGTCCGGAATGCCTTATATGCACTCACGGAGGATATCAGAGTCGTTTTACTCTCCGTCATATCGATCCCAGCTCTTGGCCGGAGTACTCAATTTTGCATATAATAGGTATCCTCTTGTCAATCAGTCCTGCAGTACCTTTTTTCTGTTTCAGCAACCACTTCGAAACTCTCATTAGCCAGATCTGCTCCTTGCCGCCATGTACTCTTCGGGCCTTCTCTCTGTCTTAGTAGTCGGCGCATCATTGCTTTCGCCCTCAGACGCTTGCGTTACCGCCGATTCTATCTCTCCTGTGTTTCAATTCGGGTACAATGCTGAGATTGAAAACCTTGCAGTCCGTCCCAACGGCAATATCCTTTTCACTGAGCCATCACCAGCAGCCAACGTTTGGGAAATCAATCCTTTGGCCGTCAATGGCTCCGCTCAATTGAGGGCACAATTTCCCAACGTGACAACCGCCCTGGGTATCTCCTCCATTGGAGACGATGTCTTTGCAATTACCACCGGTGACGTGGGCGCTTCGTTCGCAGGCGAGCTTGGTACATTTGCCGTTCACATTCTCAAGTACACCGGCGTAAATACGGCCCAAATCACCAAGACTATTAGCATACCACAGGGAAAGCTCGTCAACAAGATTACTCCACTAGATCCAGCCTCTGATGTTATTCTGGTCAGTGACCCAGAGTCTTACCATATTCTCGCCGTCAATATCACTTCGGGAGCCATCAGGACCGTGCTACAAGATGCGGAGACCATGAACGCAACTTCCAGCTTTCCTATCGGCGTCAACGGGCTGCAGACGATCGATAGTACCCTTTATTACATTAATTCGGCAAAAGCCCTCCTATGTCGCGTCAATATTAACCCTGATGGTACGGCAGCCGGGCCATACGAGATCGTCGCCAACATTTCGAGCAGCTTGTTACTGCCAGACGACTTTGCGATTCTTCCCAGTGGCGAAGCCTTTATTGCAGGATCAAACGAAATTTTGTATGTCCAGCCCGATGGAAATTTTTCTGTTATTGCGGGAGGGGAGCAGGAGCTTCAGCTAGCAGGTGCAACTTCAGCTATCTTTGGTATAGGTAACCAGAAGCACACACTGTATGTGAGTACCAGCGGACACGACTCGAAACCAGGAAACTCGACAGATATTACCCCGGGAAAGATTGTGAGAATCAATATTAGTGGGTTACGAATTTTCACAGAATTCGAATCCTGATCGCCAATGGACATAGGTGTTTTTACCCAATACGAGGCACGGAAGATTTCCACTATTCGCTTATTCTTGTATAAAGAATTTTGAAGTTAATTTCACAAGCTGTTTAGCAACACTGACCACTTATGGCTTCTAAAATTTAATGTATGTAATAGAGCCCTATCAGGATACAGAAAGTTATATCTTTAGTTTTAATTAGTATGACAGTTTCGCGTTATCTTATATATATATTATAATATATAGCACAGCTATATGTTAGTGGTGTGGCTAAGACAGATACACCACAATACTGGAATCATTCAGTAACAGTAATACCAAGAAACAATCCTAAAACAAGGCCTTGCTTCTTAAAACTTCTTATCGTCAATCATTCAACCTAGCTGAAACAATTGTTGAAATCTCATCTAAGTCTAGTTAGGCTCTAGTAGAGACCGAATTCGCCGTGTAGTTTCTAATAGTACAAAGAAAACCACATAATACCTCGGGAAGGAAGCATCTACGCCACAGAATATCACAGGTAAGCTCCTTTCTAGCATAGTCTCTGATCAGTTGCATGCTGACTACTATTTGGTGTCATGCCATATTTCCAACTCCAATATGGCATTGCATTATCTTCCTCTGTTTGCCAAATATTAAGCCGTAATTTCTCATGGTCTTTCGTACTCCTCGATCCTACTCGTTAGCGAAGTAGGATCCTAGCTAGGATAGTTTACGACTGCTATCGAAACGAGGTCAAGTAGATAGATAAGACGCTGCGAGACAAAGTATGTGGATTCAAGTTTAACATCATGACTATATAACTCGTAGAGTAGAGTGATTAGTAGTGATCTATAAAGGCATATATTGTGCTCAGTGAGCAAATCAGTCTGCTCAGCTTTAGATCACTGAGCATACCCGTAAGCCTATGTAAGGCTCACTGATCTGATCACGGCGCTCAGGGTCGTGCTCAGTTCTACTCAGTGAGTAAAAGCGGCGAGGGGGTGAGTACTAAAAAGGAACAGGAAAGCCCCAGCGCGTCAGGGAAAATCCGGTACGTAGGTAGTCATAAAGTGATACCATATCCCAAAAAACAAAGTGTATATAAGTACATGTATATCTATCCTTCATTGAGAGATCCGATCCCCATTCCCAAATACCCTTCGAATGACGGATCAAATAGAAGATAGAACCTAACCGGCATGAATTCTCAAGACGGCCCCCTCAGCAATCGCATTAGCCTCTTTCTCGCATGCCTCAAATTCGTTTTTTAGCATAGCCTCCTCGAATGCAATGTCTTGCTGCACGATTTTGACCCATTGTTTGTGTCGATCACACCGTTTCTTCATGCACACGCCTCGAGAGAATTCGGCGAATTCGGCGTCCTTGGTTATATTATTATTACGATTATTCTTGGTCTTCTTTTTGTTCTTCCCGTCGTCATCGTCGTCGTCATCCTCATCATCACTGATAGCGACACCATTGCTCGCAAGGTTGTCAATCGGCTCGGCTTCGAGTTTGCCCTCTTCAAAAGCCTTTCGACCCGTTTCCGTATTCTGACGCCAATCGTCGAGTTCTTCCTCATTCCAAGACATGCGTGCGTCCCAGCCGCAGATATCTTTCCAACCGCCTTTGGGTTCTTTGGCTTTGAGACGATCGAGTACCGCTTTTGCTTTTGCCCTCACTAGGCCTAGGAATTCATTGCGCCGTGCTATCGTCCGTCGCTGATGTCGATATTGCTCGCGTCGTGCACGTAGTTCTTGTAATTTGGCTTCCTCTGCGGCTGAGTAGTTGACACCCGGTGGATTGATGTCTAAGCCCAGTTTGTTGGACTTGAATAGTTCTTCTTGTTCAAAATCATCCTCATCTTGGGCTGCTGCATTTTCTTTGCTACCTTTCTTTCTTTTTGACTTGGCTCCCACGATTTCATCTTCATCATCGTCATCATCTTCCATCTTGGTTTTCGTCTCTATCTGTCTCGCTGGCGGTGAAGTCGAGGGTGGAGGCGTGATCAATGTATTACCTAGTCGTCGGAATTCGACAGAAGATGATACCCCCATGATCACAGCCTTAAGATCACTGACCGTCAGGATACCACCTCTACTGCCTAGCTCTTCGGGCACGGGTCGACCACGGTGATCGTGCTCGTCATCTTCGTCGTTGGTATCCATAACAGAGTCGCCGTCGCCGTCGACACTGCGGCTATCGCGATTCCGACTAATTTCCCGAACACGATCAAGGGCCGACGAAGTAAGCATAGAAGAAGAACCAGCATGCGTCGATTTGAGTTGTCCTGTCATCTGGCGCATAAATTCACGGCCGTGCTCGTCTGAACAGTACTTGCTGATTCTCGGCTTGGTTACTCGTGCTGGTTTCCTGCATCCCTTTAAGCGACACATTGGTTTCCATGTGGTTTGACCCTTTCCGGCCTCACTGCAGTTGGGACCTGCTCTTGGATTAGCCGGAAATTCTTTCAATCGGTAATTGTATGCTCACAAATATATCGCTCAATCAGTTCTTCATCTTCCTGTTTGATATTGACACATTTTCCATGAAACCAGTCATCGCATCCGCCATCACAGCCAATCATCCACGTATGATTATCAGGTCTGCGGCAGATACAGAACACTTCGTCAGGGTTCTCAACCTCGCTACCGCCCTCATCGTCCTCCTCTTCCTGCTGTTGTCCATTGGTAGAGGGAACGGCCGTCGAATTTTGTTTTGACGAGGGTCTCTTCTTTGTAGGCTTGCTCTTCTTCTTGCTTTCCGGGGCTGGTGATCCGTTTACCGAGGGCGATGCTCGCTTCTTAGCAGTTGGCCCTTTAACCGAAGACGCAGGACTATTGGACCGCCGGTCACCAACACTTTCTGTATCCAGAGCATCAATCTTTCGTTTCTTCGACGGAATCTTGGTTGCTATAGATGCTTTCTTCGTAGATACGGATGAGGATTTTCGCGCGTTCGGTCCTAGTTTTGATGGAATCAATGGAGCCGATGGCGAGGATCTGTCTATAGATGAGGCTCTTGATGTTGATCCGCGCTTTAGATCATGAATCTTCTTTGGTGTCGGGTGTTCGTCGGCACCGTCGTATTGCGGAGTGCGAGCCCCAGACTGCGCCGCAGGGACTTTCTCTATACTTGCCGCCGGGATTTCGGTTTTGACTCTGGGTTCGCTGTCATTACCATTGCTGTCCTGTATGGGTTCTCTGCTAGTGTCCAAGTCGTATAGATCAGCCCACGCCTGATCCTGTGTAGATCTTTCGCCCGACGAGAAGATGTGTGAACGTTCGGGTATACGGAGTAAACGATGGATCTTCTTCGCTCGTTCGTGCCCAAAATAGCCGCTTTGTCGCCAATTAGTTATTGCGACCACCTGACCGTTGTCCACTATAATGTTCGATCGCACCATGTCGTTATGTGTCAGGCATAGAACCTCGTCCTCTTCTCTCGGCGCAAATAAAATATCGTGTTCGACATCGGCTACATCTGGTTGTGGAAGGCCATTCAAACCTTCACATACGTACGACGGGGTCGCGGCATGGTAGTCGATGGCTGTGAGACGTTGTAGAATGCGCTGGCATTGTACCTTGAAACTTTCCTTTTCACTCGTCGATAGATAAATCCATGCGACTTCCAGCGATACTCCAGGTATACGGGTTTCGACCACGATATTCTTTTCGTCGATCGTTCCGCAGAAGAGTATTGTGGGGACGGCGACATTCAAATCTTTCAAGTGTTCTTCGGCTTTCCTGGAGGCGATCAGTTCATTCGCGTTCAGGCGCGAGTATCGCTTGGCCGCAGTGCCCTCGGCGCGATCGCCATCCACATGTATCAAGACCTTACCAACTGCGAACGCAGCGCGAGACCCGACAACGTTCAGCGAATTTTTGGGTGTACAGTGTTCACGCACGATCTTCGTCCAATACTCCCGCTGTGTTTCGCTTTCGGAACTGTGCCAGTCACTGAATTTAGGTTCAAAATCGTCAGTCTGAGGAGCATAGCGTCCGTAATGAGGACTTCGACTGAGGTACGGATCCTTCTTCGACACCCGCTTGGGGTCTGCCTCGTAGGGGTTCACCCCCATTGTACACAATGCGCGACTTTTGGTAGAGTGCCCAGCATCAGGATTATTGACCGGTAAAAATCATCATAGGCATCTAGAAGGACATTTAAGATATCGATACGGACGAGTTTCCTTTGTTTGGCAGGCAAGTTCCGCGGACCGCAGAATTGAAAGGTTTGCGCAAACTTCTCTGCGCAACGTTGGCGGTAAACCGATAGATGCACCCTCAGCAAAACCTTTGAGAACCGTCTGTGAGATTTAATATAGAATCAAGTAATTCGTGCTCAAGAGAGTAGATGTGCCGCCCGGATTTATTTCATTGCGTTCTCGTATGGCGAAGAATGGTGAAGGAACAAGAAAATGGCGGAGAAATCAGGGATTCCGAGGCGGAGTCGTAGCGACACGCAGAACACGGTAATGGCGATAAGTTGGCTGCGAAAAGGAGGTCAACAGTAGAGGAAAAATGTAAAACCCTTTGTCCTTCTCGGCAACACGTTTTTCTGCGGTTATGTTGGCGATGTCAGAGAAATAAATGTATGGTTATGCCGTAGGAAGGGACCGGCGATCAAGCTTCAACTTTCAGCAAACAAGCACGGAACAATAAAAGTCCGGCCCGATGGGGTCAGGTCGCGCGACCAGATCGTCCGATCAACGCGTCGCCGAGAATGCGGACAGACTCAATTTTACTCTTTTGGGAAGACTAGATCAGCTGCTTTGTACAGCATCATTTATGATGTTCGGTTCTTGTTTAACTCTACGTAATATATCGTCAATGACTATACTTTATTCGTCTCACACGATACAGATTTCAAGATATGTAATTGTAAATAGTTGTGTATATATATGACCTCGTGCGCTCTCCTGGTATCGATGCAACAAAACGCCTCAAAAACAATCATCCCACGTGTCAAGTCATAAAAATTTACAGGAATACGAGTAGTCAAGAAGACTAGGCATTGAGCGTTCATGTCCCCAAGAAAATAGCCTCCTGTAGTGCTGGCATAACGTAGCTCGTCGATGGGGCTTGCAGTATTTCGCGTCGTAAGTCATTCTCCCAGCAGCGCATGGTATGTTCCTGGACCTGAAGAGTCAGGCATTCGAACAAAAAGCTGTTGAGTCGAAGCCATGACTGGAGTCCTAAACGCTTTGCAACTTTGAGCATACGGCCGACAAACCACGGCCTTTCAAAGGGAGATGTCGCTGTGTCGGAATATTGTGAGAAGTCGCCGATTGGTCGAGAAGCCGGTGGTAGTGATAGTGAGTGCATGGCGAACGGCGCAGATTCATTGAAAGGAAAGTCCTTGCATGCCAAAAGTATTTGCAAGAGAGCCTCTATCGAGGCGTCTACGTTGACCTCACTATCCCGAAGCTGAAGTATGGCATGCTCTATGAAAGCCTCTGTCCTGGGGACTGAATATCGGTAATCCCAAAGTGCTGCATTTAGCGTCATGAGAGCAGCTAGTCGGGCGATAAACTGCTTCCTGTCACCAGTGAGCGTTCTTCGCTTCTCTGCTGGGGATGCTAAGATGCGATGGAGAGTTGATCCAGGTCCAAAGGCAGAGTATCGAACAGGCGCATCTTTTGACGATAGCGTCAATCGTTGGCTCAATGCCAAGTGCTCGCACCGGGTGAGAAAGTCTAGAAAGTCCTCGCATTGCAAGGAAATTTCTTCTCTTGCTGTGTTCGCGAAAGGGTGGTTTGTAGGTGAAGGAGTGCGATCTAAGGTAGTCGGTGATGCTGAATTCGGGGGTGACGGAAAAACGGTC
Source organism: Talaromyces verruculosus (assembly GCA_001305275.1). NCBI lineage: Eukaryota > Fungi > Ascomycota > Eurotiomycetes > Eurotiales > Trichocomaceae > Talaromyces > Talaromyces verruculosus. Next base: position 537,870 of record LHCL01000005.1, on the reverse strand, counting down.
GTAGATGAGGCGACCGGAGATGATTTAATGGCATAAGAATGATAGTTTTCGTCTTCGAAATGGAACGCATCCGCGTCGGAGACATACCCGGCTAGAATATAGTCTTGCCAGTTAATGAGTCTTGCGAGCTTGGTGTTTTGAAAGGCGATAGGACCACCACGCCGTCGTATTAATTTCTGAGCTTGACGCATGTGGATCCAACTAATTTCTTTGTGTCCTGGCCGAGGATCAAAATCTTCAAGAGCGGCGGCGCTCATGCAGGCAGTGATAACATTGTCCGTTGTGTCATAAGGATACTTTTGCATGTGGTCGCGAAGCATGGAGATGGCTAATTGTCGATAACGCAAAGTACTATCCGTCTCGTTTTCATTGCGAACCCAGGCCCAGGTATTAGCGGCGTGGACAAGAATGGTATTGACAAAGGTCAGGGCACCTTTCATGGCCTCCGGGACGAAGATTTCAGTGTACCAATTGTGGGCTCGTTTCGTACGAAAGTGGTGTCCGTAAGAGACTGCTGGCATTTCATTCACATAGAAATCGAACAGACGCTGGTCTTCCTTTGACGTATTCCATGGAAGGGTATCAAACGGGTCGGTTCTTGCGGCGCTCAAGACAGTTCGAGGAGGTGACAAGATTGTTGACCGAGTCAGTTGAGGTGGAGTAGTTCGGAATCCAGCTCCAAAGTCAATGCCATAGTTGTCGCCGTCAATTGTTGTATCAGGATATCGTACGGACGAAGAGGAAGAAGAGGGAGATGAAAAAGAAAACTCGCTGTAGTCGGAAGAGTGATATCGATGGCTGTTGGCACGCGGGACGGGTACTATCCTGAGGCCTGCTCCTTCCTCTTTCTTTTCAGTATCACGTGTAGCCGTTCGTCTCTGAGATTTCCCTTCGATGTTCGATTCCTTCGTCGACCTGGTCGTCTTCGCTCGCGATCGCTTGGCCGTCTTTTTTATCGAGCTTTTCTGGTCGCTATTCTTGTCATCGTCCGGACCTTCTTGCTGCTGGGTTTCTATGCGTTTTTGTCGCATATACTCCTGCATTACATGGCGTTTGACTTGTGTAAGGTTATCGGCGCTGTCTTTCGATAAGTCGATGAATTGCCACCGACTCGGCGGCATGGCTGTCGCTCGGCGTCGCAACTGCGAGCGCGAATCGGCAGGTTTGAGCACGATTATCTGCGATTCGCGAAAAAGACGTTTTAATCAATACGCATGGATGGCGGGAGGGAAGATCGCAGAACCCGCAGAACGACGACTAAGACTGGGGAAGTTGGAAGCCCGAACAACGGAACTCTAACTGCCTCGTATGGTATCCCGACTCCCTGAAATCCACAGTCCAGTGGGAAGTTGGGAGAGCCCCACGCTAGGTTTTAGTTTCGTGTGCAGAGTACAGCCCGTGCAGGTGCATGTAGAAGACACATGGCTTATGTATTTGCTGCTTTTGTTGGCCCAGAACGTAGTCTTACTTAAGTACAGCGAGCGGACCAATCTCTGCTATTTTGGTTGCTCGATGCTTGAGACAGGGAAAGATTGCCAGGTGTGCTCCCAGCCGGATTGGTGGGGGCCAATGTTGCGATGCGAACAGTGTGGAGATTCTCTGGACTAGGTTCTGACATTCGATCAGCTAACTGCAATCCCGATTCCTAGCTGATACTACGTTCAGCTTGTGTTTGGACTATCATAACTTTGATTCTGATTGAACAGTGTATACGCTCTTTTCGACATGGTGTAGAAATCTGGAAATCTTAATAGATGGGACTAAACCCAATTCGTCAGGCAATCCTCTGAAGATTTCTTGAAGATGTAATAGCAAGTATAACTAATTAACTAGCACCTAGGGCTTGATTCTTCTCGTGCCTGCAGATCGTCGGGGGCTAATCTATGGCATGCAACTATGGGTTTGTCTACAATGTCCAGCGTGGAAGATCAACCATATCCAGCAATGGTGCCGGGAGCCCTACAGTCGCATTGTCACTCGAGAATGTCAATCCTACGCTAGATATTAGTACCTAGGTAGATAACCTATCATATTTCTGCAAAATAAAAAAGCAATACATCTTGTTTGATTTTTGATTTTTCTTCTCTCAAGGTGGGTCGCCACACCAGGGCAAACGGGATGCACAGAAGCCTTCTCGAACGTTTCTAGCTCAGTAGGTACTTGCATCAATGTAGTACGTGGTCAGCGTATGACTCCGTCACAATCTACTCAGCTAGCCGCTTATCCAGATTCCGTTGCGGTCACTGCTGAGTGACCAGGTGGTCAATTGAGACATTCCCAAGCCAAGGACAGGCTAGTTATTAGTACGTAGCATCCTATGTGATTGAATTATTAGCTGAGAAGCTAATTTAAGCATGATCCGTTCATACATGGACAATCTTTTTGAGACATGGCTGAACTACTTGATTGAACCGCTCTCCGATATGAGCGGCCTGTTGTAACCTCTCGCCGTTTGTCGGCGTCAATTAGTTGTCCGGCTATCCGATTTACAGGAGTTGACATTGCAAATGTATTTACTTGATCAGGTACTCCGTACTCGAATTCTCATCTGAGTCGGCTGGGGTCCCTCTACATCAAATGGAAGGGGCCATATCAGTCACACGCTACCGTCGATGTGGCTTTACGTACATTGTTCAGCTCCGTCCCTCGCTTTGCGATGTACTTCAGTAATCAACTCTACGCACGTACAACATCGGTCCTGCATCACAACTGTATTTGTTAGACTTGCTCCGTCTTGGCTCTCCTGTCAACGTTGCATCGACACAAAGTGTTTAACTTTACTCTAGTTGGTGCTTGATTTGTAGATCTCGTGCCTTGGCATTATCAACTCTCGTCCATGCCATGCCCATAATGTTTCCAGACGTAAATATGTATACTTGGGTACTTCTCCTGCTTATATAAGCGTGAGTATTGAATGCTCAAACCATCCCACGTGTCCAAAGTTCGTTTGTCTTCGGCTTCTCACCTAATCAGGGTACATAGGCTGGCAATATCTCAGCAAACGGATTGTGTCTTTCTGATGTATTTTTCATTCCTCCTGGCCGAAGAAGTACATATGAAGATGACACCGACATGAGCTGCATACAGTAGTTCGAATTAGCAGTATGTGCTTTTTTGCCCTTCAATATACTCCCTCAATAATGCGCGGAAAGCTCCGTCGAGGTGTAGTGAGCCCGACCGAAAAACACAAAGTAGACCATTGCGCCGAAAGAAAGGCTGGTCATTTGTGGGACTTGCAGCATGACACTATGATCATTGAAGGTCACCCTTCTACTATGAGATCGTTCATGTTTGCGGGGATGCTCTGTCCAGATTCATACATACTGGTACGTACCATTCTCACGTGAGAAACGTGACTTGTAACCGATAGCCTAAGACTCGGCTCATGATCGGGCGTTGCGGCTCTTGCGGCTCCTGCGGGTCCACGGTCTATGTCTTCATCTGATAATCGATCGCTGATCAAGGGGAGATAGGAAACCGACCATTATTGGCATGCGTTTAATAATTGCAGTCTCGGATTTTTATCCTACTGCACAACACCAAAACATTGCTGCCATTGGTCAGCCTTCGGAACTGCGATGCGAGAAACCAGACCCGAGTCCCAAACTGGCGAGTAGTGACTGGTCCAAACTGCCGATCATGCAGCTGATTAATCAACTAGCCTTCTTGTAAGCCATTGCGCCTTTTCCTTGTGCAGGCCGAGTTGTATCACAGGATCATTCAGAGTTTTTCTTGCATATGTGAACAGTTACTAAATCGAGATCGGGTGGGACTTGAAATGACGTAGCAAGCTTTTTGAGCGATTTAACGGTTATCAGCCTATTGGCCTAGTCTCCTTCGAGCACGCTAATTAATACGAACGTTGACATCAGAATCCGTCGATATTGACCGTCAGAGTGTATGGAATGAGAATAGGGAATAGAGTGAAGTTCTCATACGATAATTCTTCCAGAATATCGATGACTGATCAGGATAACCAGCGTTCTAGGCCCGGAGTTAAACAAGCTTACATAGTAAAGGTTAATCTGAGCTGCAGAGTGGACCCTCAAGCGAGGAAAACGAAAATATCGACCAATCACAAACATCCACCCAAAGCTCAGGGTCCCAGCGTGGCTTCCCGTTGGCCATTTACTATGTATTTCTCATGTATCGGAGTTAATACCACGCTGGTATCAAAAACGTGGACCTGTGAATTGTTACACGGCGGGTTCGACTCGTGGAAGAACATTGCTTGGTGCATGTACCTGTCACAAGAGTGAAAATTAAAGATTACGGTCTCGAGTGCTATATACTCTTGAACATTGACACTGAACACTGGAGTCTGGACACAGTTGATAAGAATAGCAAACCTAGAGTCTATATAGGCGGCGCGCTATCGAGTTCCGAACTCCGTTACACCTTATTCCTGCCTCGGCTTGTCGATCCCTTAGGCTAATTAGTTTACTCGGGCTCGTACGCGGCCCTACTAGTTAGTATGTCCAAATGAATTGCAGACAACGAGCCGTTAACTCGCGATGCACGCCACAAACATCTGCTGTAATATATGATCTCATTGAAGTGAATAATAGCCTCAACCGGTAACTTTAAGGCTTGCGTATCGGTACGAGGACCGATCTGGCATGGCGGGCACTAAACCAGATGCAGTCATGATAACCTTCCCCTTCCTTTCTTTTGTCTCCGAGTCGGATTTAATATCGAGTCAATTTGTGGTTTTTGAAACGGATTTGAGTATTTTTACTTGTTCAGTGACCGTACAGTATGTAAACAACTAGACTGTACTGTATGAAAAGAGGAGAGTGGCTCGCTTAGATGGGGAGAAGCTTGTGCTCTGCAGTGTGCATAAACGAGGCCTGGTAAACCCGAGGAGGCTAACCTACCAAGCCGCCGGAGTTGTCTGACAATGGATGCAATGACGATACGTAATTAACTAGCACAAAGCTCGAATCTCAATGCTCGAGGCGGTGTTACCAATGCACTGGAACGTGATCTGTCGTGGAAACATTTTTATCAATCAGTGAGTCAGTGTTTGGAATTGACTCATTACTAAGAGAGACTAAGCAGGCGGTTCCGCTGTGGCTCTTGCCTATCGCAGCCAACGCCCGCTTGCCACTAGAAGCCCTGGAAGGTTAGTTCCCCAACCGGGCAGATTTCGCTCGTCCTGGTTCGCTCTTTCCTCCTGACAATCCGTAAATTACGTCTTTCTCCCTCTTTTTCCCTTTCTTCAACTTTGAATTCTGACCTCGAAGACCTTCAGCCTCCCTTTTACTTCGGGAGATTTGTGGTACAGAAGACGAAGCATCTTCCCTGTCAAGTATTCGTCGCATCCAGATGAACTAATCCGGTACATGCTTCGCCGCCTGACGTCCTTGTGAGATCGGACTACTCTTCGCTCTTGGCGAGCGATTAACTGCCTGTCATAATCCGTACCCGCGACTATCCGTTTATATCGCAGCGACTGTCTGCGAAAAGCCTTGAATTGGGCTTCAAGCATCGTCACTTTCTTTTGAAACCGTCTTGCAACCATTGCAAGCCTTGGATCCATCATCAGCAAGCCTTGAGAGGGGCTCTAACATTGTGCGGAAAGTCGCCGCAAGAGCGACTTCTGCCGCGCCGATCTTCTCTGTATCAATCTCTATCGATAAAGAGAGCACCAACTCCCGCCGAACAAGAAGTTAATACCGATCGCGAAATGCGTCTTTGAGGAGGGGTCACATCATTCAACACTATATGTTCTCTGTTCTGGGTTAAACCCAGTGGAAATTGGTCACTATGAATGAGCAATTCAATTCGTCTCAGGCCGCAAATTATGCGGGTGAAGAGAACGGCAAAAATACGCCATCTGACTCGCAACTTCATATGCACGACGAAGGTGGAGATGTAGAAACTCATGATGAGTCGTTAGAAGACAACCATCCATCGCACATCGAGCCCGGAAAGCTACCCATACCCATGCAAAAGAGACGGAGAGTGACCCGGGCTTGCGACGAATGCCGTCGGAAAAAGATCAAATGTGACGGAAAACAGCCATGTACGCACTGTACAGTGTATAGCTATGGTAAGTCTTTACACCATTCGTGTGGGCTTTTGGATTGCCATTCGCGCAACCCAACTGACGCAAAACAGAGTGTACGTACGACCAGCCCTCGAATCGTCGCCGAAATCCTACCCCACAGTATATAGAGGCATTAGAATCGCGACTGCAAAAGGCCGAGGAAATCCTTCGAATTCTGGCTCCAGATCTCAATCTCAACGATCCACGCTTGCTTGCTGCCAATCCGGAGCAGATAGTATCCGCGCTTCGACGGGACGACTCACGGGAAGCAACGGTCGCGAAACCGCAAGCAGATGAACAGCCCAAACAGGAACCAGATTCCTCGTGTCCAGACGGGTCTCTTCTTGAGACGATGATGGAAAACTCTGGTTCTTTGGACCTTGACGATCAAGGCCACTGGGACTACCACGGTCATTCATCGGGTATTATTTTCATGCAACGTCTTCGAAAACAGATCGGAAACGTCATACCTATGCCTATTCGACCATTGCAGAATAAATCCACGCCCCTGTTCCAAATGCTCGAAAGCCCCAAGTCACAATCCGAGTCTCCGCAAGAACTCAGCAATCCTAATTCGCCCCCTACGCAAGACCTTCCTTCAAAGGATGTCGCAAGAAAGCTCTGTCGAAGCGCGCTCAACCACGCCTGCATTCTTATGCGTCTTGTCCATGAGCCAACTTTCTGGGCAACTTTTGACCGTATATACTCTACTCCTTGGGATCAATACACGAACGAAGAACATACTTTCTTGCCTCTTTTGTATGTTGCTATGGGTACTGGTTGCCTTTTTTCCGACAACGTTGAAAGCACCTTAGACAAGTCGGGCTACGAGGGTGCTATTGGCCAAGGGTATGTCATCAACTATCACTGTGATTCTAGATGTCGGCAACAGTACTAACGTGACTTTCTGTTTTGTAGTTTCCAGTATTTCAAAGCGGGCCGTCAGCTGCTTGACATCACAGACTGCCGGGATCTAACCTCTCTACAGGCGATCTGCTTCATGATCCTATTTTTACAGTCATCTGCGAAATTGAGTACCTGTTACTCATATGTCGGTATTGCGTTGCGCGCTGCTCTACGTCTTGGTCTCCATCGAACAGTCAATGCCAATTTCGACCCCGTGGAAAGCGAGCTTCGAAAACGTATTTTCTGGCTTGTCCGGAAGATGGATATTTATGTCAGCACCCTTTTGGGCTTACCGCAGATGGTGAGCAATGAGGATATCGATCAAGAGTACCCCTTGGATCTAGACGATGAATTTATTACGCCTACTGGAATCCTATCTATGCCTAGCGATAGGACGTCTTCCATGGCAGGGGTAAACGCCCATACTCGCTTGGCCGATATCATGGTCAAAGTGGTTAAATATATCTACCCTGTGAAATTGACCAAATCACAAGCCAAATCAGACCATACTTACATGGTCAGCCATTCCAAAATCAGGGAGATTGAAAGAGACCTGCAAGCCTGGATGGAAGATTTGCCTCCAGCCCTGCGACCTGGTAGCGAAGTCAGTCCCGAGTTAGAACGGTAAGTGTCTTTTCACCTTCTGATATCACGTTTTTTGCCCAATACTAATATCTCTTTGACAATAGTATGCGACAATTGCTCCGAATAAGTTATGCTCATGTGCAAATGGTGATGTATCGACCTTTCTTGCACTATGTATCCAACAGCTTCCAAGCTCAGGATATCGACAAGAGATCTTACGCGTGTGCTGCTGCGTGTGTTGGTGTCTCACGAAATGTCGTGCATATCACGACAGGCATGTATCGAAAGGGTCTACTCAACGGCTCCTACTGGTTTGTCATGTACACGACATATTTCGCCATTCTCTCGCTAGTGTTCTTCGTGCTCGAAAATCCGGACTTATCTACCGCCAAGGATGGCATTCTGAAGGACGCTTTAGAAGGAAAGACCACTTTAGGAGCACTGGCTAAGAAGAGTATGGCTGCCGATAGATGCGCCCAAAGTTTGACTGTAAGTTATAAGTAACCATGGTCGAATTGGCATACACATTTGCTAACTGGGATTAGGGCCTTTTTAAGCAGCTTCCTGAAAAGCTGAAGCACCGACAAAGCTCAGCCGCAAGCCATGTGAACCTGAAGAGAGCGTCACCCTCGGATACTCCAGCCAGAACGAGGATGCAGCGCCCTGCATCCATGTCCTTGCCTTTCGATACACCACAGCGATCTAATTCTTTCCCAACAAAACTAGCAGCTTTACATTCTAGGCAATCCCAAGAGCCCAAAAGTGCGGTTGACGATACTCGCTTGCCTCGGCGATCGCAAACGTGGCTCTGGGAAGGTCACTCCGACTCAGCCGACTCCACCGCATCACCTTCATCTGCGTCTGCATTTTCTCACGATCAAACTGCTAGCCCTGCAGCCAATCCATATATAAACCAACAACTTACTCAGCAACCGTTCACCTCATCACAGCAACTTGGCGCTAGTCAGATCCTACCGGACCTCATGCCTATCATGTTCCCGTCCGGCGATCAATACGCTTACCCTGCACAACCTTTGTCCACACTTGAGGACGATCATTTTAAGGATGAGCTTCCAAACTCGCCCATGCAGTATACACAAGACTCTTTCACGTCACAAGGCCCAAACTCACTCAACGGAAGCTTTTCTCGTCCCATATCAAATGGATTTGATGCATTGACCGGTGTACAAGGTCTGTCTGGACCATTTCAACCAGCGTCTGCTGCGACCCTAGCTCCGCAACTACAACATCTTGGCCTTCAACAAACGCCCTCTACACACTCGTCCACACCCGATATCCAAAGCCCTGACTTGGTCTCTTTACCCCATAATTACATGTGGCAAAGTTTCAGCCTCGCAAATCCTGGTATGCCGAATGAACAAAACCCGAAGGAACAATTGGTACCTGGAGGAAAGATGGCGATGACTGATAACGGAGGACTCGATGGGATGTCCTCTTTGGGAATGGGATTTGATATGGATGTCAATTTTGGTGACATTCTTGGTAATATCGGAACGAATCCCGGCACTGCTACAAATATGAATGACGAATGGAGCCAATGGATGAATACTGGCGTCTGAGGTGATGTCTTTTCTCTTTGCAGTATACCCGTTCTCATGTCTAATGTTTCATGAACTTCTTGGCTTTGAGTTTCATTGACCGGAACCGATATTGCGCATTCTGTTTTTTTCTTCTTCTTCTTGATTCTGCATTGTGCATATTACTTATATCCGGTGTAAATTTTTGACTTATGTACATTTTTGCTCTGGCTTTTAGTCCCACAATATGGCGTTGACATTCGGTGGATTGAACCGGGGGACAAGAAAAAAGGTTTTTGCATGGCATGACAAAAGGCATGTATGAGATATCCAATGTAAACTGAATAACTATCTTAATGAGCTTGAGTGGGAGATTTGCTTTGAATATACTGCGAATTTTATAGATGATTTGATTGACTACGATTCTTCGAATCGAAAATATTATTACAGGCATCTCGTTGAGAAGCTGTCTAGATCGAGACCCACATTGATGTAGGTACACCTTGGCGGCTTTTGGCTGTTGCTTAAATTCTCAACTTCACTCCGATCTTCCCTCTCATATCATGCCGACCACATCAAATATAAATATATCTACGATTATTACATGGCTATTTTACCTCGTCCCCATTTATATCTTTCTAATTGCACCGGGTCTACGAGTATTACTTCCAGCTACAGAGCAGCAAACAACGGATGTGAACCCCGTATTCGGTCGCTTCGAATTCGACGATGGAGCAGACTACGACCAATTGGTACCAGGCTTGAGGGTTGAGGATGATAGCTTCATAAGCCCCGAAGAAGACTTGGATCAACTCAATTGCCGCGCGGATGATTACCAGGTGCATATCTTTTCGCATAAGCCATTGATTATTTACGTTGAGAATTTCTTTACGGATGCTGAGGCCGATCATCTTGTTGCCGTTAGGTAGGTCTACGTTCCCTTATACTAAGGCATATGGCTCATCATAGCGTGTTCAGCGAAACTAAATGGTCATCATCCATCATCTCCGACGGAACCACCGAACGAGTCGACCCATCCATCCGTCGCTCTGACCGCGCCCTCCTCGACCGCGACAACATAGTCCGATGCGCCGAAGAACGCGCCCGAGCCTTTCAGGGCTGGCGGCCATGGCTATACATTGAGCGCATGTGGACACAGCGATACAATGCCTCTGGTCATTATCGTCACCACTACGACTGGAGGGGATCAGCGGCGCACCGGGGCGGTGATCGCCTGAGCACGTTTATGGCCTATCTGGACGCAAATTGTACGGGTGGAGGGACGAATTTTCCGCGTTTGAGGATGCCGCACAAGCGTCAATGGTGTCGTTTTATTGAATGTGACGAGGATAATACTAGTGGGACTTATGAGGGCGTCACGTTCAAACCGATCAAGGGGAATGCTATTTTTTGGGAGAATTTACGCCCTGATGGCACGGGATATCCGGAGACATGGCATGCGGCACTTCCGGTATTGTCGGGGACAAAGGTTGGGTTGAATATTTGGAGTTGGTATCAACCTCCTGTTCGGAGGGATAGAAGCTAGAAGATTGCATATCTGCATGTAAATTCGACAGGTAGACTGTACATTAACCAACTAGATAGAGGAACATAGACATTGACCTAGATGATTACTGGCCAGTACAAAGCCCGCAAACCCACACCAGGACTCTCATACCAAGGCGAAACTGACACATGCCACAGGATTAATTGCAATTATCCACCAATGCACAACTACGAGGATATTGTCTGGCGTAATCTCATATGTTCAGTCCGCCCGGCGCCAAGAGTCGCTGCGGTCAAATACCCAGACAAAAACTCCCCCAAGATAGATTTCTTGGACAGGCTTGGCCGCTTGGCCGCTGGCGGAGAGGAACGTCCAAGAGTGGGCCAAGAAATGTTGATACAATGTATGTCGTGAATAGACCTCCGTAAAACATAGCATAACCTCGACACAGCCCTGAAGCTAAGAGACATTCAGGGGTTCCTCATTCATGACCGTGTTGTGATCAATGTGAGAAAGCTTCTGCTTTTCAATTCGTGTACTACTTTGTAGACTCGAGGTACGGTAGTATCTGACGTCCGTCCTCTGACAAGCAGCAAAACTAATCTGCTGTACAAATAATCAACCCCGCCTAAAGATTAGGCATAGTCATGCATCATTCCTGGTCAGGCATAGTATTGGACGACCGACCTGCCCTTTTGAACCTCGCTGGACGATGCGAGCCAACGACATGGCCTGATGCTCCAGGCCTTCTAACCGAAGGGCATTTTCTTCTGGGTTGGCTCAGCTCAGCCTTCAAAGTGGGGTCTTCCTGTGTGGTTATTGGCTCGGTGAGGTCTTGGCTGAGGCTTGGCTGGCACCAAGACCCGCCAAGACTCGCATTTACTTGGCAGGTTTCTCTCTCTTTTCGCTGCATTTCACGAATCACACTCGTCCGACCTTCGGATAACTGTCCCTTTTCAGTTGGCCTGAATTCGCCCCTCGTACAGCGACAACGAGACCAACGAATAGGCTGAAATGCCAAGAAAGGTGTGAGTAGTTTCGCGCGACAAGAGAGTTCCCATCTTGGCCCGGTCTTGTCCTCCTCCCGCGGTCTGGGCGATTGCTCGGCAGCGTGCCAATCCTCCCTTTCCTCCCCCCCTCTTGGCTCTTCCCCTTCCCCCATTTCTATTCTTTCTGCTCACCATCTTCCATAAACACGTTGCTATCATCTCTTATTGATTGATTCCAGCATCTTGATTCGGTGCTAGAACGGATTTCACCCTTTGTTGGTCACGTCGGGCGCTTCGTCAAAGCGCTCGGTCACGTCTCCCTCTTCTTGTGCATATCTCTTTCGCTGGCCACATCATTTGCCATCTTTCTTCCTCATCGTATTCTGTAGCATTGGGGCCAGTTCAACCATTCTGCGATATATCGAGGCTCAGCTACCGCAGTTAACCCAAAAAAAGGCAAAGAAAAGAAGTGGATCATCTCAACTAATTCTTGTTGTTTTTCCCTGGCCACCCACCCCGACTTTACGCGACTCGGTCCCCTCTTATTCCATTTCTTCTTTCTCCCTTCTCTCATCCTCACTTTCAACTTCTTGCAAACATCATCATTGCCACCCAACAACATTATACCTTTATCAGGAGTCAAAGAAGACAACACCGCTTCTTTTGTTTATTTGATTTCGTCAAAGTTGATCTGATCCGGGGTGCTTCCCGCTGAATACCAAGACTCCCTCACGTGGCTTGGCATCATGGCAGACACTGCTCCAGCAACAACAGCGCCTCCAGCTGCTGCTACCACTGCACCAGCTGCCGCTCCTACTCAACCTCAACCTTCAGAGACCTCATCAGCACAGTCGCCAAATGCGTCAACCGCGACGGCTACTAATGGGCAATCTCAAGCACCGGCACCTGCACAATTTCAAAATCAAACCCAAACCCAAACCCAGGCTCAGGCTCAAGCTCAAGCAGCTCAAGCGCAGGCTCAAGCAGCCGCTGCTGTAGCTGTGGTTGGTAATCAAAGCAACACTAATGGCAACGCCAGCATTGAAGAATTTCCCTGTATGTGGCAAGGATGTACGGAACGATGTGCTAATCCTGAGACGCTCTATGTAAGTTATCTCTCTTTGGATTCTAGCGTCAGACTTCTAATACGAATATAGGAGCACGTTTGTGAAAAGCATGTTGGTCGCAAGTCCACCAACAACCTCAATTTGACTTGTCAATGGGGCAACTGTCGTACCACGACTGTTAAAAGAGACCATATCACCTCCCACATTCGGGTCCATGTTCCTTTGAAGCCTCACAAGTGTGAACTCTGTGGTAAAGCTTTCAAGAGACCTCAGGACTTGAAGAAACATGTCAAAACACACGCAGATGATTCTGTCCTTATTCGGTCACCCGGCCCTGCGGACGTGAGAGGCCAGGAAATACCTTATGGTATGATGAACAACCCAAAAGGTTAGTTCTATACATAGAGCGGCTTGCTCTGACTTTTCAAGGATCTGGCTAACTCGATTGTCACAGGCTTCCCCGCTGGAGCTCATTACTTTGAACAGCCAATGAATCCAGTGCACGCTGGTCAAGGCTACCACCCACAAGCTCAATACTATCAGGGGCAGCCACATCCTCAACCACCTAATGCAGCTTACGGTAACGTCTATTACACTCTTAATGCAGGCGATAACCATACTGTATATGACTCACGAAAGCGCATCTTCGACTCTGTCAACGCATTCTTTGGTGACACTAAACGCCGACAATTTGACCCCACTTCATACGCTGCTATCGGACAGCGTCTTGGTGGCCTACAAGGCCTGCAACTACCTCTTAGTGCCGGTCCTGCACCGGATTATCACATGGGTGGTGGCATTCCAGTAGGCCCGGGTGGTGGCTATGGACCGGCTTTGGCAGCACCAGCTTACCATTTACCTCCAATGACCAATGCCCGCACCAAAAATGATCTGCTTGATCTCGACCGCATGCTCGAAACCATTCACACGACTGTCTACGAAAGCGATGATCACGTTGCTGCGGCAGGTATCGCTCAACCTGGAGCTACTTACATCCCTCGTATGAGCCATGGTGGTACCGCACATCAGACACCACCTATGACACTCCCATCTAGCCATGCTACAGCAACAACCACCAATATGTCGAATTCCTCCATCATAGCTGCAACGTCGCCTGGTTCTACGCCAGCTTTGACGCCGCCGTCAAGTGCAGTCTCCTACGCGTCTAGTCACCACTCGCCTGGCTCTTACTCACATCGTGTCTCTCCTCCACATGATCAGGATATGGCCATGTACCCACGCCTGCCGTCAACTACTGCTCATGAGATGGCTGGTGGGTACACGGCTTCGACCAACGCGGCTCCTCCATCGACACTCAGCAACAGTTTTGACTATAACGATCGCCGGCGATGGATGGGCGGTGTTTTGGAGAGAAGTCGGCCGGACGATTATGCAAAGTCATCTATGGACGATTTGATGGAAGATGGCGAGCGAACCCCCACGCGAAAGGAATCTCCTGGCCATGATAGCAATGAGAGCGATGATAAATTCAATCACAATTTGATTGATCCAGCACTGAAACAAGAGACTCGGTCGTCATCCACACCAGATGCCGAAGCGGCTAAGCGCGCTGCCCAGGCTGCAACTGAAGCGACGCGACGAGGCGAGGAAGAGTGGCTGGAGAACGTCCGTATCTTGGAGCAATTGCGCGCTTATGTCAGAGACCGACTTGCCCGTGGTGATTATGAAGAGGAAGGAGAGGAAGGAGAGCCAAAGAGTGACGATGCAGCTCCAGAGGGAGCTGCAAGCTCTGAAGACGACCATATGGAAGGTGTGGAACATCATTCTACGGAAGAAAGACAAAAGTCGGAAGACTCCAATCCACTTGCGGCTCTCCAAGAATTAACGACGTCATCACCGTCGTCGACGCAGGGCTTATATCCCACATTGAAAGGGATAGAAGACGAAGCCGAGGGTACGAAGATGGAGTAGCCATTTATTATTTGTTTTCAGGTTCTTACTTTGTTGATTGTTCATGGTCAATTGCAGGGTATTTATATACGATTGATTGAATCTTTAGCAAGAATTTTATTTTCAGTTCTCTTCTCCGTTTATGTTTTCTATTTGGCTGTTTATGTCAATGCATCCATGAATCTGGTTGACTCTCTCTTCCTGTTACATGTAAGCTAGTTAATTGTATGATTGCGGCTGTTCGATCGATCGTGTAACCATCGAAACAACCACCTGGCAGAGACTCTAGAAGAATGTCTCCATGGAGTCGGGATGGTTAGGTCGCATTTGCTGGCAGTCACTGTTTTCGATCTGCTACGAGTGCTCGTAATCTCGAGGTCAAATGCATGTCATGTTGATAAGCCGCGATAGGCTTAGCGCCATCTAGATTGGATCGGTGGATCGATCGAGTGTGTACAAGCACAAACAATAAATAAATAAGAAAACTGGAATATTTACTAATTAATGTAACAGTGTAAACCACATCGAGTATGTAACTAGATCAATTTCTGAATTGTCAACTCTCGTTCTGGAACAGCAAAAGTTGGCAGGGAACCGTTTCCGGCGATGGAACCAAATTTCCAAATGCGGACACACTCTATACCCAGGTAGAGTCAACAAGAGATTCAGTAAGTATGCAGTCACTCTCGGTATACTTGCTTTTGCGACAAATTGCAACGACAAGGAAATTAAGCTTTTTTCTTCCTTATGCATATTCTCAGATCGAGATTTGTCGGGAATGTGGTCATTAAAAGCGTATCTGATCTCGATAGAGTCGCATCGAGTCCGGTCGTGTAAGCATGTTGCATACTATATAGGCTTGTTTCCCTTCGCTTAACTATTTCATCTCTTGGTTTACTTTCGCTCTCTCTTGTCTATCGTTTTCTGGTGAACCCAAACAATCGGGTTTTAGGGCAAGCTGAGGTCAGATTGACATTGGTCGAACCAGACTACAGAGTCCAGAACCTCCTCGTCTACAGACTGACTGTACCAGAGGAGACAAAAGTTTGGTTCGGTGTGGCAAAAGATCGAGAAGAAAAAACAAACAGACATCATCTCGCTGCGATCGGACTGGTAAATAAGGCAAACTTTGTCGTTGTCGCCATCGCCTTTTCATCTATTTTTTTCCGTTGTATTCAATGAATTTGCGTACTGGTACTTGGGATACATGTCACTTGGCCAGTAAACAAATACAGTAAGTATTTTTCTTCTTGTCTCTCTTTTTGCTCATGATGATTAATGTGGGGAGAGGGCTGCCATGATTCATATTTTCTTTAGTTTTCTTTGTTTCTGTAATTATTGTCATCCTATGTGTTTTCTTCATGATTACAGACAAAGTACTGATTATGATGACAGCGACACACGACTAGCCCAGCCTCATCAGTTAGTGGCCCGCCGATCTATTTTGTTCTTTCTTCTTTCCCGCCCGCCAACGGCTTCTTCCCACTCACAACAACATCCACCTTATTCAGACAAGACACTCGCAACAACTGCCCTATCCACAATAAAAAGCAAACAGAGAACTGATCTTCGATAAGGAAATATTTTTCCCGATCAGCATTCCAATCCACATTCGCTCCTAACCCGTAGGCCTCGCGCGGCCTGCCGGACACCAAACATGCCGCTCTCGAGTAGGCGTCGCACGCGCCGCAAGGATATTCAACTCCAAGAAACGTCCGACGCGGAGGCTCCGGATTCCTCTCCCAGCCGCCCAGCCAGCAAGAAGCGCAAGGTGAGTTATATTTTCTTATGCTCTATAAAATAGATAGAGTTAATACGCAGCGACTGACGCGGTCGCAGGTTGAGGCAAGACCGTCATCGCGACATGTGCAAACACCAGATCCCGCCTCTGCCGATGACGCCGATCGATCTTCCCCCGAAAATGACTTATCGGCAAACCAGGACCTAGTAGAGACCGTGATCGCATCTCTGAATGTGTCGAGAGACGAAGTGAATGTATTGCGCGACTATTCGAATACCGAGACCGAGAACAAACAGTCCATCCAGGCATATGCGAAAATCGCCGGTCGTGACTGGACATATTATGTCAAGACGGCGCATGTCAACATTGGACGACCCCCAGACCGTGAACAGAAACTCGATGAGCAGTCGAGTCCCGTCTCTATCGCCGCTCGTGCCCTGCCTGAGGTGCATGTCGACTTGGGTCCGAGCAAATTTGTCTCTCGACTCCATGCCGAGATCTTCTTTTACGGAGAAGACGAGGAGTCTTCTGCCTGGCATATTCGAGTCAACGGCCGAAACGGTGTGCGAGTCAACAATGCCATGCTCAAACGAGGATCGGACGCTATACTGAACTGTGGCGACATAATCGAAATCGCCAATACTCAAATGATGTTTGTCACTCCTGGCGACAAAGCAGTTATCCATCCTGCCTTTGTCGAACGTGCTCAACGTATTGCTGCTGGCGAGGAAATACCCTGGGACGGCTCGCAGCATGCGCACCCTACCACATACGATGCACAGCAGACCGGTCGTGCTGTCGATAACGGTGCATATGCTGCTGCCACTGGCGCGCAACCTGGTAAACCGTCGCTGGCTCCTGCTCCTCAGTTTCTTAAGCGACAAGTCACCCCGCCTCCGCGATCTCCAGATACCATTGGGGGCCAGACGGCAACAAAGCAGTCACCGTTGTATAATCGTGGCATGATGATGGAAAGTACCGAGGAAATTGATTACAGTCAGGACGCCGCCAAAGATTTGAAACCTCCATACAGCTACGCGACTATGATTGCCCAGGCTATCTTCTCGAGTGAAGAGGAGAAACTTACACTGAACAGCATCTACCAGTGGATCATGGAAAAGTACGCATTCTATCGTCATTCTCAAAGCGGTTGGCAAAATTCTATTCGCCACAATTTGTCTCTCAATAAAGCCTTCCAAAAGGTGCCGCGTCGAACAGACGAGCCTGGCAAGGGTATGAAGTGGATGATTGCGCCAGAGCACAGACAGGAATACTGGAAGAAACAGTTGCGCAAAGGAAACAATTCATCCGCACCTTCATCGCCAGCTACGAAAGAGCCTCCATCCTCCCGTGGCACCAACGGACATGCTGGCTCGAGCTACGAGGGGATATTTTCTGCGACCAAGACCTCTCCTCAAACCACTTCACCTGGATTCAGTTCATTCTCGGTGGCTCCAGTCGAAGCTTACACTCCGGAAAGAGGATCCCGACTGGGACAAAGAGGAACTGATCTTGCGCGCAGTGGTGCTAATACCGACTTTGACGAGCCGTCTCCTCTTCCTACTCGAATTCGAAACACTCAGCACGAGAATGGAAATAGCAATCAAAACAATAGCGTCAATAATGCCAACGACGGCTCGACAACTCGTGCATATGGACTATCAGGAAACGCTACTGGATCACCTCCGGTGCTTTCCTCTTCATATTATGATGAAGGCCCTTCGTCGATGATTACTCCAGCTCCTCAACGACATCAACCCCGGCTGCCGCCACCAAGCACGGCACAAATTCCATCCAAGTTCATGCCCATGAGTTCACCAGCACAGTTTTGGAAGTTCGCCGATATTGGAAGCACACCTGCACGACTGGTGCCAGATATGAGTCCCTTGAAGGGAGGGAATCTAGGTGCACTCGGAGACGGTTTGATACCGAGTAGTAGTCCCCCACCACCGAATTTCGCTAGTCCCAGCAAGCCTAGCACGTCCAATGTGCGTGCTCTCGGTCCGATTAAGAGGGAAGAAGAGCCAGAGCAGATTCGGCATCACCGGTTAGCGGCTCCAGATGATGAAGAGGAGGAAGAGGAGGGATTTGACCTAGCGAGGTTAGTATATTATCCTTACGTATGTAGGGATTGGCGACTAACGTATTGACAGAGGATTCCAACCTATCGGGTCATATCACAGACAATTGAATAACTCCGCACGAGCGAGTGCGACGTCTTAATGTTCGACATATCGCAATGATGTTATGTCCTGTTACGCCATCTCGTCAACTACTTCGAGAGCAATGTGAGCAATGCAATAATTATCAGGGGTTTTGATCAGGCGTTTTTAGGTTTCGGGAGGTTACTTGATTGGTTCTAACGTTACATGCATGCTTGGTGTTTTGATGCTCTCTGATCTTGTTTGTTCAGCTGTCATGCGGCTGATGCATTATTTATTGTATTCTGATGATACAACTGTATGATAAACCAGGTACCTAAAATAGAACTAGGCTCCTCCAATGTGACATACTAAATCTATTTGAAGCTCCAACCATTATCAGACCCATCACTAATAATCTCCACACTCCTCTTCTCATCCAACGACTTCCGTCCCGCATGCAAAATCGCAGTAGTGGCAATCGTGTTCCTCAACGTGGGCAAACCCCTCTTGTCGAGTTCGTCGAGCGTAACGCGTCCTTCGTTGAGAGCCGTGACGGCGTCGATGAACTTCTCAAAGCTGATGTAGCCGTATCCTGTTTGGCCGGCGAAGTTGCCTTCTTCATCGGGGGCGTAGCGCATGTAGAATCTTTGGTCTGGTTAGCATTGTTATAGCTATAGCTATAGATTTGAAGGGAGACGTACGGGTTGTACCAGACGAGATGACCCTGCTCATCGTCTGCGACGTCGTAGCCACGCTTGGCTTGGTTGATGCGAATCTCACCCTTGGATCCCATATCTACATCTGTCAGCTACCAATCCAACTGAAACTGGGAGGGAGGGAGAAGCAGACGTACAGTGGAAGTACTGATTCGAATGAACACCCGCCTTCTGCGGCGCCGTCCAACTCGCCGTATAAACACCCGTAGCCACTCGGCTCGGATCAGACTTCTTCCTCCAATCCACGAGCAACGTGATTGTGTCTTCTGTCTCAGGGACACATCCCAAGTCCCACGCTGTGCCCGTACTAGCCGACGCCGTGACTTTAACAGGCGTATATTCAGGAACCATACTCTCGCAGATATCCACATGGTGAGAGTTGAGGTAGTACGAGATATCACTATCCTTACCAGCCCAGGCTTTGAAAGTCTCAAGCTGGAATTTGGGTTGACTCATGTAACTATAGAAATAGTTGAAGTCTCCTAGCTTTTGGGCTTTGGCGCGCGCATCGGCATAGGCAGGGTCGAAGCGTTTGTGGTGCTCGATGAAGACGAAGACGCCGTGTTTGCGTGATTCTTCGAGTAACTTCAAGTGGTCTTCTAGAAGTTTTGTGGCGGGTTTTGTGATGAGCACATGGATTTTGCGTTGAATGGCGTACAATGCGATTGGGTAGTGGGTTGTGTCGGGGGTGAAGATGGTGATTGCTGAGCCTGGCTCGAGGGCGTCAATGGCGACTTTGTATGCGTCTGGGTCTGTTTGGTCGTCGGCTGGGAATGATTCAAAGGAGACGTCTAGGCCGTTGTAGACTTCGGAGATGTTTTTATGAAGATGTTGCTCTGTTACGAGTCAGTCATCTTTCTTCTGACTTGATAATACAGGCCACGAACTGATGGCAGGAAACTTTCGTCCAGATACACCCACCATGCTCAATTTCCCGACTTTGCCTCGTCGTCGCAAATCAAACATGGTCAATCCGACCACGCCGACTTTCTTGTCTGAACCTGAGGCACCACCACCGACGAAGCCAGTGGTGTACTCGCCAGTACCGACCTGTTGCCGTAAGCTTAATCCATTCATCCTCTGGAGTGAGACTTACCATGAGAACACTCGGAGGAGCCATTTTGATACTGCAGACCTTTTGCTAAATTCTCAATTGAATGGAAAGATATTCCAGAAATACAAAAATAAAGAAGAAGAAAAGAAAGATCAATTGGTTAATGTACACATGACGCGACGGATATTTTAGAGCTTTCAATAGCCGACGGGACCAGACATCAAGCTACGTATGGGGACCTGATTGTATGGACGGAAAATACACAACTGACAGCTTGGATAGTCTTTTTCTCATTGGTTGTTTGGTCTATGAGGGAATTCAGTGAGGCAGTCCATGGATTGTCATCAATTGATTGTTTCTCGTTTCATCTTTCTGTCTATATACTTCAGAGTATGTATATATACATCGGCTTTTGAAAGCTACGTTGCCCCGCTTCTGATATTCTTCCTCAGTATTCCCACAGGCAGCTATGAAAACAAAATAAGAATAAGCAGAGAGACAATTGACAACATTGAACATTATATTGCTCCGGAGCAATTACACACAGGAAACAAAAGCGTCCCATTGCAAATGAGCCTGAATATACCCCTCCAAGTGCCGCCTATCCCCGCACTTGGGTTCTGCCCGGGATAAAGCCCGGAGCGAACACCCATTGGCGGAGAGTTGATCTTCCACCAATAGAACTGCATCAATTCGAGATTTTCTTCCTATTTGGCAGTTTGTCTGGTGCGGAGATTTTGAAGTATATTCACATTGTATAGTAGAGTTGGTATGCTCGGGATAAAACCACCGAGTAGTCCGTGACTAGGTTGATTTCTTTCGTTTTCTTCTTCTTTTCTAGTTTATTCTGTTCTTTGCCTGTATTTTACTAGTTCATATATCACATTCAATATCAGTAAGTACGATCTCAATTTGATCTCCTGAGTCACGTCTAATGATCTATAGATAATCACAAAATGGCAGCAAGAACACCCCTCCGCCCAGGAGTCTACTGTCCTACAGTCACCTTCTTCCACCCCGACACTGAAGAACTCGACATCCCTGCCATCCGCAAACATGCCGTCCGTCTCGCAAAAGCCGGTCTCGTGGGTTTGGTCACCATGGGCTCCAACGGTGAGGCCGTGCATTTGACCCGCGAAGAACGCAAGACTGTTACTCGCGAGACTCGCTCTGCTCTTGATGAAGCCGGATACAAGAACGTTACCATCATTGCTGGCGCAAGTGAGCAGAGTGTTCGTGGCACGGTCGAATTGGCCAAAGAATGCGCCGAGGCTGGTGCTGAATACGTGCTTATTGTGCCTCCCAGCTATTACCGCTATGCTGTCGGGAATGATGAGTCGATATATGAATTCTTCACTGCCGTTGCGGATCAGTCACCCGTGCCGGTGATTCTGTATAACTACCCCGGCGCCGTGGCTGGTATCGATATGGATTCCGATCTCATCATCCGTATATCTCAACACCCCAACATCGTGGGAACCAAGTTCACCTGCGCAAACACCGGAAAACTAACTCGCGTTGCTCGCGCCCTCGATGCCATCACCCCCAAGTCTCCTTTCCCTACTAAGCCTGTGGGACTCATCACAAAGACTGCCGCCAACCATCCATACGTCGCATTCGGTGGTATCGCTGATTTCACATTGCAAACACTCATCTCTGGCGGTTCGGCTATTATCGTCGGTGGCGCAAATGTAATTCCCCGTACCTGTGTTCAGGTCTTTAATCTCTGGAGCGAAGGAAAGATTGCGGAAGCCTATGAGCTTCAGAAGATCCTCAGCGTCGGTGATTGGGTTCTCACCAAGGCTGCGATTCCGGGTACGAAGCAGGCCATCCAGCTGTTTTATGGGTATGGTGGCTACCCTCGCCGTCCGTTAGGTAGATTGAACGAGGCCAGTGTTAAAAGTCTCGAGAGCAAGTTGCAGGAAGTCATGGAGGTGGAGAATGGCCTCCCGGATTTCGCATGATCATCACGACGTGGAATCAGCAGTATCGCGCAGTCATATAGATTACACAAGCAATGAAAGCGTATGTCTTTCCTAAATGTATTCCTCTTCATGAACAGAATAATAACACACAGTCAACGACAATGGCCGACTCGGGGATTCGGCTGATAAGCGACGTTGATAAAGATCGGATGTCTTCCGAGTTGAGGGCCTGCGCTGACGATCTGATTGGTTGGCGCAAATACCGGGCCGGCGGCAAGTTGGCGGGATTGTTTGCGTGACATCGAGAAGCCCGAGCACTGAAGCGACTGCACAAATACATAGTACAAGAAAATTTCAAGGTTCCCCCACGATCAACTCCGTGCACCCTCTTGGTACGTAGAAGAAAAGGGTTTCCAACTTTCCAGTGTCCACTCCTTGACAGAAACTCTAAAAGAAATTGTGACCATTGGCCAGGTTACAACACAAAATGCTTTCCGGGCCTTGTCCTCGCCGTCTCCTGGCCCTATCTCGAGGGCCTTCGCATGCTCATGCTCAATGAAATGCGCCCTCAATGAAATGCGCCCACAATGCTGCCCAATTCAGAGATGCTGAATTGGGTCCATACCTGGTAACTGGGACGACAGACATTGGAACATTGGACATCTTGCCGCAAGATGCCCGCATCAACGAACCCCGACCGCCAAAAAGGTCGAGTGACGATGTATGGGTGCCCCGCTTGCTCGCCAATCGCTATCAAATTTCCGTAGCTACGTACTAGCTACTCTTAGTATTTAGCCGAGCCTCGAGACCGAGTACATGCTTCCTCCTGACAAGACCTATCTGGCCGTCTACGGAGCCTGTTAAATAAGAATCGTGTGCACCCCGCCAGTTCCAAATCAAAATCAGAATCAACTTTCATTCCAGTCCGATTCTTTCTCCCAAAAACAGGCACTTGATAGTTCCTCTTAACAACTTCCAATATGCCTTACCCAGAAGAAGCCCAAGGTTTCATGATCGATAGTCCCGACACATGGCTCTCGTTCCAGAAGCGTCATGTAGGTGAAAGCGAGCGTCGGGGAAAGGGTCTTCCGGTCGAGTGCTAATCAAAGTTGCGCAGTATAAATTGAAACCTTTTGAAGATTATGGTAAGATTCTGAAACATTTGTTTCCGCAATCATACCGTGAACTGACAAATGATTTAGACGTCGACGTCAAGATCGAGGCATGCGGTATCTGTGGAAGTGATGTTCACACCATCAGTGGTAAGTACAACAAGTTTGACAGCTCATGAAAGAACTTTTGACTAACTGTGACTCAATAGGCGGTTGGGGAGCCAACCAAAACTGGCCTTTGTGTATCGGACACGGTACGTAAAATCCTCCACGTCGCTTCCATCGACTCAACAATCGCTCATATCTCGTCTGTATAGAAATTGTTGGCACGGCGATCAAAGTCGGACCCAAAGTCACAAACGTCGAGGTTGGCCAGAGAGTCGGTGTTGGCGCACAAGTATTCTCCTGCGGCGAGTGCAAACAATGCAAGAACGACAACGAGACCTACTGCCCCAAGATCATCATGAACACATATGGCTCCAAGTGGCCCGAGACTGGAATTATCAGCCAGGGCGGTTACTCGTCCCATGTGCGTGCTCACGAACACTGGGTCTTTGCCATTCCTGAGAGGCTCAAGACCAACTCCGTCGCTCCTATGCTCTGTGCTGGTATCACTGCTTTCTCGCCTCTAGTGCGTAACGGCGCTGGCCCCGGCAAAAAGGTCGGTATTGTCGGTATGGGAGGCATAGGACACTTTGGTATCATGTTTGCCAAGGCCCTTGGTGCTGAGACCTGGGCCATTTCTCGTACTAGGGCCAAGGAGGCCGACGCCTGCAAGATCGGTGCGGATGGGTTTATCGCTACCTGTGAAGAGGGCTGGGAGAAGGAACACGAATTCTCTTTCGATCTTATTGTCAACTGCGCCAATTCATCGAAGAACTTTGATCTTTCCAAGTACCTTTCCATGATGGATATTCACGGCCGATGGGTCAGTGTCGGTCTTCCCGAGGAAGAAGGACAAGTCATCAAAGCTCAGAACTTGATCTCGAACGGTGTTTTGATCGGTGCTAGCCATCTCGGTAGTCGCAAGGAGATGATTCGTATGTTGAACTTGGCAGCTGACAAGGGACTTGACAGCTGGGTTGAGACTATTGACATTAACGAGGAGAATCTCAAGGAAGCTATGCAGCGTATGAAGAAGGCCGATATTCGTTATCGCTTCACTTTGACTGGATATGACAAGGCGTTCCCGGAGGCCTAGACGAGACAATTACATAAAAGATAGATAGATAGAAGTGGAAATGCATCAATTCTTGTGAAGTTGATCAAGTGTGGCAGTAGATAGTTAGGGAAGGAACTCAATGGTTCACAAGGACCTTCGCTCTTTCCTCCAAGGTCCTGTTCAGTCACATGATCTCACACTCTCTTGGACTTGACCCCCCAACCCATGAGAAACCAAAGCCGCGAAGTCAGACCAAGATAGACAAATGGAACATTGCCCCAATCCATTGAGTTCCATCGAGCGACATCGCAATAGATACCCGCGCCGAGAGGTGCCACGCTGATCAAGTGGCCGATGTCAGCTGTCGCAAGGTTCAGGAGGAGCGTTCTCCAGACTCCTTGGTCGTTGGTGACTCGGAGAACCAGTGTTTCGTTCAGGGCGAATAGCAGATACATGTTGGCCAGCTGTCGGAGCGATACATGGATACCGAGTGGGAGGATGCCAATCGACTCCGGCAGGTGCTCGGTCATTGCGAGATAATGACCGGGATACTGCCCGGCGCAGATGGCCCCAATGAGGGCGAATAGTGATTCAATGAACAGGAAAAAGACTTTGTAGTACAGTGCAATCTCATTTGACGCCATCTTGCTTGCATGTACGAGTTTTTCAGATGGTCGGATATGTTACGTGTAGTAGATTATGGTCGAGTCTAGGTCCACTCTATATAGATTAACCCCAGATTCTTGTGTCTGATGTTTGCCTTTGATGAAACATTGCTAAACTGTAAAGAGTCATGCAGCCTTGCCGGCCCCAGATCATGGACCCTTGTCCCTTGAAATAGAAAAATCACAGATCAGCTGAATCCAATAGGCCGCTACAGTTCAGTTCAGTCGAGCATCCGACCTAATGCTGACGGACTACACGAGATCGGATCATAAATCTGCCTGGGAAACGAAAAAGAATTTTCTTCTTCTACCATCTGGCCCCAACTACGTACGTACAGGGAAGTAGGTACAGTCGGTCGCAATCGTAATCGTAATGGTGCCCGAATAATTGGATCTTGGCAGGACGAAGAAAGAAAAAAGAAATAGGCCTGCATGCACGGAGAAGGACAGAAACGGAAGAGGAGAAAATTCTGCGTGTTAGAGTTGTCGAATAACCACGGGAAGAGCGAAAATCGAGATGCAGCAGCAGATTGGGCGGTGATTTGGCAAATTGGCAGGCGTGAAGATAAAAATTTGGGGCAACGCCACCCCGGACATCCCAAGGGGGTACCTTGCCTCTTCAAGTGACTGCCATCACATCTCGTCTCTCTGTCTCTCTCTTTTTTCTTTTTTACGTGTTTCCAGACTTACATTCAGCCTGTCTGTCGTTCTTTTTTCCTTCGTCTAGGTCCTCTTCTTATCTGTTCTCGTTATACTATTTCGGTGGTCTTTTCTTGTTTTGTTGGACTTGGGAGTTCCTCGTTACCCTTTTTGATTGCATAGATCCATTTATTTCCCTGGCAGGCATACATATCATAGCTTGCACCCTCACAGCATCCCTTACGTCCTACTTGAAACTCATCTACACATTCGTTCTCCACGCTGTACTTTCTTTTATTTAGATTGCGTTCTCGCACGAGCACTCGTGGCCGTGCCATTGCCAGACAACCAATTCCGTTGCTGCCTCACCCAACCCGACGTTCCCCTCGATCATGACGCTGCACGATTCGTATCCTCACCGTCCGGCCCGGAGACGACCGTCGTTGCTTCTACGTACTCGACCGAAAACTGCTGGTCCCGGGGAAATGCCTGGCGCAGGCGTTCCTTGGATAAACCCGGGTCCTTGGGCCCTCAACCCGTCCTTTCACACCGGCGACGACAGCCAGATCAGCCTTTGTCAACAGGAACATGAGAGCAACGACGTGTTTGAAGAAATATCTGTATTCCCCGAACCGACACCTCGCCATCGCACGGCAAAGAGCTTCTCCAGCATCCGTCATGGCGTCGACGGCCTGCGTGCGCTCGGCCGACGGCTCTCCGTGACGATTCGAGGAAAAGCCCCGAAGCACAATCTACATGTACCCCAAGGAAGCGATCGATATGTTGACGAAGAGAAATCGTCAGGCGTCGTTCCAGAGGGAAGGCACCGCAATGCTTGGTTCAAGGGACACAGTATCAATCGCCGCCCGTCGCTCCACAGTGTTTCTGCGTTGCACTCATTCTACGCGCCAACTGCAAATGTTGCCAACTTCATTCCTGGCATGGGCTTCGAGCCTCCCGTTTTCTCGAACGATCTATCCGGAGGTGCTGCCGCTCGGGCTGCCGCCGCAGCCCAAAACGAGATGGCCAAAACAGGCAGAAGTCTTTCTCCGGGAGATTCGAAGATTTTCGACACAGAAAGTGGAATTGGATTTGATCTCCGTGACCGTTTCGATCTGTCAGATTCAGAGACAGCTGTTGTACGATTAGGTGAGTCAATCCTTGCAAGCCGTGTTTTTGCAGTCAGCTAACACAATGTTAGATCCTGTTGCATACCTACCTGCCGAGCTTGTTTCTCACGTATTCTCATTTTTGAATCCTGCATCACTAGTGCAGCTGGAGGCTGTTTCGAAATCTTGGAACAAGGCTGCTTCGTCGCATCATGTTTGGCGTAATGTTTTCCGCCAGAAGTATGGCTTCCGATCATCTGGATTGTCGACCTCATCTACTGCGACAAGGAAGATTCAGTCGGCCGGATTGGGCAAGACACTGCCCAATCAAGATTGGAAGAAAATGGCAATGGTTAGAAGGACTCTAGATCAGCGTTGGAAAGATGGCAAGGCAGCAGCCATCTATCTCCAAGGCCACACTGACACTGTATATTGTGTTCAGTTTGACGAGTACGTTGATTTCACCTACCTTATTTTGGCAATTGCTGACTGTACTGTTACAGACATAAGATCATCACTGGGTCGCGCGATCGCACTATTCGCATTTGGGATGCCCATTACCCGTGGCCATGTCTAAAGGTTATTGGCGCGCCTGCCACACATCAACAACGCCAGTCACCATCAAATAACGCAAACCCACAGCCAGTGAACAACCCGCCATTTCTTTCTATTTGCGCACCAAGCCAACAGTGGACTGATCTGGCCGACCAGTCGATTCCGTTATCCGATTGTCACAATGCTTCAATCCTGTGCCTTCAGTATGATGACGAAATCATGGTTACTGGATCATCTGATTTTACCTGCATTGTTTGGGATGTCAAGAATCATTACAAGCCAATTCGGCGACTCGTGGGGCACAGGTCAGGAGTTTTAGACTGCTGCTTCGATGATCGATACATTATTTCATGTTCCAAAGATACAACGATATGTATTTGGGATCGAGAATCAGGCAGATTAGTCAAGAAACTGCTTGGCCACCGTGGACCGGTTAATGCACTCCAGTTGCGTGGAGATCTTCTGGTTTCAGCTAGTGGAGACGGTGTAGCCAAGTTGTGGAACATCGCATCTGGCGTCTGCGTCAAAGAATTCTCGAGCAAGGACCACGGACTTGCTTGTGTTGAATTCACCGAAGATGGCCGAACCATCCTGGCTGGTGGTAATGATAAAGTCATATATCAATACGATGCCAACAGTGGCGACATGGTTGGAGAGATTGATGGACACAATGGGCTCGTCCGGTCTCTGCACTTGGACAGCTTGAACAACCGCCTTGTCAGCGGTAGCTACGATTTCAGTGTCAAGGTCTTCGATGCGACTACCGGAAAGATGTCCATTGATTTTCCCGGGTGGACAACTAGCTGGATTTTGAGTGCCAAATCAGACTATCGTCGCATCGTGGCTACGAGTCAAGATGCTAGTGTTGTTATCATGGATTTTGGATATGGATTGGACGGCATAGAATTGCTGGAAGAGTAGGATAGATCTCGCTTGTTTTTGCTTGCTTTTTAGATTCCCCTTGAATGTGCTTTCATTCTCCGTTCTGATTCTGCCACTTTTTTCTCTTCTTGCATTGGCGATTTATTTTCCAGCCTGTTCAAAACATTTTACTGTTTCGTCGATATATATTTATCTTTGCTTGCATTTGAAAACATCAGAGTTGGAGTTCCTCGTTGGGACTGCACTCTTTATTATGCTTTCATTCTATCTTGCCTTTGTTTCTCTTCTTGTCTCCCTTGTCTTTCAATTCTTTATAGAACATGCGTTCTGCTCAAAAGTTGTCTATAGACATGGCATGCGATAGAGTCGCTACATACACATGTTTTCTTTTATTTGTTTTCATTATACAGACCTCATACATCCTCCTTTGTGGAGGGCAGATAGAGCTGCTTGACGTGAATTGACATACTACTTTCCAAGATTTCATGAAACCCGAAAGAATCCCCTTCTATAATCATGTAGAAGTGACTTTGGTATGTGATTGGCGGCAGTGTTTACATAGGCTTAGCGCGGATTTGGATCTGGTGGGGAACAGTCAACCTGGGTTGTCAAAACAAAACAAAACTTTTGCCCTCTCCTTATCCCCTACTCTATTCGCATCTATCGTTCAAGACACCCCGAGACTCGTCTCGTCTTTAGATATTTCGTTTGTCTGTTTTTTTCTTTAGACAGTCTTCGTCTACATCGTTTTTCCTGCGTTCGAGGGAAAAGGGATCACCAGAGGCATTTGTTTTCCTTTCTCAAAAATCATCTTGCACATGCCCCGCCATGAGTGAATCAAGGTACGTTGAATGTTTTGTCGCCTGTTTGCGATGATTGCTTCGGACAGTCGAGGATGTATTCTGGGATCGACAATGGTATTGATTATCGTTTAGACAAGAGCTTTTAGCATGGTTGAACAACCTTCTTCAGCTCAACATCACGAAAGTTGAGCAATGCGGCACAGGGTGAGTCGAGTTCTTCCCCTGGAGTTAACGTGTATGATCTGATTCTAACCATTATGGCGATGATTCTAGAGCTGCTTTTTGCCAAATATTCGACTCGATTTTCAGTTCGTCTGCCTTGATTATATCTACTATTCGCTCGCAATATAAGAAAGCAGCTGTTCGGGCCATACACATACTGACTTCAATCTGCGTGTTTTAGTGGATGTGACTATGAACCGTGTCAAATTCAATGTAAACACCGAATATGCATACCTTCAAAACTTCAAAATCCTTCAGAGTACGTCTTCAAGCCATTCAAGCATTTATTTTACTCTATGGGGTCTTCCTAACTTTCTCTCAACAGATACGTTTAAACGTCACTCAATCGACCGACCGGTCCCTGTCGAATCTCTAGTCAAGTGTCGCATGCAGGACAATCTCGAATTTCTCCAATGGGCCAAAAAATTCTGGGACCAACACTACCCCGGCGGTGACTACGATGCCGTAGCTCGTCGCAAAGCATCAGGCGGACCGGCCGCATCGGCAGCTCCCATTACAGCTGCACGCACCAGCAGCGCCGGCGCTCGACGCGGCACCACTCCCACCGGCGCGGGTGTTCGACCTCGTGTTGCAGGCGCAGGAGCGGGACCAGGCGTTGCGGCTTTGAACCAGGAGATTGCAGCACAAAAGGAAGCCATTGCGGGATTGGAGAAGGAGCGTGACTTTTATTTTGCGAAGTTGCGCGATATCGAGTTGTTGTTGCAGACCGCCGTTGAGGCTGATCCGGAGTTGGAGAAGGATGAGGATTCGTTGGTGAAGCATATCCAGGGAATTCTGTATTCAACCGAGGTATGTCAAATCTTTTAATGGGTAAGAAGGAAGAAATATCTCCTAACAGCGTATATATAGGAAGGATTTGAAATCCCTGCAGAAGCCGAAGAGGGTCAAGAGGAGCTGGAGACGTTCTGATCGCACAATTATCCGGACTGCCATCGTTGTTCGCACTTCTATTTTACCATTCTTACCTTTGTCCTTTGATTATACTGTCTGAATACCCTCCTCCTCAACCCATCGTTCTCTCGCAGCCTCAGCCTCTGTATCTAGCCTATTCTACATCTTGTCTCGGTACCAGACTGTGCTTGAGTAGTCTCATCAGAAAACGCATTCACCTTTACTTATCGGTTTCCCTTGAGGAAGTTGAGTAGTTGAGACAGGCTTCCGGAGTCCATCGATCGAAAGCCCTGAAACAATTTAGCTACCGGAGTCATGGGTGAGTGACGTCGGCTGAAACGGTTACGTACAGAGGTACGTATGTCAGGGTGTTTGTTAGGTAATGGCATACATACGGCGTAACGCCAATACAGAAACGATTACTCCGTACTACTACTATACGTTAGTACGTACTATGTATGTACGGAGATGTATCTACCATCTGCCATCGTCCTGCTTAAAGCAATGGGTTTCCGTAATACTGCGTACATCCATCTCAAACTTTGTACTTCAGTGTCAGGCATTAAAATACAGTCACGAGATCTATATAGTATATCGTGTAAGCAAGCACGTAGGATCCATACTGCTACTTAGCCTAGATAATCGAATGCTACCATGGAGTAGACGAGGGTTGATAGACCCTCTCAATTCGATCTAAGCCATCCAATGACTTCACTGATCTTTGGATGATGATGTGATTGTCTGCGTTGACAAAATCTTCCGGCTAGAGGGTCTCCGTATGTGACTATGTGCTCAATAAATAGAAACATGCGTATTAACCTGGCTACTATGACAATATATGTGCCGTGTCTGGCAGCAAACACTGGCAAACAGAGAGGGTGAAGAGCGGTAATCTTACGCAGCAAGGATTCTCTAATTAAACATTGTACCGTTTGCGGTTTAGCGTCAGGAACGGTGGCTGCCAAGACTGGGTCTGGCGAAGTTAGTTTGACGTTTTGATTACATCCATACATACGGATTACACTCATACATACACTGATACATTTATAGAGTAAATAGACATTGAGGAAATTCGTATATTATACAGGCATGTCTTATACGTAGTACATATATAGGTTCTTACTGCATGACTGCGTATTCAGCGCAACCCAATGCACAACCCTCGGTCCGTAAGCAACAATCAATAATTTGCAGGGATCCCAGTCAGTACGGAAAATTACACAAAAGCTGGGGCCGATCGGACTCTTTCAGGGACGCTGATTGGCTCTCCCACAGGCATACGTACGGTCCAGAACGAGACACGGCGCCGCCCGTCTCTCCTTCTGTCTGTCTCGATTCACTCTATCCACACCAAACGCTCCTCTTTTCTTTTTCTTCCTCTCTCCTTCTCCTCCATCTTGCATTCCCAACTTAGCAGTCGCTATCTCTGCTTCAATGATGTGCTGCCTGGGTCAGGTATCTTCATCTACCCCCCTCCGTGGCATAAACATCATGTGTTAGGTATCCGTTGATACGTGTCGCTCCTTCAACAGTCACTCCTTCTTTTCTACGGTCTGTCCGCTCTCCATTCGTTCACCCGCACATATCGTATTGACCATAACTTAGACAGACAGTCCGACTTCTTTCTGTCAATTTACCTATCGAATATTTCTCCTGTTGGAGTATCCTTTCCTTCGTGACAGAGTTTAGCTGCAGGTTCATTCGCTGCCCGCCGGACGTCCATTCCTTGTCATCACATCACGATCGATTTCTATTTGCGATCATACACTCTTTCGATTCGCAGTGCGGCTTTTTCATAGTCTTCATTATCAATCTACGACTTTATTTCGTTCGATATCTCGGCCAATTGTTTCTTGCGCCCCCCAAACACACTGATTGAGTATCGTCTAATTACGAATGCTGGGGTCCATGGTGTACAGTCTGGAATGCCGGTCATTGTTTGAGGTTGTGTTTGTCAAAAGAAAAGGAACCACCATACGACGAAAGGTCTAGGGAAGGAACTTTGCTAGAAACGGGCAACGACCCCGAGGGTCGTGTGGTCGATAATGACCCACCATCACCACCACCATCATCATGGAGGGCAACAAACCCGTATAAGTGCTGAAGCGAGGGGGAAACTAAATACACCGGCCCCGGAAGCGGACATTCAATTCGATTACGGACAGCAACGCGTTGATAGCGATTTTACAAATGCACCACATATGGATCCCAAGGGACCCTCAATCGACCAATTCGACGTTTTAAACATAGACCGTGGCTTGTTCCGAAGAGATGTTGAAGTGACGCAGACTGTGACGGCGGTTGTAGCCACCGCAATTGATGTGATTATCGAAAGTGGCTCGCAAACTATCGCCCAAGTAACAGTCACATCACTTCCAGCAATTGTATCGGTCCCGGCGCTGGGTGTAATTACTATTCCGGCAGATTCCAAGACTCCAACGGCCGTGGTAGCAGCAGCAGCAGCGACAGCCGGTCCCGAGCAACAGATACCTCTTGGTTCGTCAGCTACGTCCGCTTTGACTACAGTGCTCACAACACAAGCGTCTTCGTCTACTCAAACCACTCAACCAGACTCATCTACATCAACCTCATCACCTACGAACGCTGTATCGGTCTCTTCTACCCAATCCGATACATCATCCTCGTCTTCATCATCATCAACGACTACCGCATCACCTACATCTTCAGAACCTTCGACCACATCATCCTCTTCAATATCCTCAACTACAAGTTTCTCATCGACAACCTTCTCAGCCGGATCATCAACCGGTTCTTCAGTTACTTCTTTTTCCAACTCAGGACACTCGACGACCAGCGGTACCCAATTTCCATTATCCACTTCAACCACATCAGCAGCCAGTTCATCAGGAGGTGGCTCTGATACAGGAAAAATTGTAGGAGGTGTAGTTGGCGGGGTGCTCGGTTTATTAGCGATCTTATTATTAGCATTTCTGCTTCTGCGATGGAAAAGGAAACACGCACAAACAGCTGCAGGTGCTACAGAGGGATCCTCGAGGGATATCCAAGGCATTTCCGGACCTCGTTCAGCTGAAATGATGTCCCAACGTTCGAGCAATACACCTTTAGCGGCCGCCGCCGTCCTCGGTCGCTGGGCCTCATCGTCTTCTCGCCGCTCTGGGCGGCAAGAAAACCCATTCATGGCACCAGGCGAGCGAGGATTTCAAAAAATATCCGGTCGCAAAATCCCCTCTGTTCTTCACACAGGTGGAGACGGCTACGGAGATGAGATCGAAGAAGAAGCCATTCCAGAATTACGGACTCCACCGCTCGAAGCGACCAGTCCGGTATCACCAGTCAGTGCCATTGGTGGCGGAAGTCACCGTCACGCTCCAATGCGAGATGATTTTATTGCGGCGGGTGTAGGGGCGGGCGCATTTGTATTGCGACCATCTCCAGCCCGAACGCCGACAGCGAGTTCAGTTGATCTGACGGCTCAATCGCAATCGGGCCAGTACGGGACCTCCCCGATGCGACCTGATCCATTAGGACGCACACTGTCACGGCACGATGGGAGCCGAAGCAGTCGCTTTACAGAAGGCATCTGACCAACCATACCACCTACATCATACGAATCACGACCTAATCTATATTCTGGACATGTCTTTTTGCTTTCTATATCCCGTTCTCACAGCTATGGTACTTTTCACCTCCATAATTGTTCTTCATACATACCCGATATCTTTTAAATGTTTATAGTGTCAACAGTCGACCTGTCCACTCGACTATTCATCTACTTGCTGGATGCATTGTATTTCTACTTTTTGGATTTATACCATTTAATCCATTTATTATTTTTTGTCTCTGCAGATCGGTTGGTCAAGTGTATGAACTTTGCCTAATTAAGGCTCATATCTGATATACCTTCGGTGTATGGGTAAGTAGATACATGTACAACCAACCCACATGTGCATCAGTAGTGTAACATCTCCTCGATTGGTTTTGTCTAGTTTGTAGGAATGGTCGAGTCTGGTACCTCATCCAATACCTACAGCAAGTCAGTATCTACTGTACCGTATGTAACTCTTCCACGGACGCAATTTTGCCTTTGAGGCCGTAAGTTAGGAAGTTCTAGAATAGTCCCTTCGTTAGGTTTTATTGTATATCTAGGTAGATGTATTTATTGGTAGTAACATTTGTATAACACACCCCCCTCTAGTAACTAACACGCCAAATAGATGCTGGATAATTAGGGTTCAGAGTCAGTCTTATCCTGGCCATCCGATTACCAATGCTGCCGTGGACCTCCGCTATACTCGGTCAAGTACTTGTGTTCAAATCTGATGCCTTGCTTTGCACAGGCAATCTTCATTTGATCATACATCAGAGCCTTTCTAATGATGGGGTCTCTACATTTATCTAGAGCAATATGCCAGAGGTACGGGGTATGTAGATGTGCGCTCGACACATAATCCAGCAATCGTTGACTGAAATGCTCCGTAAAGCTCACAATGCCATCAAGGTAGAAATTCAGTGACTGGCAGTTCGGTGGTAGGGTGTCGCCCAAGCTATCTGTGTCGCTGAGAAGTCTCGGCTGAATATAAAGGTGCTTCAGGCGCCTAAATCCTTGCAGAGAACCAAATTTTGTATCATCTTCTCCACCGTGTTCACATCGATCGACACTCAAATACTCGATAGACTCTTCGTGTTGTCGTATGGCGTTCCATATGTCGACATTAGAGATTTCAAGGTCTCTAATCCCGGATCCTTTCAAATAGATCGATAGTCGGGTTAATCTCTTCGGCAGAGAAAGCAGAATAAGCGAGTCCGGAGTTGCGAGGCAACGGGCAGAGTAGGGGTTGAGGACCAGGCTCAAATCCGTCACAGTGGACGCTTCGAAAATGTCTCCAAAATCTTCTGCATATTCAGCTCTTGAGGCGCCCTCGTGCGGTTTAAAATCCGATACGGACACCCGTTGAATGGCTGGCAATTGGAAGATTGGCCATAGAAGACTGACGTGGATATACTGAGGATACTCGCATTCGTAACATCTCCAAGGAATGCCTTCAATATAGACCTCACGAAGATTAAGTAGAGGATTCGGAGGCTGGCGTCTGACTGCTTCTCGAAAGACTCCGGCAAGAAACATATCCGTATGTGGGAGACGTGCGCGCAGGATCTGTACATTTTGTAAGTTCGCCAAGAGCAGTGCTAGCAGAGGCCTCGGGTCTGCATTATTGATGGCGTTTATGACATCTGGCTTCATATGAGCCAGTCCCGCTGTGCAAATTGCATTTCGAATCATGTCACGATCGTCCTGAAGAGAAAAAGGAGGCCTAGCAGGCCTATTAGCATAAAAAGCTAGATTATTACCAAGCGCATATGACGAATATCGAATTTCGCGCACAGTATCTGCAATTTGACTGTTGGACAGTATGGTTCGAAGAAACTTCCACAAGGACGAGATGGAGCCGACATTGCAATCATACTCCCAGGTGGAGTAGATCTGTCCGATCACGATGGCATGCCATGACTTAGAAACAAGAGACAAGTTAGAGAGCACTCTACACTTGGTTTTGTACTTGGCCCATTCATGACTATCTCCTTGGTCTGCTGCATGGTTTAATATCATAAGACGGAGTTCATGCGGTAGCTGCATTGGGTCCGGCATTTTGATAGATATATGAAAAGTGTGAGACAATTCAGATATAATTTACGAAAAAGAAGGGGAAAAAAAACCTTTCAAGTCTTGAGTACTGTATCCTATTTAACCCCGAACTCTCTCAGATGCTGCTTGACTCTTACACGGAGACAGCAACCAAGATATAAAGGATTGTCGACAAAAAGAGTGCAGATAGGCGCGTGTCACAACTTCAAGGAAACATTGTCGTAAACCTGTTGCAAGTCGCAGGATATTTACAAAGAGATAGCAAGAAAGGAGAGTTGTTTCACCTGCAAAGCCCATTAAGGCCACAAAATCCTAGAGTCCGTTTTTGACAGCACATTTCCGAGTCGATATACCAGGATTTATGCATAGTACTAAGAGATAGGGATCAATGTACACTACTTTCTACCTATGCTTAATCACGTGGGAACCCCCTAGGGTACTATTTCAGGGTTCTCTCGGTTAGGGCTTTCTGAGCGAGGCCTTTGATCCAAATACGTTAATCTCGCGGATTTAGGGCTTCCGGGGGTGATGGTGGAGATTGTGGCTGAGGCAAAGGTCTGATGTTTCTATGAAGTCGAGCTGTACAGATTGTGACCAAGTCCAATTTTAGCGGGTGCAGAGAAATTCATAACTGCATTTGACTCAGATTTAACAAGATTTCGTAGTTGTTTTGGTAATTATCCTTAAAAAAGTAAGGATTCTAAATGTCTAGAAGGGTGGAAGACAACGCAAGAAAGTCTAGATCCACAATGTAAATTGTAACGAAAATTGCAAAAAGAGTGTCATCTATCAATGATTCGACATCATCCCCTCCTCAGGTGTCACCGGCTTGGGTTCTTCAGTGGTTGCTACTGCATTTTCGGAATCGGTGGCAGTGGAAGAAGCCGGAAGAGCTTTGGATCCCATTTCGGGAAAGTAGAGTCCCGGGGCGAAGATGGTGAGGAGCATGGCTGGGTAGAGGACCATTCTTCTATATGTTAGCAAGGTTAAAAGCCGTTGAACAGGAAAGCGAATGACTTACGCTCCCTCGAGGACATAGAAGAGGACCTCGTTACGCATGATTGCGTTTCTGCAAAACTATCAGTATACGGTTGGCTTGGGCCAGCGGAGACAAGACTTACCCCCATCCACCTGCCATTTCGGCGACACTGATAGATCATTAGCCAAATGTCATAACATATGAGAGGAAAGGAGAAAACATACCGATATATACACCTGACCAAAATGCCCGCATACGCACACGCAATCGCGGAGCAGAAAACCCTAAACCTTCTGGAATACCAAATCTGTGCCTCCGCCGAATTCCTAACCTTCTCCGAAGGGTTCTTAAAATGCTTCCTAGCCGCAATGAAAAAATCAAGTGAAAATAAACCAAAGACAGCCAAATTAACGACTTGCAACGCAATACCAGCGATGATGATGTCGTTTCCGGTCTTGAGGGTCTTTGCGTCGACAGGTGTCTTGTCGGAGGCTGCTGCATCGACGCCACCGCCGACACCCTGCAAGCAGAGACAAAAGACGTCGAAGGGGATGAAGATCCAGGTGTAGAGTCGAGGCGTGATGCGAGAAAAGTCTGGACCGACTGTGCGCGCAACGTGTTTGAGGGTGAGGTAGATACCAGCGCAGATCAGGGTTGGTGCAAGGATGATGCAGACGAGGTCTAGTTTGAAGCCTGGGTCGGACCAGGGATTGGAGTGCATCAGGACTCGACCGATGTATCCTACGCAAATTAGTCGAGATATTCCATTAATATCGTTCACTTGGGTGAACACTAACCACACGTCTCTAGTGCAAATCCAGCAAAGACAACCACGCCAAAGACCCAAGTCTTTTTCCATAATCCAATGCCCAGCGTAAAAATGGCACAAAGTGCGTACATGACGACGAAGAATACATTCGCACCTAGGTTAGGGTAATAACCCAGTGTGGTCGCTGAGACGGGGCATTGCGCCGAGACTTCGGTGCAGCTCGCGTGGCTGGAGGGCATGTTTATGGTCTCTCTGTCTAATGGAGAGGATTTTGATGTTGAAAATAACTTCAACGAGGGCAAAAAATGGCGGCACCAGGTTGTGTTGATATGGTACACAGCTGAAATGAAGAGCGAAGGGAAGTTGGGCTGATTAAGTACACATGGAGATTGGAGAAGATGGGTGATGATTAATAAAGAAAATTAACTAACTATACATCGTAGAATTATAGTTATAGTAATAACTATGGGTCACGATACGCGTATACTTCGCATCGTCCTACGACTGGACAATCGGCCCCAACTACGTTACCATACGCACTGTTATAGTCACGGACATAAGACAATTCAATTCAATCAGATGAAGTGAGATCTTGGTGACCAGTCATATCGCGTTCGTTCCGTGGTGGAGTCTTAGTTTACTAAGTTTAGTAGATTAAGTGTTGTTGGATACGACAATTGCGAGGTGTACACTGTACACTGTACAGAGAGCCTGTCGTTTCAGCTGGAGCAATGCCAAGGATCAATTCATAATGATACTGTCATTATCATCTAACTTAGTCATTATTCTTGCTGCATGACTGTGGTTCTGCAATAAGTATTCCGATCGATTTGCCTGGCTCGTATTGCCCGTATTCCTCGCCTGGCGTAATTCCTTTTTCGGCTGGACTGCTCCACCTGATGGCCCCGCCGCCCGGAGATTAGGGTTGGCCCTCTTCTAGATCTTACCCTAACTATGGTGAAGTTACCTAGGTATACACTCGAACAGAAATCATTCCTATAGTGCATTATCTATAATCCGACAACATCCTGCCTAGATCAGTTTCATTGCAACTCCATCGCATGACGCCATGGTATCATACCCGCCCGAAATAAACAAATACCCCAACAATACAATTAGCAGAGAAATTATCGCCGTCCGCCGCCCACTCGTTCAATGCCATCCGGTGCTTTCTTCAGCTTCACGCGACACTCGGGACAAAACCACTTCGCGCGTCTGCTGGGCGGTTCTTTGAGGCCAATGCATTCGAGATGGAACCATTCACCTTCACACTGTAATACTGTTAGGATCAAGTAACCAATATGAGGACTCGTATAACCTACATCAGGGTTCTCGCAGTTGATCATCGTCCCAAAACTGACATCCTTGCAGAGACAGTATCGCGGCTCGTTCGGGTCAATCTTTTCCAGAACGCCGTCCTCATCAATCCGGTAATCCTCGCCCTTGATGGTTTCTTTGCCTGGAAGCCGTCTTTTAGGTTTAGATTTGCGTTTGCCGTGGCTGAGGGTGGCCCCGCCCTCTAGACTAGAAGAAACAGGTCCCGGCGCAGGTCGCTTCTTCCGGCGAGCGCCTGTGCCTACTGCGGTAGTGCCTGAATCAGGTCCTGGCGTCTTAGAAGCTGGCGTGACGCTCTTGCGCCGGAGGTGTTCACGAGATACTCCAATTAGTGCCGCATTCATCGCGCTCCCTGGCTCTATAGAAGTCGCTGCCGAACGCCGTCTCGATGGTGGCCGAGTTGTTGGAGGTGTTGGGGTAGCTGCGACTTTGAGGGTCAGAGAAGTTGTTTCCGGAACATTTTCGAGTGTCGTAGAAGCTGCCGATCGTGCTCTAGTCGGTGGGGGGCTAGAAGATGGTGGTTTAAGAGCCTTGGTGGTAGTATCCAGTAAAGGGTGGGACAAATTTGCTGCAACGCTTGTCGCTTCCGCCGAGACCGCTTTGCCAGTGTTGCGCTTTTTGGACGGTGGTTTTGCCGATGTGGCTGGATCAGATTGTTCCGCCGACGGTTCTTCTTCCGCCTTTCTCTTCCGTGTAGTCTTCGCCCTGCCCTTTGCGGGGGTTATAGGCACGCCATTGGCTTTTGCAAAATCCGTACCAGCGACATGATTGTTTTCGCCTGGGGTAGAGAATAGACGCCTAAAGGTAGAACCAATATCACTGATCCGTTTGGCGGCCAGCTCTGCTTCAGCCGCTGCTGCGGCCGCAGCAGCGGATGCCGCTTCCTGCTCCCGTGCCATATTCTCCCGCTTCAGTCGTTTGGCCTCATTTAGAATCATACCACGGTTGCTGGTTTTAATCTCTTCTGCTGCAGACATATCAGCAGTCGCCTCGCTCTTGCGGATAAGCTTTCCCGGTACATAAGTGTTTTCGATGTCATCACAATCGATAAGTTCTTCTCCAGTGGCCTGAGCTTTCGCTTTCGCTGCTCGATACCCTTCCCAGCCTCTTCCGCCTGTCGCAAGTTCACGATTGATCATGATTTCACTTGGTTGCCATATCGCGTTCTTTTTCATTTTCTTCCGTAGCTTGGTCATCTCCCAGTCGGTAAGCCGTAGCCATGGCAGATCCTCACTACCGAGTTTGGCATCTTCAGGAGGCGGTTTCAGTAGCGCGAGGGCATTGCTTGTCGAGATTCCTGCAACAGAGCTGTGCACGTTCGTACCCAATCCTCCTACTCTTTGTTTACCTCGCTTCTTGTCCTTCTTTGGCTGCAAAGCCTCCTGCTCGGGAAGAGTCACATGTCCACCACGACGTGATCGAGCCTTGGGGGTTTCGTTGTCCGACTGCTCCGTGCTGGCAATAGGCGAATCCGGATCAAGGCCCGCAATCACCGATCGTCGGCTTCTAGATTTCGGCAAGCCAATTTTGTCGGGTACCTGGCCGTCGACGCGTAGCGTAAGGCGAGTCGCGCCCTTTTCCGCCTTTCGACCACCCTTTGCGCGCTTTGGGGGTGGAGTGGCGTCGCGAGATGCCGGTTTGGGGAGTAACTCAAGCTTCCTTTTGATATTTCCTAAGCGATCGTGATGACGGTCAACAACATCGTAAAGTCGACACGCCTCTGCGTATGAAGCTTCACGTGCGTTGATCGCGCGGTTTAGGTGAACGGAGATCTGCTCGCGTAATTCTTGCGGATTGCGTCGGGACTCAACTGGCAGTTCTGGAAGCTGACCATAGATCTTCGTAAGCTCGTGAACTTTTTGCGTGGCGTCCAAGTACGTTTCATCCAGTCCACGGATCAATGTTAACGAGCGGATGAGGTCAGATGGTAGGTACTCCGTGTAATCAATAAAGTCTGTGACGGTGGCCTGGGCATCAGGATCAAAAGGACCCTCAAAAATCACCCCACCGCTATCATCGGTATCGTCCGTCATCCTGAAAATGGAGTTGATGGTGAAGAGTGTCCATGGAGGGGGGGGAAGCGACTCGGTGCGAGAAGTCCATCGACTCGTGAGGTTGAACCGCCTCAATGATAACACGCGGATCAATCTTTCTCCGTGCGCCGATACAGCGTGATTGGCTGGCAAGCAACTGCCTAGTAAACAGCTTAATATTTGGTCGTACTTCCCAATCAGGTTTCCATTTTGTCCCTGTATATACGAATAGTGAAAGCGTATCGATACTTTCTGATGGTTGACAGTGGTAATTTACAACGGTCAACGCTTCACAAAAGTTGCTGGAGAAAAGCTACTCAATGACAAACCAGTCCATATTTCTGCCAGGCTTCATCTCAAATTTCAGTCAAGTCAAACGTTCTACAACTAGTTAGATGTCATGAGAA
Source organism: Talaromyces verruculosus (assembly GCA_001305275.1). Lineage (NCBI taxonomy): Eukaryota > Fungi > Ascomycota > Eurotiomycetes > Eurotiales > Trichocomaceae > Talaromyces > Talaromyces verruculosus. The sequence goes on along the minus strand of LHCL01000005.1, from coordinate 496,525 downwards.
ATATGTAGGTAATCGTCTACGTAGACAGGCATTGATGTCCCAGCAGGCTACTTTTCACTGGACTGACGTGACCCCGCCTTTGTTGTGAGGGCTGATCATGAAACAAAGCCAGACAAACGGGCAATGACAGATCTGTTAAAGATAGGAGCTGTTTGCATCACCTCCCTGGGTAACCACCGGTAGTTTGTCGAAATCAAGATTGGGGCAACAAGTCACGGGATGCTCCTGCTGTTTGTTGTTTCGCGGTCGCTCCTTCCTTTCTTTTCGCGACATGCCTTCTTCTTCTTCCTCTTCTTCCACCCTCCACTCAACTTAATTCTAGTCAAAACTTCTCTTCTGACGCTTTTTCATCTCATCTATTACCTTCTTTCAGTTCGACAAATCCCAGTTGATTGAAAATGGAGAAGGCAACACAGCGGCTCAATCTTCTGTTCTTGAACAACGAGCCCCTCCTTGCGAAGGATACTGGCTTACGTCTTCCTGTCCCGAAGACAAAGCCCGAGGTTGACTCTGCTACCAATCCAACTGTCGACGACAAGAAGAAAAACCTGCCTCATGGCCGTCATCCAGAGCTTTCAGCCAGTGCCGCAGTCGACAATCAGATTGTCGCGCCTCAAATCAGATTGAATCATGGAAAGAACAAAGTGGACGGCGACGAGTTTGACGAACGCACCGCTTTCCAATCGGGCCTTGAGGCGTCTTCGTCTTTGGTTGCACAGTCATTTTGCCCCGCTGCAGCTATCATGAAGTTACCATACAAGTACATGCGTGGTACCACAGCGGAGATTATTGGAAGGCGCTTCTTTGACAAGGGCCAATTCTGGGCAAGAGAATGGGACCTGTAAGTGATCGGTACTCTTTCGAGTTAGACGCCTGTCTCTAATCCAGTTTCGTCAGCTATTACATATTTCCTCCTCGAGACCTAACACCAGGCCCTCTGCTTCTATTGCCTGCCTCTCAAGTCCAAAAATTCCTAAACCTAATCAGCAAAGATTACAAAATCCGTCTGACAATTCCCATAGATCCTGAACTGGGCTTACTACTGTCCTTCCAGGAGGAAGGAATGCCCAAGCCCCAATACCTAGGTCGATCAACAAATAGAGACGTCAAGGATGATCTGGTCTCCACGATGTCAATGCTGCCAAGAAATCCAGTGAACTCCATTGACCAGCCATCCGATGGTTTGGTGATATCGGATGACATAGTCAATGTGTTTTGCGAAAAGATGGAAGCTGGACTCAATGCCACTAAGAAAAAGTCCAAGGTATCAAAGGAGAAGAGGCGGGCTCTGAAAATCGAGAGACAACGAGAATGGGTACGATCTCTTAAAAGAGCGCAATGTTACTTTGGGTTACATCCTCGTTGCATGGGTCACATAAGCCATGGCTCTGCCAAAGACGAGCTGACGGCTCCTTTACCACCTCTTCTCCTGGACAAGGTGGCTCCATACCCTTTCGCAGATCATCCTATCTTCATAAGCATCGACGTGGAATGGAATGAACGCCAGCGCAACCAAATCACGGAAGTGGGTATCTCCACCTTGGACACTCTAGACATTGCTCATGTAGCTCCTGGCCCAGGTGGAAAGAACTGGCGGCAATGGATTCGTTCCCGGCATATCCGCATCAAGGAATATGCCCATGTTGTCAATTGCGATTTTGTATTGGGTTGTCCCGATCAATTCGGATTTGGAAAGAGTGAGTTTGTCCCGCTTCAAGACGCTGCCCGAGTGGTAGAGAGCTGCTTCAAACCACCTTACTCTGCTCAAGTTCCTGTGAAGTTCGTCGATGAGGGTTCCACTGGGGACAAGCCAAAAGTCACGATTGAGACAGCGATTGAAGGATACAAGTTGCGCCCTCGCAACGTTGTTCTCGTCGGTCACGACTTACGTGCCGACATCAGTTATCTCTGCGCTCTTGGTTGCGATATGTTTTCTGAAAACGCGTCGAAGATACAATTCCAAAACTCCTCGCAAGTTTCGGTGAAAGAGCCGCTCAATCCTACTGCACAATCGCTGTTTTTCGATACGCTGGATACAGCAACGATGTTTCAGGGGCTCAAACGGGATGAGCATTCCCGTGGTCTAGAAAATGTGCTTGGATCTCTGGGTATACTTGGCTGGAATCTTCACAACGCTGGTAATGATGCTCGTTACACTCTTGAGGCTATGGTGCACATGATCATCAATGCGAGAGCCGCTCTAGATAAGGGGCCACAGGAACTTTCTGGAGACTATATGGATTGGGCATTGAGACCGGTCGTAAACGAAGACACTGCACTGCATGAACTAGCTTGGCAAACTGAAGTTGACCGCCGTGTCTCCGAGGTGGTGGCTGACAGAGAAGAACAAATTCGAGATGACTGCAAGATCTGGGATATCGTCACCGGGTGGGATAGTGGAAACCCGCTGACTTCCCAGGACATTGATGGCGGAGAACCGAAGGGTTTCATCTTCAGTTGAGCTTGGAAGTAGGTGATCCGGACATGGAGCATTCGGACGGATTGATGCCTGACCTCGAAGGTCTGTTTTGCTCCCGTGCGTAGGTCGAAGGCTCGTATTGTGATTCGTTCGGGATTGTGTACAACACCAAAGTAGTACAAGCCAAGTCCTCGTTTGTACTAAAATAATTCTTCTGTTCTGTAACATATGTACTCGCAGGAATACTCATCAGAATGATTGACCCCAAAGATGTACCAGTTTTGACGTCATCCAGAGTGTCGCCCCAAGTGGCCAAGTGACGATACTTCGAAGGGCGCCTCTGAGCCTTGAGGTCCCAATATGTAATTTGCATTTATTTTCCACAGACGAACAACATTGTAGTTCGTAGTATTCGGGAACCCCGCTCTGCGCGCAAACTTTGACTGATCCATACAAGAGCTGTCGCAACAACAATTCTACAACCGAGTGCATCTTTCATGAACTCCATTCACAATCAACTTACTATTCATATTCTCGGTTCCATTGATACAAGCCGTCCAGCATGGCGACTATGCCGCTTACCAGCCTGCTCAGGATAACGAACAAATCAGCCTTTGAAAAAGCCACCAAACATCCGTTTCTGGAGGCAGCTGGAAAGGGGGAACTCCCCAAAGAGAAATTATCACAGTGGCTCGCACAGGACCGTTTATATGCACAAGCGTATGTCCGTTTTATCGGGGGCTTACTCACCAAGGTTGTGCTGCCAACCAACGATCCGCAGAGCAGGCCAAAACAAGCAGTCGCAATAGAGCAACATGTCCTTGACATTCTAGTGGAATCTCTCAACAATATCCAAAGAGAATTGAGATTCTTTGATGAGGTGGCAATGGAGTACGGCTTGGACGTCACTGCGCTGTCTAACCAGCAGAGCGAGAATCAACATTTGGGAGCAGGCTATTTCGAGCCGTTGGATATCACGAGAGCATATATCGACCTGTTTATGTCAGCGTCCAGTCCCGGAGTGACCTTGTTGGAAGGCATGACTGTCTTATATGCAACAGAGTATGTCTATCTACATGCCTGGAAGCACGCTGCAGCTGTCATGTCGAGCACCGCCATATGTCACGAGACCCTACCGTCTCCGGCGTCATTCTCAACAGGCGCTGAACGAGACTTGGATGGAGGAGCCTTACGTCGAAAGTTTATCCCCAACTGGTCGAGTCCTGAGTTTGAGAAATTCGTGGTCAGACTCGGTGAAGTCGTGGATGAGTTGGCTGGGTGTGTAAAAGGGGCGGACGTCATTGAGAAGACGCGGAGTCAGTGTATTGGATGGTATAGACATATACTGTGGTTGGAGGCGCAGTTCTGGCCTAACCTCAACGAGGATTGATTTGATTTGCGATCAAAGCTGGTGCTCACTTGGTTATGTGCATATCTAGGTCGTCTGCTAAGCTGATGAAGTTACTCATGGAACTCGAAATGAGCACTTGGTGATGTTCTGACTGCCCAATTTGAAATGCATCTTGTTTGATATGGCACTGCAATCTTGTCAATTGAATATATCTGTTTTTCGTATCAGTCTGACTGTAAATTGGAGTTGATATGTTGACAGTAGGACTAAGTATCCAATGTTGCTGCCTCAGGCCGTAATAGTTAGCCCTTCTCCACCACTGCCGCCGCAACATCATCTCCGCATGCCTGTCAACAACCAAGTTCATGCTGTCATTCTGTGTTATACATACGATATCTCTCTTTACTTTCATAAGACACCTTAGACTACTCGAGAGCAGCGCAAGAGCTACTCGAATATAGTGCGCTTGCACTATCACTGTGTTTCTCGCCGTACGTACCATCATAAAACCCCCGCAGTCAGACCGATCGGTGCCTATCGCTAATCGTGTCCAGCAATTGAGGAGTGAACTACACTGCCACGACCTCATACCGAAGAGAGAAATAAAACAAATACTCACGGCCGTCAAGCGCGTATCCAATAATCCCAGAGACCACCCCTTATCTTTCCTCACGACCGCACACACTCGCCAACATGGCCCAAATAAACTACCGCACCATCAACATCGATGTACTCGACCCCGAGTCATCCATCAACTTCCCTATGGAAACCCTCCTTCCCGGAAACCTCCCCGAACCCACCAACTCCGGCGCCGCCGCTTCCGTCGCGCAGCAAGTGCGCCAATTACTTCGAGGCGGTGATCCCGAAGGCGCTCTTAGACATGTGCTTGATACAGCTCCATTGGGCGGCGATGCGCAGGCAAAGGAAGTCCATTTGGCTACCGTCATTGATGTTCTTCAGGGAATTCGACAGGGAGAGATGCTCAAGGTTTTGGAGGGTGTGATAAGTGGAGAGGGCGGCACTGAGCGAGCGGATTGCCTGATGAAATACATGTATGTGCTTTCTTCTTTCGATCGTACTGCGATTGCATGAACTAATTGTCTTTGAAAAATAGCTACAAAGGCATGGCCGTACAGTCCTCGACTAGCGGCGCCCAATCCCCTTCCTCGCGCAAAGGCCTTTCTCCGCAGGCTACTGGATCCGGATTCTCTCAGGTGCAGTCACGCAACTTTGGTGAGGGAGGTGGTGGTCAGCAGATGAGTGTGTTGCTCAGTTGGCATGAGAAGCTTGTGGAGTTGACTGGTCACGGAACTATTGTTCGGGTTCTTACTGATCGTCGAACGGTGTAAGGGTGATAGGAGTTTATAGATTCAAGTCGTTCAGTTGCGTGTTGTGTATCTAACAAAAATCCGATATAACTTTTGACGCCCATTATACGTTTATCTCCTGCCCGGGGAATGTCATACTCTGACTATCGTACAATCACAATTCATCCTGGCTGAAGTCAGGCTCCAGTCTATTATTTTGGCTCAAAATCACCCCCACCAAGGATATCCTTAAGATTGACCTCTCCGCTGCCTCTCTTCAGAGGCTCTGGTTGTCCGGCTCCTTCTTTCCACCCTATCATGAAAATTATTCTGAAGGTAGCTGGGATACCACTTTGGCCATGCTCAGCGTCTATTTCCTCCTTGTGTAACTCTCGGTAAATAGCCTCATTTGCCAAAAGAACATCCTTCGACAGAGTACCCATCTGTACAGTAGCGTTGCTCTCACCCATGGCCTGCAGGTCCTGCATCAATGCGAAAGTGTCGGGGAAATCGACGACAATATCTTCAACATCCACAGTCAACATTTTGAAACCTGCTTTTGTCAAAAGACCTCCGACATCCCTGACATCAGCCAGAGGTGAAATATGCGGGATCACACCCCCGCGGCGCTCCATGTTTGCCAATTGTAGTGACGAACGTAGCTCAAAGAGCGTATCACCGCCAAACATTGCTGCAATAAACGGGCTATCGGGTTTGAGGATATTATTGATTTGCGCCAAAAGGGATGGGAGGTCATTGATCCAGTGGATAGAAAGAGACGACAGGACTGCATCAAAAGTGTTTGCTTCGTAAGGCAAGGATTCTAGGTCGGGGATCACTTCCCGCCGTATAGATATCTGATTGTTGAAATCATCATCTGCATCCCGATGTAGGAGCGCATGCGACGTATCGATGCATGTGAGAGCGCCGATCCGGTCGGATAGAGGGGGAGATGCCTCGACCGCGGGGTCCGGGTTGGGAGCTGTCAGAGCCCTGGCGATGTTGCAACTATTTGCGCCGAGGTCAAGAGTATTCGGGAAAGACCTTTTAATGTCCTATCAAGTAAGAAATTAGCATCACTTTGAGATGTCAAATCAAGGAATGGCGTGGGAAGGCGCACCAGTAATCTTTCACATAACCTCTTTGCGACCTCGTCTTTGATGTAGTCCACCTGACGACTCTGTTCGACATTCCGAGCAGCGCGATCTTTCTGCATATGCTTGGCCGTCCGGTTGAACACTTCAAACGTCGGCCTGCCTGGTGTTTGAACGGCATAATTTCTCGTATGTGTTGAAAACCTGAGTGACAGCCGCCAGCGGCTCGGGAGTTTTGTGAAGGTAGAAGGGACGGACATGTTGCCGGTCTTGCAGTCTTGCTCGAATCAATTGACCTCGTCGGTTTCAATTGTACATCTTTATGCGTGAATAGGACTTCGTTCGTTTTATTGATGAGAGACAAAATCCAATGATCATTCTTCGATATGTAAGTCCACTGGAGCTCCATATACGCACTATACTACTTAGGGGTTAGTGCAGCCTCGAGCTCAGCTCCCCATGTTTTCCGCCAGCAATCTCCGCCCCGCGTGCTTTATATTCAACACCATTGTTCAATCTCCTCAATTAAGCATTGATACTATAAAACAGGGAATATGACCTGAAATCTCATGAACTGAGAAAAGTGGTTACTAGTATTAGCCACTTCGATCCTGCTCCAGCCTCATACGATCCATATTCCTAACCTATCTCGAAGTTTCAGGGGTTGCTCGTTATCAACTACTATGAGATAGATACATACGCACTTCAACGGTCGTCGGATCGTCATAGTCGATACATATTAGGGCTCCAAACATGTCTCGCCCATTTCCATACACGTTCATATCCTGTCCATGCGCGCAGCAAACCAGATCTTCCAAACTCCCGAAACGGAACTCGCGCGAACTCTCACCCAAGAAACAATCCTCTCCACGCAAACCTACGTCGAATAAACAACCAACAGAAGACTCAGATTTGGAGAGTGACGATGATGACGAGGAATCCGAGCAAATGTTTAATCCGCGATCGGATCGTGCCAACTTCTCACTATACCCGCCGGAACAATTGTTATACTGCGAAGACTGCCATCAGATAAAGTGTCCGAGATGTATAACGGAAGAGATAGTTTGTTGGTATTGTCCAAATTGCCTATTTGAGACACCGAGCAGTATGGTTCGAAGTGAGGGTAACAGGTAGGTTTACTCTTAAGACCAATTGATAAATTTGAATCATGTTGTTAACAGAGAATCATGAATCCAGATGCGCTCGAAATTGTTTCAATTGTCCTGTTTGTACCGCGCCACTGTCAGTAACCACTCTGGAGAATACGATCGAAAACAGCGCTCAACAAGGTCCTTGGATATTATCATGTGGGTACTGCATGTGGACAACCTTAGACGTCGGCATCAAGTTCAGCAAACCTACCAACATCCGATCTCAGCTCTCCAAAATCTACGAGGAGAAAGGACATGGAGGTTCTATTCCTACTGGTGATTCCAAGTCGTCCCTATCTATGGGTGGTAATCTCGATGAACTGGAAAGTCCCACAGCGGCGGAAGCCGAGGACAAGGAGGAGCCTTTACCTACACAAGGGCAACATGATCAGGTCGAGCTAGACACAAGCGCAAGATTTGCAGCGCTCAAGCGCTTCTACACAAAACAGATTGAGGATACCTCTGTCTCAGCAACGGATCCGCTGGCATCGGACTTCGGAGCAGCTTTCTCTTCGCCTAGCGCATTGAGTCGGATCATGTCAATCTATACATCATCGTCGCATTTATACGGAGGTGGTGCAAAGAAAGCCAAGTCAAAGCCTCCAGTGATGCGAGAAGCCCTTACTCCGGGCGAAGGCGTCAAAATAGCCACCGGCGCAAAAGAGCGGTCTATTATCAATCGAATGGCATCAGAGGATTGCACATGGGACGATATGCTCTCCAAGGAGCAACGAGCATTCCAAGATCCGGAGGCGCGATTTATGGAAGAGCTTCGCCCACTACCTGTGTTGTTACGAACGAAACGGTCTAAACGTTGCAAGTCGTGCAAACACATTTTGGTGAAACCCGAAATCAAACCTGCATCAACACGATTCAGGATCAGACTCATCGCACTGAGCTATATTCCGCTTCCTACATTACGACCACTTATGCCGGCAGCATTGCCAGGACAGTCGGTATCCGCCACATCGCTACTCCAGCCGAATTTAGACTCTCTCACACCACTTCGACCTATACAATACCTTCTGACACTCAAAAACCATATGTTCGACCCAGTCAAAGTGACGTTAGCGACTCCATCGGTGACTCCTGGACGAATAGGGTCAAAGGTCACTATTCTTTGTCCGCAATTCGATCTCGGCGCAAACAGCGATGTATGGGACGAAGCTCTGCAAGCGGGACCGGCAGCGCCGACTTCCTCATCGGTAGCTACATTATCATCATCGGGAGGACGATCCGGCACCGTAGCAGGCTATGAAAAGGTGGCTGAAGCAGGCAAAGTCTGGGACAAGGGGCGCAACTGGACAACGGTAGTTCTAGAGGTCGTCCCAGAGGTTTTACCAGGGACGCAACAGCCCGGCATTCCGTCAACGCCAAGCAAGGCCGGCAAGAAAAAAGACCCTGAGAACGAAGACGAAGATGAAGACGATATCGATACCCAGTTACGTGAAGATGAAGACGTTCTTGAGATCCCTCTCTTTGTACACCTGGAATGGGATGCGGAGAACCAGATGGATCAAGATGATGGCGCCGGCGGCGATAAGAGTCACCTACGTGAAAGAGTCGGAAGAGACAGTGAGACTCAGAAGTCAGACTCGATTAAGCGTGAATTGGCGTATTGGATGGTGCTTGGAGTGGGTAGGATTTCTCCGAAACTTTTTTAGGTGTTATCTAATAGAAAATGGATCATGTATAAGCTAGTCGGTGTCTACGACTTACCTTTTCGTGCCTATGGCGTCTACTGCAGAGGCTTGACGAAAGTGAGGACTGAAATGTAGGTTGAAATTCAGGTATGTCAATAGCTTTTAAAATAGCATAACCCCAGGCTGTCAGGGGTGAGGTATCACAAAAGCCCCGTTATCTCATACATGATCTATATGGAATTGCACTTTTTGGTTCTTCATGAAAAAGACCTCAATGGATCTGTCTCGTTTCCCTCCCCCTTCTTCACCTTCTCGCCTAGACTTGGGCATCGAGTCCATTTTCCACATCGTACTCTCCATGTGACTGCCGCATGAAATATGAAAAGAGAAGAATAGAAATACCCGGCAGAGATGACTGATTGATTCGGAATTACCAACGAAGTAAAAAAAAAAGGGGCTCCCGTACGTTAGAAAAGACACACACGCACACACACGTAATAAAAAGGATAAATAGAAATATGAACTGTCATGTTTTCTTCATTCCAAGTTTTTTGTTTTCATATTAAATCCCTTCTATTTTTTTGGAATCTAGTAATCAGCAGCGCTGCTCTGAGGGAACTCGAAAACAACGTTGCGGCCGGTCAATCGTCGGTAAACCTCGCCATAGGCATCGAGGCGGTGGTCAACACCACCACGCTCCTTCTCATCGAGAACGACCTTGATGGTCTTGCTGCCGTCCTCCTTGGTGCGGACACGCTTGCCAACAATCTCAACGGGGTAGACGATGTCGGAGAGGATGGCGTCGTGGACAGCGGTCAAAGTACGGGAACGAGGACGCTTCTGGGTGAGGGTGTTGCGAGAGCGGACGGAGCGCTTGGGGCGGGGGAGGATACGGCGAGAAGCAATGATGATAACGTGGCGGTCGGAGAACTTCTTCTCGAGCTCACGGGTCAATCTGTGAACGTCAGTTTTTGCCTACCAATTTTTGAGTTGATTGTTTCGGCAAACATACCGCTGCTGGATCTTGTGGAAACCCTGGAGGAGAGGGACGGGAACGAAGATGGCAATAGCCTTCTTGCCATGGCCGACCTCGATCTGTAAATCAATATGCGTTAGCGAAATTTCCCAAGACAGCATTTTCTCAGCTGCGGTGTGTAATTTGTGCCATCCATATTTGTTCGAAGGCGAGAACAAGCCGATTGATTCTTCACATGTACTATCACTCGTAGCATTCTTCCGATTTGATGCGACTTTTGCAGCCCTCCCAGATGCACACCGAATTGACACACACAACCGAGAAAAGCATATTTCGTGCTGGGAACAAAATCCTACCTCACGAGCAGAAACGAACTGAAGAGGGCGGAGGGAAGCCTTCAAGTCCTGGGTGTTGCTCTCAAGGTCGAAAAGAGCGTTGGCGAGGGAGGACTCCAATTCGGAAGGGCTCTGCCTGGAGGGCGAGTTGGCGGCGATTTTGTTGAGGGCAGCCATGATGTGTGTGTGCGAAACGAAGATGGGATATGAATCTCTCCTCTCGTCTTCGTGGAATTTGTCGTGAAGGGAAGGCGTCGTTCGTTCGGTCGGAGAAAGATTGAGATCGCGGATTAGTTAAACATACAATCTTTGGTCGTCCTCACACAAATGTGCGTCGGGTTCCGTCGGCCAATCGCGTGCCAGGGCTCTCGCTTAGGCGGGTTGCTAGTCTGTCTGTGGTTAGGCGGTATCTGTTTGGGTATAGTGGATCCCGTGATTTGGCCCGCCCCTGATATCAATTCACCTACCACGTAGTACATTGATCGGTAGCTTGTGTATACAAAATATCCAACTAGTTGACGCTGTCCAAGTCCTACACTAGTATGGTATGGCCAGGCATCCAAGAATGATCAATTAGTTGACGCTGGACTAGACTATAAACATATGTGGCAAAGGCTTGGAAAGAATAATTAGTAGTAATAGTAACAGAGGGACTCGGACGATAACCAATAGCACATTTCCAACAGTTGTACGCCAACGGAACAATCAAAGGAGCCAAGAAAACGAGCGACACGGTAAAGGGTGGTATGAAGATGGGCAAAGAACACAAAGCTGGTCGTAAACATATCGAGGCAAAAATCAGCATGCGCAGCCATCCTTTGGCGTAGCAGCTACACGGTCACCCAGGTTGACTCTGGAAGAATCTTCACCTGAACGACCTCCACCTAGATTCGTCTGGCCACCTCCCGGTCCAGATTTGGCACCTTTCAAGCTCGTCTCTGGGATAGCATTGGCGATAGCCGTAAAAACTTCTGTGACATTGTAGCCCGTCTTGGCACTGGTCTCGAAAAATAAGAGACCCTCCTCCTCAGCATAAGTGCTTGCTTCCCGAGTAGAAATCTTCCGCGCATCCGTCGTGTTAGAGAGATCATTATTCTCAACTTCTTCGTCGCCCTCCGCATCGGGACCCGGTGCGCCATTGTTTTCAGCATCTGTAGCATCATCTTCATTCTCTTGACCTCCCGCCCCGGAATCGGTCAAATCCAACTTGTTTCCAACCAGCGCAATGACGATGCCGGGACTAGCTTGTCGTTGTAGTTCCGCGACCCAGTGTTTAGCCTTGACCAGCGATGCGGGCTTTGTGAGATCATATACAACCAGTGCGGCCTGAGCGTTTCGGTAGTACATTGGCGCGAGGGAAGCGAATCGTTCTTGACCGGCGGTATCCCAGATTTCAAACTTGATCATTCGAGTTGGAAGAGAGCATTTTTGTGTCAAAAAGGCAGCTGTTGAGTTCGCGTATGCGTCAGTATCTAATTTTATGGAGCGATGCCAAATCATGCGGTACCTACCGCCTATCGTCGGTTCCTTGTTCTCTTGGAAATCATTGTTCACGAATCTCAGGACCAGTGATGACTGCCTCGTGTTAATGTTGATTGCACCATTGCGACAGAGATAACCAACCTTTCCAACAGCAGCTTCTCCGAGCAGGACTAGCTTGACGCTGCTGCTCGGTTTCGTTCCAGCGGGGGCTGATTCCGGCATTGCTTCCGATGCGGTTTAGATGGTGTATCGTATGCGCTGGTGGCCCTGATGGAGTCGATGATTATCAGCACTTTGTCTTTTGCAGAAATAGCGAGCAATTATATTCGTGAATCTAGAAGCCTATGCAATAGTAGACAATGACATGGATGCAGGCAGCGGGATTCTAAAGTTTCATGAATGACTTTACCTGATTGCTGTGGAATCGGGAAACTCAGTAGAATTGGGAACCAAATAGAGTCACTCTGCGTATAGTTCGAGCGCAGAGTAAAGATTCTTGCAATATAAATCAGAAATAGAGGTTGATCTCAAAAGTCGATCTCCAGATGACAATCCGGGTTTCGGGATGTTGTTGAAGCTGTTAGACTAGAGACTAATTGGGTTTAGTCAATGGCTGACGTCGGCCTGGTCACGGGACTTGAGGCACTAAAGAGGCAGGTTGACATCATGCATCGAAATGGCAATTTGTACGCAAAACATCTCTCGTTAAGTCAAATTCGAGTGGTAATTCCACTCTTACAAAGTTCTGAATGTATCGTGTAGAATCAGAAAGTGTGTTGTAGTCAATTGTGTTAGTCACAGGTACTACACTTGTATGGCCATCATCAGTACTCCAATTGTCACAAGTACTTCAATGGGTCGATCTAGACCTGGCCAGGGCTGGCCCATAAGATAATTCTACGACAGAAGGGAGGAATGTGCATGAGGCTGACTGAGGCTTGAGGCTGGCTGGTTATCCTTCAGACGGGACAGTCCCAGCAGTCCGGTTCGCCTTTTGCCAGATCGGGAAATCATTTGCATGATGCTTTTGAACGTAACTGATATCGACAGGGATGCTTTAACTTCTTGACTCATGTGATTTTGTTCTATATCCAAGACAATCAGTCGTGATGGGTCAAATTACCTAACTGAGTATCTTGAGTACCTTGTTCTAGTTCATGTGCATGTTACAGTAGAAGACAACTCGGAACCGAACCGATATTATTGAAGTCTAGCTAAGGATGAATGTTGAAGTATGTCTAAATTGTGAGATAACTGGAACCCAGCCCCGAATGCAGGAGTAGATGAAATAGATAGAAAAAGAAAAATATCGTGAATACATGCCCGCTAACCCTTGAAATCCTCCATAATGAAACCAAGCAATTAATAATATGATAGAAAACCAAACAGACCATTGAAGGGCCAAAAGAAAATAAACAAAATGTGTGTAAATATCCTGTGCCCCGCAATGCTTCCAAATATTGTACATGAGTATCTCAATTTGACAAATGGTGAAGATGAGGAAAGGAAATGAAAGAAGGAATTGACGAGGGTGAAAGAAATAAAAAAGAAAAGTGACCGCGAAGTCAAAAGGTTCTAAGATCCTGGTATCTCCCAATTTTGCTGTCCATGAATAACCGCCCAGTCTATAGTGTTGAACGCCGTGTATTTGTAAAATCAGATCCGATGCCGTGCAAGGAAAAAAAAACTTTTGTGTAAACAATCCGAAAGTGAAGTATGAGGCTCCGAAAAACGCAAGATGTAAAAAGGTCGCAAGTCAATCGCCAAAATCGTGGTATTGATACAGGGGAATGATGGTTGATTAAAAGATCGGTAATTCGAGTTGGAAAATGGAGACCAGTCCAGGTGATCTGGTCATTGCCGGATCACTTTAGAATCGAATGTAGACAATGAGATCTGGGAACAGACATTAGTACTCGAGTTCAGCTGATCTGCATGCTCATTTCAAAACTCACGTAAAAAGGAGGCGCCGCATCGATGGTTGCCCTCATCTTTGATATTGACAATCCGGTAGGGCCTGGAATTCGAAGACGAGGGTTCATAGATGTGGACTCGCATGTCACATCCCAGAGACTCATTTGCGAGCAATTTACGCGCGCTTGGGAGGTTTGGGTTGACCGGGCTTTTTCACACCGGTAGTATCGTAAGCGCCACGACCCATGTTGATGTTGCAGGATCCCCGAGTAATCATTATAGAGGCTGGTGGAGAAGGTTGTTAGCCGGGAGCTTGTAAAGTGGTGTTCGGGGTGTTGTGTGTTGAGGAATTGTAGTTGGAGATGTAAGAATAGATGGGATGAAGGAGGGGGAAGGAGGTGATATTTATGTTGAAGTAGAGTTGTAGTGACTCACCTTATGTGATAGGAAATATGCGAGCAATCACTGCTGTAAACAGTGAAATTGAGGCCGCAGAAGGAGTATCCAACAATAGAGCAGGTCCTGTAACGGCCAAGCTAGGCAAACAAGCGCGGTGGAACACAAAAAAGTTCCCGACAGGCTCAATCCTAGAACAGAAGAGATGAACGGAGTAAAAGGAAGTGCGTTTTAAAAAAAAGAAAAAAGATCGGAAGGAGAAGACGATCGTTTTGAAGGAATTCTGGAGTCAAGCAAGTCGACCGTTCCGTCTGTTCGGGTGGCACCCAGGAGAGCTCAGGCAGGAATGTGACGCCAACCCTGGAGGGTAAATAAAGTATTCGTTGTTTGTGGGCCAAGGGGCGGTGGTTGTCTGAGATCGCTTATGTATTTTGTATGTTCGTTGGCAGCTGGTTGGGTTGAACTCCCTGTTTGCTTTGTTTTTTTAAATTTCTGGGTAGGGCACACCAGCTTATCGTAGTACTCTCCTTTCACGTTTCGTTTTTCGCTTCTGCTCGGAGGTAGGTAGGGTTGCTTTAGATCTAGCCCCAAAAAAAGTGTTCGACAATGCAAACGAAGTGCAGATTTAGGTCCGGATTGAATGTAGATATTTTTTGTTTTGTGGAGCTGAGAACCCGACAAATGCTTCTGTGTCTCTCGGCGAGATGAACCCAGGCAAAAGCAAATAAAAAGTTGTTGGACAGACACAGGCAAGGGAGGCGTGTGCAGGTAGATTAGGTGTGACACGGACGGCGGCGGGAGGCAGGAGAGAGAAGCCGCTGGATCGGAATTGATATATCGCAAGGGAGGTAAGGTATCCGCTGTAAGCAATTTAAAAACCCAGCAACAAGGGAGCTGGGTGTTTGGTGGTCTAGGCGGTCGTTCGTTCGTTCGTTCGATAGAGGTAGGCAAACAGCGAGATTGGAGATCAGACTGCTGTATGTGCAATGTAGCAGGTACAAACTAAGGTTGGTTGCCTGTTGTTTGCTTGCTTGTGCTTCAGATTGTTGCGTGCGTTGTTCCAATAATTATGCCGCGGAGGACGGACCGTTGACCGAGGGATAGTTAGGTTGATTGTAAGGTATAGGAATAAACCAAGCAGACGAGAATCGCTAGAAAGCAGGACACGCAATGATCTCAAGGAGTGTGTGTGAGAGGAAAAAGGAAGCAGAATTATGATAGAAAGAAGCTGTCAGAAGAACAGAAAGCAAAGAAGAGCAGTCACACCAGAAAAACAATACGTAAATTAGAGAAGGAGACGGGGGGGGCTGCGAACCCAATATATTATACATATACATAATACGTACTGAGTGATCGAGACTTGTCATTCGTCTTATTTTTTTATTGATTTATTTTTTTGGTCCTAGTTGTTTTATTTAATTTTCTTACTTCCCTCGTTCCCCGGGGCTTTTTTTAACCCCTGCCTAGTCTAGCGTACATAGTAGATAAATTCATTATTGATGGACGGATAATAAGTTAAGGCCCGTATCTCTTTTTACTCTATCAGGGCTAGTCCGCTTCGTCCTTTCTTTTTTCCCAGCCCAACTCTCCATGATTCCATCTTTTTGTGTCTTCCGAGTAAGGTTTACCAGGTGGGTTTCCCGAGTGGATCAGCGCCGAGCGAGTCGCAAGCTCGCAGTGAATTGACTGGTGTTGATGCGCCTGGAGTCATCAATGAATCGATTGTACGGAAGAGAAAACAGGATTGACCAGCCACCAGTCACATAGGTCTTACGTACATATCACACAGAAAGCTCGAAATTGGCAAGGAAGCGGAAGAGATTATATTACCCCAACCGGGTTGTCCCAGTGGGTTATCTGGCAAAGTTTCCCAGGAGCAAGGTTCGTTCCTCGACGAATCCATCGTTCTAAGGAGTAAATAGTAAGGCGCGCTTCCCCCCTTGCCCCTGGACGGCAGCGCCTGTCCTTTCTGGGCTAGCGTGGTACCGCAGTCGGTATTGATACTAGGCCTAGGAGGGAAATACACGAAGGATAGGCAGGTTAATACCGTATTGCGGTGTATTGGTATTTCTGATAAAGGAGAAAGAACCGACACGTCCACTCAACTCAGTCCATCCATCCATCCATCGGAGTTCTAACGGTACATTTCATTCTGGGCAATGAAGATATACACTGACACAGGAGTCATGATTGTATATCGAAAAGTCCTGAAAGTACGAGTCCGTACAGCATAGTCTGTACTGCATAGTCTGTCCTGATACTCAGGTTACGATGGAATCACTAGGGGAAGTGGAACCTTTCCCACTAAGAGAAGCGCCCCATTTCTGGAACATTTCCCAACACGGTGATTGAATACACCCACCTCCTCAGCTACCGGGCTTTGGTCAAGGATACACTGTCGAGATGAACATACGTAGAAAAAAGTTTCGCTCTTTATTACTGGAATCATCATACATTCCGAATGGCTATGGATGACAGGGTACAATCTCACCGATGGTGTGCAGTGAACTCTTTTAGACCCCAACGGTATGTATATTGCGTATTTCCGCCAATGCAGCGAATGCAGCCACGATGACATTTCAGATACGAACGATTACAAGGCGACTGATTTTCCATGTGAAGCACCCTGACTCTGAGAGAGAGCCGCGGTGTCTAGACTACGTACTCCGTGCGTACTACGTACGACTTCTTTCAGGATTCTGGACGGCACCCGAGCCGCCCTGGTTTAGTGTCCTCGCGTGGCTGCCGCCCACTTTTTACGCTTTCACCTTGCAACTTTCCGGGCTGTACTACCTTCTTAGAAGTTAGCCCTGATTGCCGCTGCTCGTTTTCTGACTCAGACTGTCCAGTGTCCACACTTTGTCAATGTCTGGGTGTGGTCACTGTGGTGTGGTGTGGTGTGTAGCGTTACGTGTTCTCAGTTCTGGCTCCCCTGTCGCCTATCCTGGTTTCTTTCTTAGCCTTGTATTGTGCTCTGTATGGATTACTGATTGGCAAATTACCTCGGCAACCTAGACGGGAAGTCAGATCATCATCATCTAGCCGGTTCGAGCATGGTTGTGGAAATGTACAATCCTCTCGTGGTTCCATTTCCTATCGGGCGCATTCAATCAGTGTCGCGATAGTACGTAGTATACATAGTAGTTCGCCGGTGCATGCTGCATGCTGCAAGCTGCAGCCCTATTGGGGGAGTTTCGTGACGCTGCTTCAAGTGCCGCTCCGTCGCCTCCGTACTTACGTAGTACTCTGTAGTATACACTATCTAGGCACTACCAGTACTTAGTGCAAACCAGAGGTAAGATCATCATTCTCAAACATAGTCCACTTTCTCTTTGCTACTTAGCACTGGTACGTTGGCTCCATCACCAGGATCGCATCCTACTGGCCAGCGACCCCATGTGGCCGCGACAAGATTGCGGCAATTCTCGTTGTTTCACCAGTGGACTGGGTACCTAGGTTTCACAGCGTTACTGCGGTACTACCCGCCTGGCCGTTAGTTGGCCAGGGGAAATTCCGTCCCATTTCCCATCCCACACCGAACTCCACAAGTCCACTGTCCACTACAGAGCCTGGTGTAAGTGTTCTCGCATCCATCCGTTGGGGTGCAAAGGATCCCGCTTCCCGTGCTTCTAGGCTTCTAGCTGTATTCTAGCGTTGTTCTATGGCAACCATCGCCTTGCATACTTCTGGAACATTACTTTTCTTCTATTTACAGTGCACGGAGGACTGTACATTATCTCTCCTAGGATTTGTGGCAGAACACGGTCGTAATTTGTAAGACTGTGTAGGACTACCGGGGAAATGTATTTCCATGTCAACCGATACGAGGCTTTTAAGGAGCCCACGTGCTAAAGGGGAATCTCAATCTCCGATACACCCAACCACTTCCGAGCGCACATACTTGTACGTACGTCTGTTCTAGAGTTTCGCACAGCATGAATTCAGAATCGCTACTCCGTACTTCTCTGACAATATGCTCATAAGGAGCAAGAGACCGTATTATTTCCTGTCGCAAGAAGTTCCATGAATCATGGATGTCATGAAACCTTCAATTGGTTACAGACTTACAGTAATCACCGCAAATTACTACGGAGTCCGTACTACGTACGCCTTACACACGGGTTACACCAACGGTCAACGAAAACGTGGCGAGATCTAGATCCTTTTCATGTCAGTGCGGACCCGTTGTGGCCCGTCATGGAACTGACTGTAGGATTCTTAACGGAACCGAGAATACTACATACGTATTGCGACATTTGGCTAGGATTGAGACCAGCACAGATATTAATCTGTTCTTCGGCTTTTCTTGTTTCAGCACATGATTCGCCTCGATATGATATCTGGCTGAGCGGGTATACCCGCTCAGTGGGCTGTAACTTGTGTGTCTTACTATGTGCATTACGAGAAAGAGCAATCGGCAGTTTTTGCGACTCTCTTGTCGTCTCCAAGGATAACGAAGGATAAGAATCTGCAAAGAGAACGATTATGTCATGGTGCATTCGCATGCATTGGAGTAATTCCGGACTTGAGCCTAAGTGCGCGCAAAAGGAATTCTGGGGAAGATCTTGTCTCATAGCCTATGTAACAAGACCTGCAAAGTGGCAAAAATTGCGATCGCAATATCACATATCGCGTATGAGAAAGTAGCACTACGGGGTATCCGTACTACGTATTCCGTACATACACACAAATTAAGACTTACCAGTCTCCTTCATACATCCATATGGAGTAGTCACAGGTAAACTGGACCCATCGCAAAGCAAAAACAACAACAACAAAAACAATAAGAATGGGTCCAGTGGATACATACGGCACATAAACATTTCGGGGAAGAGAAGCCGGCGCCCGCTACCTAGGTACGTACTAAGTAAGTACGTACCTACATACGTAGTAGGGATGTTAGCAAACCCAGCATCCCGGTTCTGTGGATATGGATCGTCCGTACCTGAGCTGATCCGTCCGAACTAACTCTCCCTAACCGCGTACCTGCATTCCTCCTTCCGAGGCCTATGATCTGTCACGTTCTCACTTCTCACCCATCACCTTGGTTAACTATTGGTACCTGTCCGTTTACATAATACTAGTTGCTAGCCGTGCCTCGGCCGTGAAGAGCTAATGCAAGGCCTGCCGCTTGATCGCCTCACTCGATATTCTTTTCAGTCTTTGCTTCATGAGTACATACTACATATACATAGTACATACGTCTTAATAGACAGATTCCAGCAAAGTGGCGTCGCCAAGTCCGATCAACTATACTATGTAGTATATTCATTTTCTTTTTCTCGACCGATTAGTCCTCTGTTTGGCGTTCGCATGTCGAAACAACAAGCCAAGGCACCAGATGAATATTTGGAGCGAGGTAGATCCTACGCAATCGCACCAATGACGAGCTCACAAGACGATTTCCGAAGCAAAAGGAAAAAGAAAAACAGAGGCGTTCCTCGAGTTACCATTTTGTTGGGACCGAGTTGATCGACTTAGCATCGTATCTACTATGCCATCGCAGAGTAGAATTACTGCATAGGGTGTAGTTCCATTTACCACTTGACGTAATCAGCCTACCCCTTTATCTTTCATCCATGGACGAATTATTCTCCTTCATTCCTTTCCTGTACAGGAATGAGCTTAATTCTGACGCGATGTCTCGACTTACATAACAAAAAATGTGAACCGTCTTATAAAATCCACTAGGTGTTAGTTTGCCCAGACAGGTTCTTCTTCAGAGTGAGGAACCCTGTCACCTTTGATATTATCTGCTGCACAGCCTTCGGATGAGCATTCCCAGGACCACGGTACCCTCTCCATAATAATAGTCTCGAATCCGCAATATATCAGAATATCCAAGCTCATACTGTCTCAACTTTGTCCAGTCCCACTGGGCTTCAGTACCGACCTATTCAGGCAATTCAAAAAAAGACTCAAGCAAAGCAACGAACGGAGCCACCCGATCGGAAGACGTCCCGCGCTGCACTGGGTTTGCACTAATTCTGCGCCGTCGATTGTGAGCCGTTCGGTTGGTATCAGTCCAAGTCTGGTCTTGGGACTCGGAGAGAGGTGGCTGGGAGTGGACTGGTCGAGACTGCGTTGCCTCGGCGCCTAAAAGGCAATTTTTGATTCTATTTTTGTGTGCGTTTCCTCCTTGGAGGGATTCTCGCTAATCGTGCATGATCGAATTGGGTACGGATAGGATAGGGCTAACTCGAGTGCGTAGTTAGTCCAGCCCTGTCCGGGACTCAGACTCAGGACAAATCGGAAGGTCAGGATTCGATCTCTTCTTTGTTGGTTGTTCAAGGATTATGGTACTATGTACAGCTGCTGGGTCAAGTTCCAGTGTCTACTCCGGCTTGAAAGTTGAGAAGCTATGCATCCTAGAGGATAAACCGACTAGTCGCCTGATTGGACATGGGTGTTCTCCTTGTCGATTCATCACTCAAGTACGTACTACCAAGCACTCATCCCTTTGTTTGTGTACTGGGTCAATAGCATATACTTCAAACAATACTTATCAAAGTTCTTTGTCTATAATTTTCCGAAAGTCAGAGTTCGATGTTTGACAAAGGTCAAGGATGCAATCGAATCGTGGTACCACTGCTCCGGGTCGGCCTGACGATCTTTCAATGCGAGATAAAGAACCATCCAATTCCAAGGATATACTTTGTCTAATGAAAGGATAAGGTCAGTAACAAAGGACACATCATCTGATGACTATTTTTCAACATAACTCGTCAAAGATTCCAATAGAGAAACTCGATTTCTGCCTAGTCATTGTACGGAGTAGTGATTTGATAGTAACACATAGGTCAGCCACAACACCGATTGATTGATCGGTCAATTGAGATCACGACCGGAGTCTACGTGTGAAAAGCAATTTGCGCCGATAGATAGATCGACCGAACCTGATCGACAAGGCAAGAGCCTACATATCATCACAAACAACTCGACATGACAGTCGCCTAATTTCAATTTCTTGTCAAATGTACAATACCTTCATGTCTACCTAGGTACCAAACCATCAATACGGGTTTCAAATCTGCCAGTATCGATAATCCTCTTTTTGCTTTTTTCTTACTCCCTGTTATCTCACGGTCCTTTTGAATATACGGATAGTAACGATGTGATCGAATTTCCCATCGCGCGGAAAGCGCCGAATGTTGTAGATACCACCACGAGCACACACCCTGTCAAATCTGACTGGTTCTCCGAGCCAGCCGCGAATGGCCCCCTTCGCGCTCCTCCCTCAAGTAAAGGAAATTTAGTCATTTGACCTTCAGGTTGCTTCGGCATTTAATGAGTTTGATAAGAAAAAAATCGAAAGTTTTTGAGCTGATTTGATGGTGGAGGGCTGAGTGTGAAACACGTTCCAATTCAGGAAATATAACTGGTTTTGGAATTTGGATTTCGAAACAATCTGGTACTACGGTACGTAACTGCATGCAAACCTGATGGTGTAGGTTTAAAATGCATCTAATCATTTGGTAGGTAACAAATCTGATGAATGAGTGAAGCATGTCAATGCTGAATGCTGATTGATTCTCGGTTCTTGTAGGGATGATCCAATGGACGGAAGAGACACACGTCAAACTATATCTTACACGATAACTTATATGTACATACATTAGTGATCCTCCTATTCGTCTAATTACGTGTTTCATATTACACTGACGTATTCGGTTATGTACAACATGCCTCTTAAGAAAACGTTCACACCATCTTCAACTCTTCAAGAGTGTGATAGGCCATCTCAAACTACATCATCGTCAGCTCGGGTCATCATACATTGAAAACCCGGATTTCAATCCGTAAGCTGAAAGGCTTACCTGTTCGTTGGTTTGGCAAATCAAAACTCGAGACCCCTTGTCCGACTTGGATATATCGGTCACCGGATCATCATTGGCAACACCCCTGTTGTTTTTCTCCGAATCGATGTCGAATCCAAGACAGTTACATTGTTGAGTAACCGCTTTTCGTAATAAGGCGCTCTTCTCTCCAATACCACCAGCGAACACCACTGCGTCCATCTTGCCCTGGAGCTTGACGTAGTAGTTGCCTAAATATCCTGATATCCTATCAACGACGATATCAAAGGCAAGTTTGTGATTTTCCGTGGGTGGATTCTCGACTGCTATTTGCGCAAAGTCTGTGGTTCCTGTTAGGCCTTTCCAGCCGGACTTTTTGTTGAGAATTTCTTCAGCCTACTCAGATTAGTCCTCCATGATGCTCTAGCCGATCTGTTTGCTCTCTAGAACTTACTGTACTGATGTGCATCTCTTTGGTGCTTGCAGGGCTGAGACTACTAGCGTCGCTTGTGTAGTGAAATACGAGACTATACAACATTAGGTCTACCGTTTTTTTCTACAATATAATTGTAAGACCACCTACCTTGGATCAATATCCCCACTTCGAGTTGCACCGGGCAGTCCTGCTAGAGGCGTCAAACCCATACTGAAAAATAATCAGTGCCAGGTCAAATATCAAGTCAGTACGCCATGACTCTTACGATGTATCGATAGACTTGCCATCCTTGATAGCACAGATTGATGCTCCACTCCCTATGTGCATGACGATGAGATTGGTTTGATCCCTGGGCTTGCCGAGGAATTGTGCGACGGATCGGAGAATGAATGAGTAGCTAATGCCATGGAATCCGTATTTACGCAATCCGTTCTTCTTCGCTATCTCCTGGTCGATGGGATACGTTCGGACATGCAATGGCAGGCTGCGGTGGAACGCCGAGTCAAAATGCGCGATGTTCCTCACGTTGGGCAGTTCTTTCCGGCATGCGCGAATGATTTCTAGGGCTGAAAAGTTGTGTCTAATCAAGTAAGTATGTTCAGCTAGTATCCCAAGAAAGTCGGCGCTGTTTGCTTACAGCGGTGCCAGGTCTTCAATCTTCTCCAGATGGTGATATGTAGAGTCGTCTATTTCAATTGCATCTTCGTAGTCTCCACCATGTACGACTCTATGACAGATGCAAGCCAAATCGTCCACGTTGGCTATCTCCGAGATCTCTGTATCTGACAGACATCGCTCCAACAAGTACTTGAATGCCTTGGGCGGAGTATCGAGATTCTCGTCCAGTTTCTCCTTCTTATCGCCGGAGCTCTTGCTGTATTTGAGGGCCTGCGGCGGCGATGTGATGCCTGAGATTTGCGCGTCTACTATCGGCGACGGAGGGTTCTGCGATTTGTAGAACGTGATTTTGACAGAGGACGAGCCTGCATTGACGGAGAGGATGATCTTGGCCATTTTGTTGTTTCAATTGCAGATTAACAGCAGTGCACACATGTCAAAAAGAAGAGAGAAGAGTTCTTCAATAAATAGAGAGATAAATTCATCGTATGTTGACAAGGAAGGCAGGCACCTGATGGCTGCGTGCGTCGCGCCTTCCCCGCCGACGAAACCATGACGTCGTCGTGGCCGCCAGGTCCGGAGAGCTCGCAGCTTGACATCACAACAACATTTGCTGTATTCGCTCTTTGCATTGTTTTCAGTTGAATATTTATTCTTAATTGCTTATTCAATTGTAACAGATGCTGGTCCATCTTCCCTGTTGTCAAATCCAATCGACTGCCAACGACTGAAGTGATTGCTTCTCCCGTTTCCAGCCCTAAGACGCCCAAGACACCCATTCAAAATGCCTGGCGAAGTTATAGACCAGCCAAACCCGCCTCCGTTGCCATCAGACCTCCCTGAAGAGCTTGATAAATTTGCAGTGCAGCTCCAGAGCATCTCTCTGGACCAAAAAGACTACGATGACTTGGCCAAGTTTCGTAGGGCAGCATGCTATATCGCCGCTGGTGTGTTCTATATTTTCGCAACGTGCTAATAGCATGGCTGACAACTTTTACTAGCAATGATATTTTTGCAAGACAATGTGTATCTGAAAAGAGAGATCAAGCCAGAAGATATCAAACCTCGACTGTTAGGTCCGTATCTAATTCCGCCTTTCACTTCAATTTCACCCTAATACGTATCGACAGGTCATTGGGGAACATGCCCCGGTTTGATCCTGGTTTATTCCCACCTCAACTACCTCATAACAAAACATGACTACGATATGTTATATGTGGTTGGCCCAGGTCATGGCGCTCCTGCGATTCTAGCCTCTGTTTGGCTTGAAGGCTCTCTCGAGAAGTTCTTCCCTGAATACTCTCGTGACACCAAGGGACTTTCCAACCTCATAACCAGGTTCAGTACCACAGCAGGCTTGCCAAGGTAACTAGTCAGCCATCACATTATGAGAATAATGTGCTGATGATTACAGTCATATCAACGCGGAAACTCCAGGAGCAATCCACGAGGGAGGCGAACTGGGCTATGCACTGGCGGTATCGTTTGGTGCGGTCATGGATAATCCAGATCTCATCGTTACATGTATCATTGGAGATGGTGAGGCGGAAAGTGGTCCAACAGCTACGTAAGATCCTCGCAGTGTACACAAAGTATGAACATATTGAGTAAGTATTGACTGATATATTTACAGGAGCTGGCACGCCGCAAAGTATATCGATCCGAAGGAATCCGGTGCCGTCTTGCCAATAGTACATCTCAATGGCTTCAAAATCAGCGAACGAACAGTTTACGGATGTATGGATAACCGAGAACTGACGGCGTTGTTCCTTGGATACGGCTATCAGCCACGATTCGTAGAGAACCTCGACGATATCGACACTGATATGCATACTTCAATGGTTTGGGCAGTTGGAGAAATTCGCCGGATTCAAAAGGCAGCTCGTGAAGGAAAACCCTTGAGCAAGCCCAGATGGCCCGTTTTGATTCTACGGACACCCAAGGTATGTCCTTCAGGTGCTGAAGCTTATAACTGTGGCTGATTATTGTCTAAAGGGATGGTCTGGACCAAAGAAGATTCATGGGGAGTTCATCGAAGGCTCCTTCCACTCCCACCAGGTTCCTCTGCCAAAAGCCAAGAAAGACAAGGAAGAGCTCCAAGCTCTTCAAGACTGGCTTGCCTCTTATGGACCAGAAGATCTTTTCAATGAAAAAGGCGGGCCAATTGATGCGATAACTTCAATCATCCCGAAGACGGATAGCAAAAAGCTTGGACAGCGTATTGAGTCTTACGGGAACTACCATCCCCTGGAAATGCCAAATTGGAAGCATTTTGTGGTTTCAAAAGGGTCCTATGAGAGTTCAATGAAGGTTATCGGGAAGTTCATCGATGAAGTCTTCGTCAAGAACCCTCATACAGCAAGGCTTTTCAGTCCAGATGAGCTGGAAAGCAACAAGTTAGATACTGCCTTGGCTCACACTGGCCGTAACTTCCAATGGGACCAGTTTTCACGCAATCAAGGTGGCCGTGTTATTGAAGTCTTGAGCGAACATATGTGTCAAGGTTTTATGCAGGGTTACACCCTGACTGGGCGAACTGCAATTTTCCCGACTTATGAAAGCTTCCTTGGTATTGTCCACACGATGATGGTGCAATACAGCAAATTCAACAAGATGGTAAGTGTAAATTACTTCTCTTCCTATCGTGAATTTATTAACCAATGCATCCAAGGCACGTGAAACAAGATGGCACAGCGATGTCGCCAGCATCAACTACATTGAGACGAGTACTTGGACTCGACAGGAGCATAATGGATTCTCTCACCAAAATCCTTCTTTCATTGGTGCAGTCCTCAAACTTAAGCCTTATGCAGCAAGAGTTTACCTGCCACCCGATGCCAATACTTTCTTATCCACCCTTGACCACTGCCTTCGATCCAGGAATTACGTGAATCTGATGGTTGGGTCAAAACAGCCAACACCCGTATTCCTCAGCCCCGAGGAAGCAGCTGTTCATTGTCGGGCGGGTGCTTCTATCTGGAAATTCTGCAGCACTGATGAAGGATTGAATCCGGACGTCGTGCTGGTCGGCGTAGGTAGTGAACTCATGTTCGAGGTAATCTACGCTGCAGCAATACTGCGCAAACGGATGCCAGAATTGAGAGTGCGTGTCATCAACGTCACGGATCTCATGATTCTTGAGAACCAAGGCGCCCATCCACATGCTCTATCGACTGAAGGGTTTGATGCGCTGTTTACCCCTGACGTTCCCATTCATTTCAACTATCACGGCTATAACACCGAGATACAAGGCTTACTTTTTGGACGTCCCGGTCTCGACCGTGTGAGTATTGCGGGCTATATTGAAGAAGGAAGCACTACTACGCCATTCAATATGATGCTGGTGAATAAGGTTTCTCGATTCCATGTTGCAAAGGCCGCTGTTCAGGGAGCAGCGAAGCGAAATGAAAAGGTTGGCTTGAGATGCCAGGAATTGCTGAGTGAGTTGGATGTGAATATTAGGGAGACTTCCAAGTACATCGTTGAGCATGGAAACGGTACGTTTGATCCTCTATGATTTCGAGAGAAAAATAGTTGACTAATCGTTCTATTAGATCCGGAAGATATGTACGACATGCCAAAGTTTGACTAAATCATCGATAGTTGATTTCCCTATTGGCGAATAGAGTAGTAATGAATAACGTTGAGTAATACGCTGAATCTAGAACGCAATACACATGCTTTTCTCTTGTCAATAAGGTAGTACATCATGCAAGTATGATTTTTGAAATTTTCGCTCGTCGAAACCGAGAACAAGTATATACAATTGATACCCCCGGAATTAACTTTGAACAGTCGAAACGTGAGCAGCAATGATTGAAAATACCGAGAGCTAACAAGCCTTAAATATCCACATCTCCAGACTAAGATTGCTCTCTTACACTTGCATCTGTTATTCCAAATGTCAGCAGCTATCAGTCATGACGTGAGAGACACTTACTAGTTGTACTTCTCTTCCTTGCACTCGACCTGGACGGCACTGGATGCAACTCTCCCCTCTCAAGCTCATCTTCCACAGCAGATTCTTCCGAACTTCGACCGTCGTTTCCGTCGAACATACCACCACGGACTCCACTTGCCTGAGTTGGATTCTCATCAGCTTCGACATGTCCGTACGTCCCACCCACGGATTCCATAGTAAAGGGACTCGCAGTCGGCGCATCCAGCGTTGCAAGCTCCTCGGGTCTAAACCACAGCGGCAGCAAGAACGATCTAACAGGTATGAGAAACAAGATGATAACAGGGAACCCAATCGCCGCAATAGTTTGAGTGATTGCAAACGTCGCGCCGAATCCGACTAGTTCCAAAGCCACAAAGGCCCAAATGGCGCTTCGGCGTTCGAGGCGTTTCAAGGGGTCAGAGCTGGGTGTGAATGTATGATCTTGGGCGAGGAAGACGAGTTTCTGGGTTATGCCGTTTCCTTGTAAGGCTTGGACACCCATTATGAAGAAGAGTCCTGCAAGAACACCCTGTGGGATGAGGTGTAAGACAACGAGGAGAGGACCTGTCATTGTGCCGAGGGTGAGTAGTCCCTGTGCGAGATTGCTGACTCTTTGCTCGACGACGTGATCCGTGACGAGGATTGGGCGGCCTTTGTTTGTCTCGTCGTCGTCGGAGACTTGTCGCGTCACGCAGAGAGCTTGAGTATGGAAGGGAGCTTGTGGGATCAGGCCATTAGGGAAAGGGACACCGAGGAGACCGGCCACACCAGTGGTCAGACCGAGAAGAAAAAGATCCCAATGGAACCCGGCAGGTTTGCGAAGAGGAAATTCTGTGCCTTGTGCAATGAGAGATGATACTGTAGGTTCATGTCAGTAAGCAAAGCGCGCCAATAGTTTCTGGTGATTTATCTACCGTTGTGATCAAAGTAGAACAAGATGGTAAGTAGAATGGCAAAAGGAATTGCCAAAAACACTTCCCCAACACTAATATCCCATAAACTGACAAGCCAGCTACGATCCGCGGTCGGGAAAAACGCCTTGGACGTTGGTAATGTTTCAACAGAAACATCTCTCATATGACCGATATGCACGAAGCCGGTGAAAAAGATAATAGTCAGAGGCGTGCCATAATCCTCAATGAATTTGCGCACATATCGTTGGAAAAGCGTACTTTCACCGAGCATACCGCAGACATAACCGGACATCAAGACGAGTAAAGCAACCGTGATACTGAGATAGGCAGACGTTTCGCCTGCCATGCCCCATTGGCGAGTAAGAACTTGGATTCCTTTTTGCAGGTAGATGAAGGCAACGTAGAAGCCGAAGATGTCGCATGAGAAGCGTGTCACATATGTTAGGCCGTTGCAAGCGTTTGTTATAGCGAGAATCCAGTGAAATAAGAGAGACCAGCTGCATGCCGTAAGTATTCAGAAGGCTTGAGTGACACTTGAGAGAAGATCTTACAGTCCGATCCAAAACATGAAAGCCAAATAGTTCGTACCTTGAGGGGCCATGATGTCGTATACAGTATAATTGAAGACAGTAATAGGTCCTGCACAACATCAGGTTACACTCTATTGGAACTTCAGTTCGTTATCTATGCCGACTTACCAGTCACGCCAACTATGACCAACGGCTGTGCTGCAGCGACAGAGAACACTACAGAGCCAAGGACAGAAGCTAACAGAACTTCATTGACTCCATAGCTCTGGTGTGTCTTTTCAAACATGTCTAGCGAGAAAGCTAGAGCGGGAAGAATACTGTAATAAGCACGAGTCAGTATGAAGAAGAAAAGATTAGGCTATAAGCTCGGCCCTGGTAATAGCTCTCACATACTTTGCAAAATACATATACACCGTAGCTGGTACGACTCGATAATCCCAAGCATCTGTCCAATCACTCCAGTAATATGGTGCTCTTCGCTTGATATCTTGAATCATGCCTCGGAATAGATGCACCTTCCACCACTTGGCGGGAGTACTCGTTGATGAGCCATGAAAATCCGAATGATTCGTACCTGCCCTCGAGAAAGCTGTCGGATCCTCAGCGTCAATGGACAACCTATTCCGTCGCGAAGAGGAAAAGGAAGCATTTGTGCGAGAAGCTGATAGTTGCGAAGAAGCCTGTTGGTGTTGCTGAGCGTGCCAGCTCTTTTTCCTAGCTGAAGATGCATGAGAATGGAAGCTGGAAACAGGATGCAGGGCTATTTCTCCGCCGATTGCTTGTGAGCTGGATGCGCCAAGAGACGACATGTTGCTTTTGCTTGTATCACCCACGCTCTTAGCGATTGTGGAATGTTTGCATGGGCAGGATGATTGGTTGTGGTACTCTGCAAGGATTGACTGTGCACACAATCAATCAAAAAGGGGTTCTATGATGACGCAAGATCATTCTAGGTGTGCTTTATAACTTCGATCTTGTAGAAAAATGAAAGATGACGATCAAAATGTGAAGAAGGACTTAGAGCTGGGGTCGGTCCAATGAACGAGCTTGGAGGAGATGCCGACCCGTCGTTTTAAGGCAATCCTTGGCATCTTCTACTGTCTACAACTGCATGAAAATATAGTCATGATCTGAAAAAGAAAATAGTCAATTCAATTATAGCAAACAATAAATCCAATTTACTATAACGCAAAGTTAGTAGTCACTGTCAAATCAGTTATGGTCGCACATCCTTTATTGCACACACGAATGACGTAGGTTTGGGTTTACATTGGTGGAGGTGGTGGAGGAGGGTGATCACTCGGAGGCTGCAGGAAAAGTTAGCACTAATTCATCAAGAATAAGCCGTAGCATCGAGAATACTCACAGGAGGAGGAGGTCCTTCGCCAGGGGGAGGTGGGGGAGGAGCAGCAGCGCCGCCATAGTACATGGACTCGAGGCCGGGAGGAGCGCCGGAAAGCCCGGGGGGAGCACCATGGCCACCAGCTGGAGGTGGCGGAGGGAATGCAGAGTAACCGTAGCCATAGCCGGCTTGACCACCAGGAGGTGGTGGGGGAGCTTGTTGTTGCCATGGTGCGGCACCTCCAGGGGATGCACCTGGAGCAGAATAGTTTCCGTGATGCGAGCCGTATCCGTAGTTTCCGCCACCACTGCGGCCTTGTGCCCATGGGGCAGCGTCGTTGTGGTCACGGGGTTCGTAGTCATCGCGTCTACCATGTTGCTCCCGTCCACGTTGCTGCCATGGAGCGACGTCCGAAACTGGAGCGGGAGGTCCACGTTGTTGCCAAGGTTTGTAGTTGGAGTCTTGGTCGTAGCCACCAGGTCCACCTTCGATACGGCGAGGAGCTTCGCCGTTAGGGCCAGAGCCACCGCCAGAAAGTTCTTGCATGAGTTGCTACTTCTGTTAGTAGTGTACTTTTTAGAAAAAGTGTGAATTGATATGACTTACCTCCATCTCACGGTCAACAGCATCGCCACCGCCAATGGCACGTTGAGGGCCACGGCCGCCGTAGCCACCGTTGTTGCGCCAATCAGTGCCACGTTGACGATCAGGACAATCACGTGCCATATGGCCAGCATTGCCACAGACACGGCAGATAATGTTGGCGGTAAAGTTGCGCTGTTCGGGGCAGTCGTATTTGCGGTGACCAATTTGTCCACCTATATACGTTAGTTCAGGTTCACTGAGTCCAGGAAGGGTCCGAGGAGACTTACAATTCTGACAAGCTTGGTTTTCATCGTCACGGAGTGTACCGTTGAGCGCGGCGAGTTCTCGGAGTTGGTTGCGTTTGAGCTCGTTCTGACCTTCGGGAATAGAAGCAGCCTATTTGGGACGTTAGTATTTTAATGATCAACAAAGTGGGAAAACATAAACTTACGGTTTCAATGACGTTGTGGACCAATTGTTTGGCCTTGTTGACCTTCTCCTCCGTATCTGCCATGATCAAACAGTGAAGGTCTTCCTCCTGGTTGCTAGTGTGAGCGGCATCAGATCGACCCTTTCCTTCCTTGACGGAGCCTTTGCCTCGAATGGCAATTTTGGCTCCAGATTCTTTTTCCATGGTCTTGAGAGTGTTGCCACGAGGTCCGATGAGCAAACCAACTTTAGTAAAGCAAGGAAGCTAAGTGTTAGTATGTCTGTTTCTTCAAAATAGTATAACGCGGAAAAGTCCAGATGGTTATTGGGTTAGCAAGAAACGAGGAGAGACATCTTGAACATCACGATGTCTCGCCAGCCCGAATCGAGCATGCAATAGAGAGATAATGGGCAAGTAAAACATGGTTAGAGGGAGAGTTAGAGGGTTAGTAATCATACTGAAGTTAATCTCTGGATAGTCATTCACAGGAACATAAACCTTCTCCTGTGTCTTGGTCGGGCGCCTGTAGTCAGAGGGCGGATGATAGTTAGGAATAACCTTCATGGCCCTTTCGACAAGTTTGTGGCGCTCATCTTCCAAGCGCTTGCGGTAGCGGTATTCCCTGGTGTTCACACGTCTTCCGAAGTTGTCGTACTGCGGTGGCGGCGAGGGAGATCTGTCACCATCGGCGGGGACGACGTCGTTGATACGAAGCTTCTGGCTGATCTCTTCGATACGGAGATGTAGCGTGTATGCCTCGAGCTGCTCATTAGTGAAATTGGCCATGATCATAGTCGGTAGACCCATGAGGCCAGCAGCCTTGTTTTCCTGAGCGTCGCCCCAACGGTTGCGCTTCTTGCGTCGTTTCACGCCGTCTGCGGGAGGATCTGCTGAAAATAGAGTCAGTGTCAAGATAAATATACCTGAGGCAGAGGAAGCTCAAACTTACCTCGAGTTGGGCTTCTGCCTCGGGTCGCGCCATTTTCTGAAGCTGCGACTGTTGGTGTCGATGCTTCGCTTGCACCTTCATCGTCTCCGCCAAATCGCCTCTTTCCGAGAGGGATGTTGTTGGAGCCTGTAATTCCTTGGTTATTGCGCCACGACATTTTGCTAGCGTCAGCGATGTGAATACTAGCTACTGTGATGGAGAATAAGTTGGCGAGGGTTGAAAGAGGAAGAGGGAGGTCTGTCGAGAGTTTAAAAAGAGTCAAGAGTGCTTCGGTGGCGACTAGCCCAATGAGGTTAGTATTCTAACTAGGCCAAAAAGGGACTAGTACCGATTGGTGGCCTAATTTCGGCTCATCTCATATTCTGAGCCTACTTTATCTGGGATTGAACACTTGATTTATGACTGAAAATCCTTATTATTGACTACAGGATACTAACTTTGACATAAACTGACTCAGAGATTACTCACTTCTTGGCATCATCAGCCATTCCCTTCTGAACCCACTGCAAGGTTTGAGCACTGTGCTTTGCAATTTGTTCCTTATCCTTGAGCACTTCCTTGATAGTATGCCTTTCCGGAACATGTCTACCCTTCTCTACACCCTCTCTAGCGGCTAGCTTCTCCTCCCAAGCCTTGAGATGCGGGAACTCCTCAATATCGACACCGGCCCAGCCTGCGGAAGCAATCCATCCCCAGTGCGAGATGTCTGCGATTGAGATATGGTCACCTACTAGATAACCGGACTTTGAGGTGGAGAGGTGCTTGTCTAGGACACCGTACAAGCGGCGGGTCTCGTTCTGGTAGCGGTTGATGCCGTATTCGATGCGTTCCGGCGCGTAGCGTGTAAAGTGGTTTGCCTGGCCTGGAGGAGATTGTCAGTCAAGACCACATCCTCATATCCTCTCTATTGATTCTTACCCTGCATAGGTCCGAGCCCTGCATTTTGGTAGAATAGCCAGTTCGTCTGCTCATAAAACTCTCGAGTCCCCCGGGGATATGAGATCTTGTTCTCCGGATCGTAGTTGTCGGCCAGGTATTGCAAAATGCTGCCGGATTCGAAGATATTGATCGTCTTGCCGTCGGTGAACGTATCAGTTATGGCAGGAATGCGCCCATTAGGGTTAATTTCGAGAAACCATGGCTCCTTCTGCTCGTTTTTGCTGAACTCGAGCTTCTTGACTTTGTATGGGAGACTAGATACGGTGTTAGCTGATATAAGTGCGGTTTCCGCCTCAAGACCAAACAGCTGGGAATAGCAATGCATTCATAAGGGACATACCCTAGTTCCTCCAACGCAATGGAGATCTTAATGCCGTTCGGGGTCTGCGCTGTGTAAAGAGTGATATCAGGACGAGCAGCCATGGTGGACAACAAACGAGCTATTTGTCGAGACACTTTGAAGTCAGTGGATGATGAGATAGTACAGATTTGCAAAGATGCGGAACGAATATTTGGGTAGATTGGAGTATATAAATAATCAATGGAGATGATTCTGGGATGCCCCTCAACTATATACGTATAACTTAGTTAATTAACAGCTTACAAATTCGCCCACCCGATATCGTCATTTTTAACTCTGTCCAGAAGTGTCCCCACTGTTACATAGCCATTCAAGGAGCTTAGCATCTTCGAAATGGATATCTACCTTCAACCCAATAGGCCCGGGCTGCCTACATGTAACCCCGCATCAGAATTAATAACGAACACCAGAACATTTTCTTGATGGAGACTTATGCTACACTGAGGAATGTCTAGCAGCAATAATTATTAATCAGGGAATACAATTTCCGGTTAAGTGCGTAACTTCGGGATCTTATAAGTTTCTATACTCTAGGCTGAGGGAACTATTTGAAGAAATGTTTAAGTGCCTTCGAGGAACACAGTAGAACCTGGCTATAACAAACAGGAGGCCTCTCCGGATTGTATGGATAGTATCTAACCTTGACCAGGTATGTCAGTTCGAGGATGAAGAGAGCGCCTGGTCATTATTCTTTAAATAGTTAGTAGGTCAAAGTGCTTTCCATTCCCATTGATACGAGGTGCAATTTCTCGATACGAGATCATGGCGTAAGAAGGCGTTCTGTTCGCTATAGCCAGGTTCTCCTGTACCTAGGTAGAGACCTGCAAGCTGAAATGTACTGGCATTGGAAACCAAAAATATATATATCGACATGCTGTTCTTGAGAGCCTAGGCAATCAAGAACAAAAATAAACTACAAACTATAGACAAGCGAAAAGAAGAAGAAGAAGAAGAAGAAGAAGAAGACTGTAAACTGCAATATACAAAAGTGGATCATCAAGTCACAACGTAAAACTTACGATGTCCAAGCTCTTTATTTCTATGTAATAACGCCGCGTGCGCCGCATAGTCGCTTCACCAAGTAAAGCTTTCTTCAACAAAGTCGATGTTGCTAATCGCCTGTCTCTCACGACATGCTCGTCGAACATCGTCGCTCATGGCACCGCCACCACACACCATAACGCCCATAGCGCCAACCTGCTGCTCAATTTCCTTGTCCAGAACAGTCTGAATGTTGGGTCGACCAGGGAACATTTCAACCGTTGCGCTCGGGCTGCGAATTTCCTTGGTACTGCGAGGCCGGGTGATGAACAGCATGATACGTAGAACCTCGCGACGACGATCCATCTGTAGAATGCTGGTCATCCAAGGACGCACCCATTCCAGATGCTCGGGCGATTGAATAGTCCAGACGAGTGTAACCCGACGAGCGGCAACGACGCCGTCTGCGTATCCTTGAACCAAATGACGAACAAATGGAACTTGATGAGTGATGCCAATGCCACCAGCGAACAATAACACTGTACCGTAGGAGTCTAGATCTTGAATGGCTCCATAAGGTCCTTCAACAAACGTAGATAGATATACGTGGCCATCTACACCCTTTGCAGCACGCCTGTACAGCGTGTCTGTGAACCCAGTTCGACGACGAACAAGAAGTGAAATAGTCTCTTTTTGCCCCGACATCACATCTTGCTGAGTCATGACCAAACCTTTTTCGTCTATTGGGAGGTTATCCTTCTCATTCCATGCAACGCTGAATGGGTGATACGTCCAAAGTCCGACAGAAGGAATGCATATGTACACGTGTTGACCTGGACGGAACGTCCACGGACGAGCCATTTTCAAAGTGATCCTCGTAACGTCGCCTGGAAGAGCTTCAGCCTTGGCCGTAGTTCTACCACCAACTAGGTTGCGGTAAATATTGATAGCCAAGCGAGCAAATCGCTAGAATTAGAATTAACATTAGCATTTGGTTCCCAACCCACATGTATGAGTTATTACGTACCTCAAGACCCCACAGGATCAAGGCGCCTAGAAGATAGACTTGCTGTGGTAGGCCGTCCAAATGGTACCAAAGACCGATGAATGCCATTAAAACCAACAAGATGTGTAGGTGAAGGAACGTTTCATAGAAAGCATGTCGTAAAGCGGAAGAAGCGAAGAGCACAAGTGCGACAAAGCCGACAACAGCCTATATATAAACGTTATTAGTCATTGTCAAATCAAAGATATGATATTAGTTCTGTCCATACCACCAAGCCAGTTATGATTAACTGGGAATCATGAAAGTCTTCAATGATTTTGGCCCACCCCGATTGGTCAGCAGTGGTGAGCATCCAGCTCAAGAAATGAGCAAGACTCTCAACGGCCACAATGCGAGCAAGCCACCGGTGGAAGAAGTTCCAAGAGTCAAAAGATATACCAAGCAGAGGGATAAGGGGGTTGTTGCGTCCAGCCAAGACGACTAGAGGAATCAGATTAGCAGTGGCGAGGGTTCCCGTGCGATTCCTCAGAAGTTTGCCGTAGGATTTAATCTCTCCACTGAAAGGAATGTGGAGCACACAGAGAACAACATTCATAGCAATGAGTCCTGCTAGACATATTGCCTGGAATCGACTGGGTAGAGTACCCATGTTCACCGCTCGAGACAACTGGAACTCGCGGTTGTGGCGAACACGAAACAGCGGAGCATCTACGATGTTCCTTTTGAACCAAGCCATGCGGAAGTCATCACGAGTGAAATATCGTTGATTGTCGTTGCCCAGTCCATGTAAACGTCGTATATGTGAAGTCAGCCTGAGGGCCGATTTCCAAACAAAGTAGAGAGCGACAGATGCAGCCATTGCAACCAACATGAAATGAGTATATTCATCCTGCAGGTTATTCACGTATTCAGTATTTGTCGCTTGAGTAGTGGTTCCACCACCTGTAGGTGCAGCTGTACCGCCACCGCCAGAAGTAGCTTGTTGCTGGGCATGGGCAGCCGAAGCCATGTAGGCCATGATGATAGAGGTTGTCAAGCTTGCCATTCTTATGATGTGATGCTTGGATAGATGTGAATTTTGGCTTTTCGAAGGAGAAGAAAGCCTTCTTTAGAAGGGAAGCGAATGCGGAGAGAACCAGCTCTACGAATGAGACACCCCCTAAGTTAGGTGTGCTGTGATATCGGGATTTGCAGTTCCTGATGTTATTCTTCAAGCCAATCCAGGATTGCCAATTGGGCATGTGTTGAAAGATAGGTATCAGCCTCAACAGTGATCGTCGCACAGAATCTAGATGCGGACCGTTCAAGCTAGCATATGGTGTCAAAAGGATCGAAATAGAGAAATGGCTTGCTCATCCAATGAAAAGAGAGTCGACTATCAATGTTGTGGATGGCAATGTGCAGAGTGTAACCCAGATACAACCCAATATCACATGAATAAGAGGGAGGAAACCGCTTCGGTGAGGATCAGAGAAGTCAATTGAATAGATGAAGAAAGTACAAATAGGCTATCAAAGCCTTGAAGAATCGATTCTCCAGGAATCGCGTGGCGAACAGAGAAAAGAAGATGAAAGGGGAAAAAGAAAGGAATGAAGTGTCCGCCAACAATAGTGAGAATAGAGAGGGAAAAAAATGTGCCAAAGCCACTGGAAGAGTAAGTCGACCGACTAAACTCGAGGCGCAGGGAACTGCTGCCAGACTAGCGACCTGACAATCCCTTCTTTTAAGTTGCATCCACTTTCTCATCTAAGTATAAATTTCAGTCGGCCAGACCCGGTCTCATAGGTTGTCGTCTGATAGGATTGGTGGCTTATATCATACAGGCCTGGGACAGCGGCCATATGGCACATACGTATGTATCCATCAGAAATGAGATTGGTCCAAACATGTCCCAGGGGAATGTCCTGGAACCCACTCGGTAATACCTGTGCTGTGTGCAATAGAATCCATCAATCAAAGTGCCGACGGAACATTTCAGTAAAACATTAGGGTTCGATTTTTGAAATTGGTCCTTGCGGGCGCCGATGCAGAATAGGCGCCTTGGCCATGGTATACGAATCCGTCCTCCTTGAAACATTACGGAATACGTATAGCGGGGGACTGCAAGGGTTTCAACCGTCGTCGAGGACGTGTCTTGTACCGCAGATTGGCGGATAGTGATCTGCTGCAAGGGCTTCCATCCCGATTGGCATCGGCACGCGACAGAGGAGAGAGGACGATTCGACGGTTCGGCCAGCTGGCTCCACAGGGCGAATACCAACTACCAACTACCAAGTGTAGTGAAACGGTTGGCGAAGCAGATCGATTGGCGACGGGGCCGTACATAGTACGTAATCAATAACAGTTGTGTGTACGAATGAAGATGTGTAAGAGGCTAAGAGGAGATTCAGGAGGTTGTGCGTCTCATGATGTTCGGCCTGCCCTGATCGACCAGGGTTTATCTCGACCTCTCTCTTGCAATCTTCCTTCACTCTGTAAAGTGTTTCATCTTTCTTTGCTAGCATCGTGATTCATTGGGCTACGATCGGGCCATGGAATTGTTTCTGAGACCCAAATTGTCAGGGACTGTTTGCCGAGCTTTGCATATTAACACCCCGACCCGGCACTTCCACACTCTTCGAGTCAAAGCTCGTCCCATTTATGTTTCTTCCTCGACCACCTCGACGACCACGTAATCCGGAGATTTTCTGTTGCAGTCAAAAGCTTAAACAAGCATTGCAGTACTCAATTCCACCAGAAGTACAGGGGACTCCCATCGAGAAGAGACTTATCAGGTTCTATCACACCCTTGTCTACCATGTTATTGATCCTCTCAAAGACCACGAGACCGCCATCAAAGAAATTCAATTTCGAGGATAAACCAGGATAACGGTGGCTTGCTCTAAAACATTTTCAATTTTACTCGTGCCGTTTTTCTTTCTTTTCTTTTCTTCTTTACATGAATCATTTTATCTTGCCTTTCTAGTCATCTTAGAGCCTAGCAAATCCGACATAAAGGTTGGCAATGGAAACTAGCAGGGATCACAGTGATATCTAGTCGTCTACTAATTGGCCATGCTAAGCGGCATGTCGTACCTTTAAGGCTTGAAACGAAAAGAGGTTCGGGACATCTCTCTACATTTCCCCGAAAAGGAAATAGCTTTATGATCGTCTTCTTAACTTGTATGGGTAGGTGGCAAGGTAGTAACAGTGCCCTACAGGACTAATTATACGAACTGTACGAAGCCTACAACAGAGATCATAATATATGTTACTATCCATGTACCAATAAAATGCATTATTATAAGATAAAGACTCTAAATATCCTGCGCCTTCCGAGCCCTGGGTATCGATATGACGCCACCAACGATAAGCTTACAATTTCAAACCAAACAAAAAGAAAAATAAAAGAAAGAGACAAACATCAGCCTTGATAGTAGATCTCCATCGGCATTTGGAACGGAAACAAGACACAGATCGACATGTTACTCGATCGACCCGACGAAAACAAACAGGTTTGAAGCCTGAAGCATATCCCGAAACCCCTTTCAGGCTGTTACAGAAAACTCAACTCGTCGTCACTGTCTTCGTCTTCAGAACAAGGAATGACCGGACGCCGTCGTGACACGTTTGCTTGCGATGCAGAGGAAGATGTTGGCCCAGCCACTTGCTTGCGAGGCCGTCCACGTCCACGTTTTACCACCGGAACGGGCGCCGTAGCAGCATTATGGATGATCACGTCAAAATTTGCCCGCATCCTTTGTGCCTGTGCATTTGCAACACTGCCCTGTAACTCTCCAACGCCTCTGGTGTCCTGCACAGCATCGGATACGTCTCCTGTTTCGGTTTGTGGCAGCCGTTCTTCACTTTCGGATGCAGCTTCGGCATCTGAATCGTCTTCTTCGTAATCGCTTTCGTAGTCGCTGTCACTGTTGAAATGGTCGTGGTCTTCGCCCTGAGTCATTACCGAAATATCGCTGAGTCTCGTCGCTATCCGTGTAGATTGTCTGATCTTCTTGTAGACTTTTTTCTTGTAGATTCGTCGGGGCCGCTTGACTCGCGTGACATTCGGTTGCGTGCTGACAACTGATGTTCTTCTCCTCTTGAGACTAACTGAACTAGGCGATGCTATCGAAGTCTTGCTAAACTCCGAGTCGATCGACGATGACGGTGAGCTCGCACTCGCACTAGAAGGTACTCCAACCAAATTAATCTCTACCACTGGCTGGGACAAGACCCGAGTCATTGCAGCCTTCGTCCTATCCAGGGGAGTTTTTGCAATCCACTCGCCAATACCTTCCTCCCATCTGAAAGATTGCATGCTAGATTTCCCTGGCGTAGGAGCGCAGTTGCTTTTGCATTTGATGCGTGTCCGAATGGTTGCAACTGCCTCCTGAATGTCGGCTGCAAAGGTATGATCTTCGGCATCCTGGCTATATTGGGCAAAGTCCAAGGCTACGTCGATGGCAATCTTGCCGAGGAAGAATGTAAGTTTTTCTAGCCCGAATCGCTCATATTTTAGCAGATGTTTGCAAAGCCTTCGTGCTTGCCGGCACTGCGCTTGTTCATCGCCCCGTTCTGAAAGTCGAACAATCTGGCAAACCATGGCTGAAAGATTCTTAATGATATCCGCATTCTGTTCCAGGAGGCCAAAAAAGGGCTCGCAGTCCTGACTCAAGATGACATCTAGAATTTCCACCTCTGTATCCTTCAGTGATAGTAGGTCTTGCTGAGACCTCAATACAAAATGGGCAAGGAGCGTGTAACCTTTCCGAAGCAACGAGGCTCGACTTGCTTCATTGTCTTCTACCTCAAATCCACTAAGTGGCAAGGAACGCTGAATCGTCAAAACCAAGTTGGTATAAGTCTTCACTATCCTGTCGCCCGAAATATAGTCTGGGCCATCGGGCTGTCCCATGCGTACACCATACATACAGCACAGTGCAACATTCAAACTAGAGACCAAGTTGCTGGTAGCATCTTGAAGGTGAACGGGACATCGACCTTGATCCACATCTAGGCCATTTGCTTGTGAATTTGATGAATCTTGAGTCTGCTTTTTTGCCTTGGTGCGCTTCCTGATTGCGGCTTTCTTTACAACCTTTCGACCTTTGTGAGCATCGGCTGCTGTTATCAAGATCGTTTTCATCAGCTTGATGGCAGCCGCATATTCGTCATCCCATTTGGATTGCGACGCGCATGCAGCTATAACGCAGTCCTTGAAAGTGATAGTAACCAACCATTCCGGAGGCAGGATGTTTCGCAACAGTAGCAGCTCTATTTCCTTGAAAACATAAGAGTTATTACCAGATACCTGCCAGTATCTTTGTAGAAGGCGAATGGGATCACGACCAGGCGCGTCTGGTCTCCAAGGGTTGAAACCACAGGGGAAGTTGTAACGATCTACTTTTGAAAGTAGGACGCTAAGTATCCTCTCGACTGCATCATTCGCTTCGGCGTTTATACAATGGTAAAGCAAATTAGCTGTTGTCAATTGGTTGATCCAGTTCTTTTGCACCATGTCGCAGATCAAGAAGATCCCTTGCGAGCGCACGGCTTCACGGAGAGGTTGCCATCCTTTGCCCTCGGTGCCATATGCTGACTCCAACTCTGTAAAGTATGCATCCGCCATATCGATTTCATCATTGTTGTCAAGTTCGTCTTGTAATCGTTGTTCCTCGGCGATAAATTCGGGTAGCCGTCGAATGATTGTCATTAGCAATGATCGAGTACCGTTTGTAGAACTTTTCGAAGTAGAGTCCGCCGATCGCGTTTTTTCCAGGAATTTCAGAAACAGGCCATCCAAGGATATCACGATATCAAAGTATTTAATGAGGTTTGTTGCATTCAATTCTTGCCTCCATTTAGGATCTGGGTGTGACGGCCGATATTTTTTTGGCCTCCGTACTATCTTTTCAGCAATGCCGTCAGGTAACAAAGACCGAGTGAGATTTTCTAAGTTTTGTCCATCTTGCTGACGCCCGTTTTCTGCAGCTTTATTGTTCGTGCTGAACGTGTTCGTTGATTTCCCCGTAATCAATGGTGTTGCGATTTCGATTGCACCAGGCAAGGTTTTGGTTGCTTCGGGGCTCTGCAGCACTGACCGTACTCGAGCTCGCGGTTGAAGTCGAAGTCGTTCACCCCTAGCCACATACTTGTGTTTGACGCGCTTTGACTCTGTGTTTCGTGGAATCCAGGAGGGGTCCTGGTCGCCAAATTCGGAATCATGTTCGGCGTCGCCAGACGCATCTGGCTTGGTGTACTCGGTATTCGTAGCTGCGGCCACAATCTTGTTGATTTCTTCTTCTTGCGCGTTGATTGATTCGCTATGTTTGCCGAGACGATGATAGAGCGAGGTCAAGGGTCGTAGCATTCGATTCGCCCATTTTGCTGTCGAATGAATGTCGTCCATGTCGTATACGAAGGATCATGCACCAGTATTCATGGTAATAATCTGTAAGGAAAATCATACAAATGAGGTGTGGAAGGGCTGTCGCATCAGCGTGGCACAACGCCCAACGCGATATGATCCCTTCCGGTAAGATGCAGAAAAGACGGTCATAAAAGATGCTTCATGAAAAGCCCGACATTTGTATATTCTGCAGTCAAGAGATATCCATACAATCTCATGCTGACATGTTAACATGCTGAGAATGCGATCCAAGGGCAGCCTCGAGAAGGTGAAGGAGCAAGAGCGTGACGAGTAAACAGTTTGTTTAGACGCACGGACCAGCTCTTATCGGAGATCCGGAGATACGCCACACTGTGGCTGGTGATGCGTATATATTGGACGATTCATTCTCGTATCGAGACTCAAATGAACTTTTCTGACTTAACACTATTCAAGGGCGTATCTTTCTGTACAAGAAGGAAGAAATACTCAAGAGCTTAGGAGATTGTAATATCCATTTACTCTGACATAGCACATTAGATCGAACTCATTGGAATTCAAAGCCATCATGCCCATATCAGTTGCAATTCTAGTATATCAAGATGCCGACCCTCTCGACTTCGGGGGCCCTCTAGGGATTCTCTCAAGTTCTGTTCTCCATGATGCATTCTCATTCACCATCATCGCCCAACAGGAACTCACAACAACATGCGCTCATCTGCGTGTACCGCGTGACATGTCTGTTGACGAAGCACATGGAAAATTGTCCCAGTTCGATGTGCTACTAGTGCCAGGCGGCTCTGTGGATAGTCTAGCGGCGTTGGCTCAGAACACTGACTCGCCAGAAGTGAATTTCGTCAAGGCCTTTTCACAGCAAAGCGATCGTCCTTCAGGTTCGCGGCAACGAACGATATTCTCGGTCTGCTCAGGTGCACTTATCTTGGGTGCAGCGGGGGCCCTTGCTGGCATGACTGCTACAACACACCACCTCTGTCTGGACCTATTGCGTGACCAGTGTGCAAAGCATGAGGGACGTACAAATGTTGTGCACAGTCGGTATGAGGTTGGGAATCTAAGTCCAAATAACAT
Source organism: Talaromyces verruculosus (assembly GCA_001305275.1). Taxonomy (NCBI): domain Eukaryota; kingdom Fungi; phylum Ascomycota; class Eurotiomycetes; order Eurotiales; family Trichocomaceae; genus Talaromyces; species Talaromyces verruculosus. The sequence continues at coordinate 454,171 of LHCL01000005.1, read as the reverse complement.
CAGAGTATTGACCGCTGGTGGCGTGACTGCGGGCATGGATGCCGCGTGCTATTTGATTTCTTTGGAGCTTTCGAGGGCTGATGCTCTTGCATCTGCGAAAATGAACGAGTTCACCTGGCAGACGAAGGATGAGACGATATACCCTTCTTACTAGCTTGAAATCCCAGCGATTGTAGAGACCGTCTCTTGATAAGGATTTGCATTGACACTCGCCGGATTGATGTGACCCGAGTAGAAGAGAATAACCTTGGAAATCTTGCAAACTATCTCGACAAGATCATGTAAAGTAAATAGAGTTGAGATGCTCTAAATAGTACAATATCATACAATTCTCCTTTCCGCCTAATCATGAGGTTCTCACCCAGTACATGCCATGCATTGAACAAAAGAAAAGAAAACCCGAATAGAACAGAAAAGAAAAAATGATGCAAAAAAACCAGAACCCAATCCAATCCAATTGCTTTATATAGGGGATGTAAACGGTAAAACCAAAGTGACTTTTAGTATTTTACAAGTTAGAATGTGAGTAGGGTTTATTTGGATTGCTTTGTGCCGCGGAGCTTGGGGTTGGTGGTTCCTCTCTTTGATTGCTTGCCACGAGGGCTGCTGGTCTCTCCGCCCTCGATGAACCTCAAGAGTTCGTCGATGCTTCGAGTGTCAAGCTGTGATGCGGCAGCGGGGGCATCCTGTGCGCCGGCAGCTGCTGAAGCTGACTGGCCAACTTGTGGTTGGACTTTCGTACCCAGCGAAACACGCGGGCTAAGGTTGACTTTGCGGAGTCGGCGAGCTTGAATGTCCTTGGCGTGCTTCGCAATAGAGACGGCATTCTGTGTGAGCTGCTCCAACCAGCTTTCGGCTTCCTTAGTGTTGCGATCTTCAGGGCCGAGTTCGGCAAGGAAGATGTTATAGGCGTCACGCATACGGTTCACGGCAGCCTTTGAATCCTGGTCCAAGGCCAAGGCTTGTGCAAGTTGGAATTGGATAGTGGCTGTGTTGACGGACTGTCTGCCAAACAGCTCCTCGCAAACCGTGAGAGAAGCCTCAAACCACTTTCGAGAATCGGAATATTGCTTGAGATGTTGTAGCATGACGGCGGCGTTGTTCATGGTAGTAATGGAATCAGGGTGGTTAGGGCCATAGATGATCTTCCAAAGATCCATGGCATGCTTAACGTATACCAGAGCCATCTTTGTGTTACCTGTGGCGTGCTCGAACAGACTCAAGTTCAGATAGCTCAAGATAGTGTCTGCAGAATCAACACCTAGAGTGCGTTCTGTGACAATCACAGCCTTGCGTGCAAGCTCAACTGCGGCGTCCTTCTCATCGGTCTGATAGTACAACATCGACAGCTGGTGGTACAACTTGGCGACCTCGGGATGAAGAATGCCGTAGATCTGTTCATGTAAGGAGAGAGATTCTAAAATCAATTCCTGGCCAAGCTGTTTCTGGCCCTGCATCAGAGAAATTCGGCCCGCCTCCAAAGCCTCCTCAGCCAAAGCACTTCGCGGAGCTGCATCCTTGATAAGCGGAACAATATTGAGGATATCATCCGCCAAGAAAGTAGTGAACGTTTTGACAACCGTTGAGCGTGTGGGCGAAGCATTGTCGCTGGTAGCCTTCTTTTTCTTCTTCTTGCTATTAGTCTCCTCATGCTTGGTCTCATCCACACTATTGGTAACTGTAGGCTGAGATGCTGCTTGAGCCTTAGTGAAAGCAAAGTCCCGAGCTGCAAGTTGAACACCTAATTTGATTGAGATATCGCGTAGCAACTGCACATGTTTCAAGGAACTAGCCCAGTCAGGTGGAAGAGAGAAACGGTATCTAATCTTGACTTGTTTCTCAATCTCCGCGTGCAGACTAGCAGGGGTAGTCTTTTCGAAGCCAAAATCAGCCTCGGGGTAAATCTCGCGTAGAGACTCGTCAATATCTGCTTGAGGCTTTGCGTTCACATCAGAACCAAGGAGACAGTTCAAAAGATGAGCAACACACGAAGCGGCGAATGGTGGGGGCAGAGAGCGAAGATGACCGTTTGCAATGTGTTTGAAGGAACGCGCAATCATTTCTTGAGTCACCAATGTGGTCAAGGATTGCAATCGGTGGCCTTTCTGCTGAGACAAGCCAGCCAGTCGGCCCAGATAACGAATATTAATACCACGCTTGTGGAGTAGTTGACTCAACGACTGTCCATCCATTGGGAAACCAACATCCCCATTGTATAGGTCTTGGATTAGTTCAGGAAGTACTCGTGATCGCAAGTAATCGCAAGCATTGCGGACTTCCTGTTCATCTTCGGCCCACTCTTTCTTCTCTTCCTCCGTCTGAGGAATTTGTCCACTGAAAACATCCGGATTAAGCGCAAGATTGAAACCAGAGATGTCCACACGCTCTTGTTCTTCTGCAGCTTTTTCTGCATCTTCAGGCTGAGTTTCCGTGTCGGACTTGGCTGCATTCTCTTCTGCTTTCTTGCTTCGTCGCTTCTCAACCTCGTCCTTAACGTATTGGCTCATCTTTGACCGCCAGTATGACTCCACCAACTCAAGACGCAAGATGGACATACGATGAGGGTAAACATCATGATCACCTTCTTCGTCGGCCCAAGAGATATCAAGAGGAGCAATGCGGTACAAGTCGAGAACATATTTCCGACCATCAGTTCCAAGTAATCCTTTGGTTTCAACACTTCCCTCAAGATCGTGGCGTTTTCCTTCTTTATCCCATACAGCGTGCTTCTTCACTCGCAGGGCTTTTGAAAGCTTCTCGAAGACAGGGACGAAATCGGGGTGTTCAGCGACGACCTCCTTTCCTTCAACGCCACCATAGTCAATCTGGTGCTCGCCAGGTTCGCGCTGCTTAAAGATACCTGGAACGATACTTTGACCGACAACACGCTTTCCAAGGTAGTCCACGACAACGGTGCCAGGTGTGAATAGACCGGCAATGTCCAGTTGGTTGACTGCTTTGATACCTAACACATCCTTTCCAACTGCGACGCGTGCGGCTTCGTCTCCGCCCTCAGAAGCGAAGGTACCGACACCGTCTGCTCCGAAAGAATAGAAGATATTATTATAGACGAATATTTGAGCATCACGACCCTCGGTAGGGTTTAAGGGAGCCACTTCGCCTCTGGCAACCAATACAGCACCCCGGGCGGCAGCATCGTTATAATCAGCAAAGAGCTTAGAAGTCAGGCGTTCCCGGAAGACTCTATCCTGAACGGTCTCCCGAGGGAGCTCTTTGGTCGACTGGAACTCTTCATTCCAGTCGCGAAGAGTCTCTGAATTGTCGACACCTGCAATCAACAAGTTCTCCTGAGAACGTGCTACGTCTGGCTGATGAGCATTCAAGGAAGCCGCAGTAGGGGTCACCAACCAAGGGCTATTTGGGATGGCATTCTGGAAAGGAAAAGTGGTCAGAAGATCACGCTGACTGTTCGACTCCTGCAAAGCACGGAAGCTGCTCTCAAAGGATGGCGAGATTTGCGAAATTAATGTAAGTAAAGAATGAGCGCTGTGGTTCTTGGGTGCTGGACGGGGGAAAGGATCGAATTTGGCGTTAGAGCATTTATTTGCGTAGAAGCCAGAAACATGGGACGTGATCTGGTGTTGTTCGCCCTCATTGGTGGTTACCTGAAGATAAAGGAGGTGACCCTTCTGTCGCAGATGGTAGGGTGGAGGGTTCCATGGCGAAAGCGAAATAGCCTTGATGGTTTTCGGGGCAGGTTCGTCTGCTCGAGGTAGAATGGTGTTGAAAGTTCCAGGGGCATTTGGATCGTAGCCGGTAAGGGGGTGAGTCTCTGACTCCGAGGTGTCTACCTCGCTTGCCACTGAATCATGAAGCGACAAGCCAGTAGAGAGACCCTGCAAATTATCAACACGGTCGCCGGCAGCGCCGATCAGTTCCCTGACGCGAACGACATGCATGCGGGCCTCCTTCTCCGTGTATGGATCTTCCACGAGGGTGACCTCGGAATCGGCTTTAAGGTCAGCGACCTCCGACAGCTCGATGTAGTCGTTGATTCGTTGTCCATTGAATTCGAGATGGAAGCACGTATATTGGAAAGTGCCGGGAAGCTCGACGATGGACTGGCGAAGATCTTGCACTTGTTCTTGGCTCGAAACCTAACAATCACCCCGGTATCAGAGAATTTTCTTTTCCTCTCCTGGGACGGCACTGTTTCTCACCATCACCTGAATCTTATATGGCTCATGCGGTAATTTCACCGTAATCTGGAAAACGCCTATTTCACCCTGTCAACGACGGACTTTCACCACGGAAAAATCGTAGTTTATATTTACCTCCACCATTGTTCTCCTCGGTAGCCTCAGCTGCATGGTCGCCGTTTGTGAGTTTTTCTGTATGTACGGCGTTAGCATGCTCACGGGCCGGACGACCAATTGAGCGTCATGACGAACCTGGAGCATTCTCCGAAACTGCATTATCAGCTGCCATAACTCCTGGGTTTGAAGCCGTTGGGCGTATCGAAGATGATCTCAATTGAAGAAACGGTCGAGCGGTTTTCCGGATGGTGGTTCGGTACGAACAAGAGAATTCAACAAGCTATGCAAATTGCGAATGCAACCAGCACCAATCCCTGCAAATTAAAAAAAGAGTACAAGGAGATAACCTGTCCCCGTTTTTTAAAAGTACAAAAGAAATAAAGAAGTGTAAGTATAAGCAAAGACGAAGGAAGGGTGAGAAGGAGCTATTGAGAAGAAGCAATTGGAAGAAGACGAGTCTGAAAGCCAGCAGCAGCTCTGGGGAAAAAATTTAGCAACAAGATACAATTAACATCTGGCCGTGGCCCGAAGCGGCTAGCGTGGGAGTGGTTAAAGCAGGGAAGAACGGACTCTCTCAGCTTAACCGTCGGAAGTGGTCGGGCGCTCCTTCCTCATATCCGGGTTCCCGGCACGCTCTATTCGATCATATCGAACATCCTATGATATAGCATCGGCATCGAAGACTGAATCATGGTTGCTAGATTAGACAGTAAATATGACATTATTATTCACTGTTTGTTCAAGTGTGCCACGGAGGATAAAGGTAGCTGGCATCAGCCAATCACACAGCTCGGCTATCTCCTAGTTATCAATGAATTGTGGCGCGGCTGACTTAGCGGCTGTGCTCCTGCCAGTGCCAGCGCTATCGGACCGTCGACTCAACAACCGTGGTCCTCCATATCAGTGTCAACAAGGTCAAACTCCGAGTCCTTCGTTGCCTTCATGGCTTAGTATTTCTCTTATTTTCTCTTTCGGATCTCTTTTCTGTGCTGTTTTCTACGTAAACAGCGTTCCTCTCCTTCAAGAACTTGTGCTTTGTTATTTCTTTACGTCTCTTTACGTCTCTTTACGCCCCTTTTCGGTATCTCTTGACTCAATCGGTAAATAGTCAAGTTACTACAATCAACAAAGTGCTTTCTTTGCTTGATTGAGGATTCTGGCACTCACCTATTGTAGTGTTGTACGTCAGCTACTTGAGCTGCGCGTAAAAAAAACCTCTCAGGGGCAGGCCCTAAAACGCCGAAGTGATAAGTATAAAAACTCGGTGCATCCTCACAAACCGCGATGATGTACAAACTTCACCCCCTAATCCGAAAATCTGCCGTGGCCTCCGGGTTTGGCAGAGTAAGACCTCAGCGACCGGGGCCATGGCCAGCAGTCACTTTCAGCAGCGCAAGTCAAACCCGCTTTTGGGCCAGTGGGCTTCAAGATCCAGTTGAAGAAGATTCTAAGGACAAGTCCGAAGCAAACTGGAAAGGCACTGCTTTCAAAATGTTTGAGACAGCGGGAGCAACGATGGCATCAATAGCTATTCTAGGGTATGTTCAATTTCTCTGTAATATAGACTGTGGCAATCAGTACTGACCAGGCTACAGTCTCGCTGGGTATTCATACCACAGATACTACAAGTATCTTGTTTTACACAAGATTGACAATGCTTTCGAACCTGGAGATCCTGCCCTGGATGTTGCCGGGGCGTCTCCCGGAAAAGAAGCGCCAGGTGCAGAACATTGGATTGTGCGTGACGAACAAGACAAAATAGATCACGTCATCTCAGGGCACTCCAAGGGGCACTATTATCTTCTTATCGGAGAAAAGGGTACTGGGAAAACATCTATGCTCTTGAATGCGATGCGCAAAATCAATGGAGCACGAGTTGCGATGTTTGAAGCACATGCCGATCTAGAGATCTTCCGTGTACGTTTAGGCAAAGCTCTAGATTACGAGTATCACGAAGAGTATGTATCTATACCAGCTCGACCCGGACTGAAAGATGTGTGGCTGTTAACTTCTCGCTCTGCAGTTACATCGGCAGTCTTTTCAGTATCAGAGGACCACGTGACACTACAGCCCTACTTGACATTGAGAGGGCATTGAACAAGCTCGAAAAGGTGGCCTTGCAAAGACGCAAAAAGAACGAGACACCTTTGATTGTTATCGTCAATAGTACGCATCTGATCCGCGATGATGAGGACGGTCGAGATTTATTGGAATTGATGCAGCAACGAGCTGAGCAGTGGGCTGCTAGCAACCTCGTCACAATGGGTAAGTTTTGGCTTCCTGTTCTTTGTATGCTTTAACCTGTATCAGTTCGCTAATTCCTACATTAGTCTTCAATAGTGACGACTACTGGGTATACGAACGTTTGAAGAGATATGCAACTCGCATGGAAACGATACCGGTTCCAGATTTGCCCAAGCAGAAAGCTATGGCCGCTTTAGCAAAGTATAGGTATGCTAGATCTTGCAAAGCCCTTTCAACCAAGCCATCTAATGAATATTTTTCAGGAATCGCTATTATGGAGAAAAGGTCTCTGACGAAACACTGACCCATGTCTATGACCAAGTTGGCGGCCGCCTATCCTTCCTCAACCGAGTTGCGAAATCGCGCGATATGTTGCAAACATGCAAGGAAATATGCGAAGCCGAAAAATCCTGGCTTCTTAATCGTTGCTGGATTCTTGGTGCGGAAATGGATGATGATGTGATGGATGAACAGAAATATTCTGTATGTTTAGCTCTCTGTAGCAACTGGCGCTCTTCAGAATCATCTTACTAACTCTTCACAGTCTGCGGCATTGGTCCTAGCCAAGGCTCTTGTTGACCAAGAGCAGGAGATGGATTCGATTTATGACGATGAACATGGACATATTCTTCCAGAACTGCCTCTTCACAAGGCTCGACAAGTGATGACGCGAGCCGATTTTATTCAGAGCTACGACCACGACAACATCTTCACCATCGATTCCAGGGCCATGGTGCGAGCTGATTCCGTGCCAATGCAGCATGCTTTCCGAGCAATCTGCTCAGAGCCGGGCTTTGACGATCATCTCGAAAAGACCTTGACTCGTATTGGAGATATTGAGAGTCTTGGAAGGACCCGAGAGCTGACGATCAAGGACCTTTGGGATCAGGGCAAGTACAGAGTGGTTGTCCGCGATAACAAAGGCCGAGAGTCGGGCACCGTCGAGTTTTCTGTCAAAGAAAAGGAAGGAGAAGACGATGATTAGCTATGTGTACATGTAGAACACCTATGATGATACTATTACAATTCTTTCTATGTTAAATGTAAGTTACCGTAAATATTAGAGGGGTTAGGGTTACCGGATCTACACTACGCTAATCCCATTCCGTCTAGTTACCCTAACTACCGTGCTTGGTTAGAGTGGTGGGGCGTCGCGGGTGATGTCATGTCACCATCAAATAAAATGGAAGAAAGTACTCTCATCGCGACAATACGATTAACTTGATCGCAACTCGCTCTCTGCTGAAATATACCCGTCTCGTCTCGGTCTTCAGCTATCGTCGCCTCGATTCAACTCCTTCATCTCTTCTGACTTTACTGCGTATGCGGTTAGACTATCAGTGAACCCAGGAACAACATGGCGAAGAAGGTAGTAGTCGATGTCGTCGACGCAAACGACGTCGTAGTCGCCAAGATCGAGGAACCGTCATATTTTACCTCTCGAGTCTCAAAAATACCTCGAACGATCCGATTTTCACTCGTCATACTCAGTAGCCTCGTCTTGAGTTCAGTGCTTCTCACCGTCTTTTCGCTACAAACAGCTGGGCATCTTGCGGGTATCAGCAAGCACCTGGAAGAATGGTGGGAAATTGCAGGACTTATACTCTGGCGAGCTACGGAGCTGGGCTTGGCCTGGGTTTTTGGTTTTGACAGTGCGTGCGAGTTCTCTCATCTACTTGAATTGTCAGATGAATACCTCTAACTAACAAACAACGTCGTACACACAGGCTTGGATGTAGCTGAACTGACACTGCTCACTCATGCGCCCATATATTTCCTCCTTTACAGCTTCTATGGCGTTGAACCATCAGCTGTCTTGACTACATTTGCCATCGAGATTGTGTCCAAAACAGTGCCATTCTTTGTGTTCCGGGGCCCGAACTCAGTTCACGCACTTTCAAGCCCTCGAGGAGCCGAAGTTGCCAATCGCGAAATTCTTCGGGACTACCCAACGGCTTTTTTTGCATCCGGTGGTGCGGCTGCCATCTACACTATCGTCATGTACCTCAGTTTCAATACCTGGTTACCAGTTCACTTGGTCACATATTTCGATGGAATCAGTGACATCAGCCTCGTGCATTCTGGACCTGCTGGATTCCCGAAGGTGCTTACACAGCTGCTCCTTATTGGTTATGCGGCGTACGACTTTCTATTCGCGAGCTCCGCTGGTTGGTCTGCCAAGCCAGACAGTACGGAGAAGCCAGTTCCAGAGGGGGAATATCTGATTACCTCTTTGTATAAACGGACATGGGGGAAACTATCGCCCAAGGGAAAGATCCTTGCCAACCGTTCGTTGATTTTGGCCACTATTACCCTTCTGAACACGATCATCGCAGGAACTGGCTCAATTAAAGGTATCGAATTGATGGGCTCCGTCGGCTGGGGATCTTTGTGGGCTGTCGCCTCTTTGATTGTTAGTTTCTTGTTCGCTTGGATAGAGGCAGTGCCAGGCGTTTGAAAATTTTGCTTCGCGTTTGGAGTTGCGGTCATCAATTTGACAAAGACGGAGCGTTGCGGGTGGAAGGTTTTTCGGTTTACATTCTTATTTATACCCGATTCGAGGTCTGCTTTTGACTAGTTTATGGGTTGTAACGTCGTTTGGTCAATCATCTCAAGTTTCCAGCAAGTGTGAGGCAGATTGTTCTTTTCATTCTCCGTTCTCGGACCAGGCACAGTCGAAATGTTTTCAGCTAGTGGTGTCGGCCTCTTCGAGATTCTTCACTCCCGTACATATATTTAGTATTTTATGCCTAGTGACAATATGATAATACATGAAATTTCGATATACTCAGGTTCTATTGCAGCCGCGCTACAAGATGGATTGGGGTAGGGATAATCTAGTCACAGGGTCACGGATGAGTTCGAATTACCATTTCTATCCTATACCCAACCAGACTCGAAGTATAAACTATATTTTGCTTTCTAAATAGTCACTAGGTCATGAGATAAAACTTGGTCTGGATGGCAGGGTATTCCAACTGAAAAAAATATTCTTATATACAGATATGACAATGCCAACACGGTGTCTATGATCTAAGAGTGCGGTGTCAGAAGCAACCAAAAAAGAAAAAGACAGCAGATAGAAGTAGTCTCAAGCCAACCTTTCATCCATTGACACTTCATCAAAGTCATTAACCGTCTTCCTCTTCGGCATAAACCAACCAGGATGTATGATATTGAAAATTGCAACAGCAGGAACCATCATAGAGCCATCTAAGGCAATGAAATAAGCCTCATGTGTGATCAAGTACCCGGACCAACCCTGTACCAACTCGATAACACGGTAGATACTTCGAATATAGATCAGTATGATAGAGAAGACCATAGCAAGAAGCAGCGGCGTAACACTGCCTTGCACAGTTCGTAGGAGCTTTTGCTTCAAGACACGGCGCAAAAAGTCGACCGCGCAGACGGCAAAGACGGTGATGGATACCAGCTGAAAGATGATACCTGCAACCATGATATCGGTTCCTGGTTTGGTGTTGCCGCCGATTTTACCGGCTTGATCGGACGCCATACCGCCGCCAACGGCTTGGATGACGAGTGAGATGATGTCGCAGGTGCAGAAGATCCAGAGATAAAGCGACGGGCTGAGGATGGAGGATGAGCGGCCGAGGACCTGAATGAGACGGCCTAGGAGGACGTAGATACCGGCTGTGAAGAAGGCGGGTGCTACAGGAGTCAGTCGGTCAGCTTGACGCACTAGTATGTAGATATATGGAGGCCGTACCGATGATCAGAGTAGATATTTGCATAAGGAAAGGCGTCAGCATATATGGACACTGAGAAGACCAGGTTCGCCCTGCCCAGCCTAGAACCTCGACTTGTGAAATCGGCATGTTAGCTTACTGGCTCATCGAGATGGTAGGTTAGGGTTATGGTAAGCTTACCCATAGCCCCGACGGAGAACACGGAACACCACCACCATCGTGTCCAGATGAATTGTACAGTGTGCGCGATCATCGATAGGCCGAATAGCGTGGCAAAGACAATCCCACCTGCCAGCGATGGGACGTAGCCATAGTTAGTGTCTACTTCAAGCGTCGGGTCGTATGCATGGCATTGGTTTTGTAGTTCCAGGTACAATGGTGTAGCCATTGTGAGTATCGGCGATGCTCGCCCTAGATATACCTTTACAATAAGAAAACGAGCAATAAATGAATGACGGGCGAGTTGAAGAAAATGGTAGGGAAAGAAGGAGGTGGATGAGTGAGCGAGACAATCTAAAGAGAGGAGAATTGAAACTCGACTTCCATTGAAGAAGAGAGGAAAGAGTCTTGATTAAGTAATTGGCTTGATAGAACTTGTCAGAAATGTCTAGCCAACACGTCAGCCTACTTTACAGCCTTAGTTGGAACAGGGATTTTCAAAAATTGACGGGTTTTGCATATCAACTCTGCCCACTCTGCCCAGGAAACCGGACCACGATAACCAAATACCCGCGCTCTATAGGCTAGATCTGATAAAATAAGGCTCAATTGAGTCAATTCTGCATCTATCCTCGTAAGCCAATGGGGTTGGTTAGCTTGCATGTAAAAAAGAAGTTAGAATCTCGCGAGACAAGTGGGCCTAGATACCATAGAATGGGGTCTACTCGCAACTCGCTCGGGAATCGGGTTTCGGATGAAATAATGAAACGTGAAGACCGTTACTGTTGGAGGTTGCCAGGTCGCTTCGGATATAGCCCACGTTCACTTGAGTCATGGTACGTAAGCTGGTTGGTCCGCACCAATATGCCTGGATTTGGTATAGTTATCGTAAGAAGTGCTTGAGTCACAAGTGTCAGTCTTGAGCATGTTGGTTGACTCTGGCATAACCAAAATAGTCATCGCGCATCCTATCACATGGCAAAAACTTGTTGGATGCAATATCTCGAAGTCTCGAGAGGCAGACTTGAAAAGCCTCAAAAGTCTAAGAGTGAAGTTCAATGAACCAACAAGGCGATCATACATAGTCCGCGATGTCATGTCATACGGAGCCAGCTGAAGCCACGAGAAGGCGCAGCCCTCAGCTAACCCTAACATGGCTTAGTCATAATGTTGCACTAGTCCTTTTATGGTTAGCGCTTTGTATACTTGCCGGCCTCCCGCTTATCAGGCATCAAGGCATCATCTTCCTCCGACTTTCTTCGATGTCTTGGCATGCTGATATCGACCGCCTTCTGATAAACAATTTTCTGCCGATATTTTTTTGTAGATCCGATTTTAGTCTATTTTCTTTTGAATGGTCCCTGCTCACCTGTCAAGTTTCCCGCAAAATACAGAAATGGCGAAATCTAAGAATATTGAGGAAGAGAACAGTGATGACGGTTCATCACAATACTCTCAGGAAGAAGGTTCCGATGTTCCTTCCGTCAACGATAGTGCGGCGGAACATGCAACTCGACCTGCGAAGAGGAGACGAGTATCGGTGTCCTCGAACGACTCGGACGGATCAGACACAGAGACTTATATGCCAATTGCGCCATTACCAACAATTACCCGTATAAAGAAGAAAGGCGATGTATCAGCCGTTACAAATGTACCTTCGACCGAAGAACCGGTCTCGAGCCGAGATGCGCGAGATATTGGCCTGCAGGTAACGGACTCGACCTTTGCGACTCTCAACGTTGCTCCGTGGCTAGTCAAATCTTTATCGACAATGGCAATCCGACGACCCACCGCTATTCAGAAATCGTGTATCCCCGAGATCTTGCAAGGAAAGGATTGCATTGGTGGTAGCCGAACTGGTTCCGGAAAAACAATTGCATTTGCAGTGCCAATCTTGCAGAAATGGGCTGAAGATCCATTTGGTATATATGCTGTCGTGTTGACGCCTACTCGGTAAGACCTCAAAATCTAAATTTGATGCCCAATTAGATCCATCTAACATGTATCTCCATACAGTGAACTCGCGCTACAAATCTTCGAACAGTTCAAGGCAATCTCGGCTCCACAGAGTTTGAAGCCGGTCCTCATCACAGGCGGCACGGACATGCGGCCCCAGGCCATTGCGCTTTCACAACGACCTCATGTCATTATTGCCACTCCCGGACGACTGGCAGATCACATTAGAACATCAGGAGAAGACACCATAGTGGGACTGAATCGTGTTCGAATGGTTGTTATGGACGAAGCTGACAGACTACTGACCAGCGGGAAAGGAAGCATGCTTCCAGATGTTGAGACATGTCTATCTGCGCTCCCACCCTCGAGCGAACGTCAGACTCTTCTGTTTACTGCTACAGTCACCCCTGAAGTTCGCGCTTTGAAGTCAATGCCACGTCCCGCCAATCGTCCTCCCATTCATGTGACCGAGATTGGCACAGAAAACCATGCCCCAATCCCACCAACCCTTAAGCAAACATACCTTCAAGTCCCAATGACCCATCGTGAAGCCTTTCTCCACGTCCTACTCTCAACAGAACGAAACTCCACCAAACCCGCCATCATCTTCTGCAATCGTACCAAAACCGCAGACCTTCTTGAGCGAATGTTGCGCCGGCTTTCTCACCGTGTGACATCGCTGCACAGTCTTTTACCGCAATCAGAACGAACAGCCAACCTTTCCAGATTCAGGGCCAGTGCAGCACGTTTACTAGTCGCTACGGATGTAGCTTCTCGTGGTCTCGATATCCCCAATGTCAGCCTTGTCATTAACTTCGACGTCCCACGAAACCCAGATGATTATGTCCACCGTGTGGGTCGTACGGCTCGTGCCGGCCGAACAGGTGAATCTGTGACTCTGGTTGGTCAACGGGATGTGCAGCTCGTGTTGGCAATCGAGAAAAGAGTTGGTAGGCAAATGATTGAGTGGGAAGAGGAAGGTGTCAGCGTTGAGACGAGGGTGGTCAAGGGGGGTATTCTGAAAGAAGTAGGCGAAGCCAAGCGAGATGCTGCTCGAGAGATTGACGAGGGCAGGGATGTGTTGGGACGTCGCACGAATAAGCTCAAAAAAGTTCGATGATGTTGCTAGTATATATTAGAAATGATACCCACGAGATAGTCAATGTTCTGACTAAATATCATTGTGTTTGGCGCCTATTTATCTATGTCCAGGAGAATCGCAATTCGAAATAAATTAAGGGTATCCTCGTAATGGTACTAATTAGGCCAGAGTCATCATACACATGAAAACCTCCAAGATATATAAAGGAAGCAGGGTGTTTTGTATCTAGCCAATCAGTCATTCGTACTCCTCATCAAGTCAGGGCTAGATTCCGCCCTCCGGTCCGTCCTAATAAATTTTTCTCTCTTGTCCTTCCATCTTTGTGGCATCTGGCTTCTCTATGGATGCAAAGAGCCAGAAAACCGCACCGCCTATGCCTCAGCACGTACCGAATCAGTCGATGACTGGGTCCACTTGATGAGTTTGTCCATCACAGAATCACTTTCCTGGCTCAAAGTAACCCCGACACCGTGAGACTCAATGTTTTCTTCTTGACTGATGTCACTTTGTTTGGGTGTTTTGTCGTCGTCATTGTCTTCATTTGACTCGTCGAATGCCTCCGCTTCACTATCCGTCTCTGGAAGATCGACTATGCTCAAAGATTTCGACGAGGGCGAAGCTGCCGTGGTTTGTGCAGAGGACCGAACTGGTCTTGATCGTGATTGAAGAGGGAGAGGTGGCAATAATACACGTTTTTGTTTTGTGGGTGATGGCTTCTGAGATCTGGGCTCTTGTTGCTGGTGATGGGGAGCTGACGCGGATGAGGAGGATGACAAGGTTCTTAGGAATGGGCGACTGTTTGCCTCAAATTGGGAAAGAGCGCGGTCGAGAGATTTGTCGCCGGCGCGACGCATGGCAGACTGCAGTCTACTTCTAGCTAGAGCGGCCCTCTAAGAAATAGTCAGCACACCGCGTCTGTCTACCAACAAAATATGGGATATGGATAGACTGACCTGCTGGATGAACAGTTTCCGTGCTGCAGGTTCTGTTGGTACTCTGGTCGACGGCTCCTCTTTAGAGCCTCCCTCTTCTGTCCCTTGTGAAGTCGGTACTTCGAGTGCCTATCAGGAACGTTGTTTAGTAGTGTCGATATGAGCAAATAAGCTACACGGTTTGTACCTTTGTTTGGCGACACTGTGTGCCATTGTCGTCACTAAATATCTCAAATTCCCCTTCTCCCTCTGTTTGGGAGGTCATCAACACTTTCCGAGGCTCGGATTCGGCTTCCTTGATGTTTTCCACCACTTGATCTATTGAACGCTTCTGTCCGGCATGACGAGCATCCGACGAGATGTCTCGGGTCTTCGTTGGTGATGGTTTGTTTATTGGGCCATTGAAGGGGATTGCAGTTGTTTGGAATTTCTGAGAGTTTGCGTCGGCGATTCTCTTCGTAGCTGGCGTTAATGACGCGTTGGCTGTCTTCTCGCTGAGCACGCGTCTCCCAGCTTTTTGCGGGCTGGTTCCCGAGATCGCGGCCTGCATTGTAAGAGCAGGTCCTGTACTTCCTGAAGGTATGGATGGATTTAGGATTGAGAATAGGAAGTGGTGCCGAGGGAGAGATAGAGATTATTGTGGCAGCAATGTTCGAGGTGTAGAATAGGTCGGTTCGGTTCAAAAGTATTCGGAGATGTTCAATTCCATGCAATGGCTCTTGTCGGAGGACCGAGTGAGAATTTGATGTGCACAATAAAGCTCAGGATCTTCTAGAGGGAATTTTCCGTAAAGACTCGTATAATAAAAGATCAATGGCGCGTCAAGAGAAGAGAAGTCGCGTGGTTGTGGTAATTGTTATATGAGGGCCGCGGGAGGTCTCCGCAGTGTCACCGGAAGTGGAGCTTTGCTCAGACCACCGCTCCGAGATGCGTCCTCGTTCACGTCTTTGCGATTTTAACGTGTAGCAACGCCATTACTGCGCGTCTTAACTTGCCTGCGGCGATTGGACTTGTAAGCGGATGCACGACTCAATTCTTACTCTAGAACTTTACGCATCCTTTCCAGGAATGTCCCGGACGTATGACTTCAATCTATGATCAATTGGAATGTTCTTGGACCGCGTTTTCCACGTGTTGAATTGGGCTGTGTTAGCAGTGCATTCTTCAGCTATGGTCCACATGATGAGTTTTCCTTGTGTTGATACATTCTTCTTGTGCCGTTAAACTGCGCCTCGACTTCACGTGTACCCAATGGAGGAATTCGCGATCAATTGTCATCTGGTGCTTCTCTCAATAGAGGCCGCGTTTGACGTCCGTTGACCGTGAAGCCAATGCTCCAATTCTCTTCCATCGTCCACTTTCAACTACCCTCATCTTTCATAGTCTTTCTTGTGTTCAATGCACTCCCTATCTTGTTACTTACGACTTGTCGACCCGGTATGTATATCTGAACGTATTTGGGTCTTTAGCTGTTGGCCAATATCGAGATTCTCGTGGAAGGTGGTAATATGCATTTAGGGCTTAAGCAGACATTCAAGTGTACCTATGATTCAGGCAAGAACTCGCATGGAGCTATATTTACTCTCTATCTTTCCAACGTCCATGAAAATGCTACATCATACCGATTCTTTTCATACCTGTAAAGTACCTGGTATCTAATGTCATAGCAGTAACCACTTGTGGGCATCAACGTGCAATCACGTGTGCCACTCGGCGGTCAATTGCAGTTAGCATATAACCTGTCTTCCTTTGGGCCTGAAGACATATACTTGTCCGGTGCTGAGGTTTACTGGTGGTGTCACTTAGTACATTCCATACCTGAGGGCGTTATTGTGGAACAACGTAAATATACTATGATATTGTCACTTTTTTTACCATACATCCGATACATCCCCAAAAACGCAATCATCAACGTCAACCATGCCCAACTCCGCAATTGACCAATCGTAGAAAAACATCAAATTCTTGAAGATCTTCATTTGAAGATATGAGTAGCGAACCGACGATATTCCATCGGTCATACAAAGTCCATGCGACATTGAATCGATATGAAATTCAACCAATCACACTGCAATTCAAATGCGGAGAAGCCCGACAACCAATCACAGCAGCCGGAATTGAACTAGTGACCATTGTGTTATGCTTCAGCATGGCTCAGGCATTCAATAATGGTTACATAGTACGGACATTGTCACAGAATATGATATTACGGACGACAAAGCGGTCAATCCACCAGTCAAGTGACTGGAAACAAACGTTGATGATGGAGAGTGCCTGTCTCTATGCGGGGAAGTGGCAGACCAGTCTAGTTTGGGGCTAGCAGTCCCACATGACCTCATCGCCTTCCAGCTTCCAGGCACAGCTTCGCTTCCCTGAGACTTCCTTCTTTCCTGACACAATTGGCCCCCTTCCCCGTGTTCCAAGCTTCAACTCCTCGTCGACCCGTACTTGTATATACCCATATTATCACAGCCATTGGTCATCAGATTTTGTTCTTGTCGTGGGTTCTATTGTCTCTCACAGATCCCACGCGATGCGCTGGTCCGCCGTAGCCCTGGCCGGGCCCCTGCTACAGGCCGCCCTGTCCGCAGCATCCAGTCTCACGCCGCCCGTTCTTCCGTTGACTGTGAGAAACCCATACTTTAGTGCTTGGTTAGCCAACGCTCGAGACGTTCCCTGGTCGAAATGGCCAATCTTCTGGACCGGTGAGGAAATTGGCTTCTCGTTGCTGGCTCAAGTACCCAGTGCAGGCACTGTGTATCCGCTGCTTGGACGGCCACAGGACTCTCTGCGGAAAGATAGCGGTGCTAAGTATGACCACATATCGATAAGTTCACCCGTTGAGATCGTACCATATTGACTGATGATTTCTGTGCAGGTATGCGATCGACTACCCGATCTATGGAGGAGCTACATATGACGCATCGACCACCAATCTAACTTACACCCTTCCCATCGCCAACCGTGAGCTGGAAATAGTCCTGTCCTTTCTATCCCCAATTACACCTACGTCGACTCTGCGGCAGTCAATCCCAGCCTCGTACCTCAGTGTCTACGTCACTGGTAACGTCGATGTCAATGTGTACATCGACATCAACGGGCAATGGGTCAGTGGTGACCGAGGATCACAGCTTGTTTGGAATTTCGACCACATCAATGCTCAGAGTGGAGCCACAAAATTAAAGAAATGGCAGTTCTCGCGTCAAAATGAGCTTCTGGTCTCCGAATTTGCGGACCGAGCTGAATGGGGTACCTTACATTTTGTTGCACCCAAGGTAACCTCATTTCGCCCCGATGGCCGGTATTGGTGGTAGTTAATAAGCAATATTTGTCTCATTCTAGGATGTACGTCATGAGTCTGGGACGTCAGCAATTCTGCGAGATCGTTTCGCTCGCACAGGTACTCTGCAAGACGCTGTAGATACTCGCTTCCGATCCATCATGGACGAAGAACCAGTATTCGCATTTTCCAAACATTTCGGCCTCAACAGCACCCATTCGTCGACAAAATCCGACTCGGTGCAATTCACCATGGCCCATACTCAGGATATCGTCATCCAGTATGCCTCTGCACGGGGACTGACTTATATGCGACCTTTGTGGAAATCATGGTTCAACACGAATGACGAGCTATTAGCATTTCATTATGATGACTTTGCGGATGCTAATACCCTGGCATCCAATTATTCCGCTCAATTGGCTGTGGATGCATACAAGTCGGGTGCTGACGACTACGTGGATATTGTCACGCTTTCTGCCCGCCAGGTGCTAGGTGCTACCAGTTTTGCCGGAACTGCAGAGAATCCCCTTCTATTCTTGAAAGAGATCTCATCTGATGGCAACACGCAAACGATTGATGTCATCTATCCTGCGTTCCCCTTCTTTCTGTATACCAGTCCTCGTTGGATGGCCTATCTCCTTGAGCCATTGATTGAACACACATTGAGTGGGCAGTATCCAAACACATACGCCATGCATGATCTGGGAACCCACTTCCCAAATGCGACAGGACATCCCGACGGAAGAGATGAATATATGCCAGTCGAAGAGTGCGGAAATATCTTGATCTTGGGACTTGCCTTGGTGAATTCCTTGCGATACAGCGATGACCAGGAGTCAATCTCTCTGTGGGCTGCTGAAGGTGCCATGGCTCCGGAGTCGATATATGACCAGGCACCTCCATTTACTCTAGCGAACCTTCAGACAATTGCCGAGATAGACCATCAAGATGGGAAATGGGGTGGAGAGGGACGCGGTGCAAAGCATGCCCGTCAGTGGATTCAACGAAGTTATGGCCTGTGGAAGCAGTGGACGGGCTATCTCGTTGATTTCTCCCTGGAGCCGGAGAACCAGCGTACGTAAATTACTGGGTCGCTTTGAGGGTTACAATGACTGACCTTTTTGAAGTGTCCACCGATGACTTTGCTGGGTGGCTTGCTCTCCAGACGAACCTTGCCTTGAAGGGCATCATTGGTATCAATGCCATGAGTCAGATCGCAGATATCGCAGGCGAGGCGTCAGATGCAGCCTACTTCAAGGTAAGCGACTGATGTATTGTTAGTCAACACCCTGACGAACCTATACTGACATATTCCCAATCAAGCGCATTGCGGACGATTATATTGAGAAATGGGAAGAATTTGGCATGTCCCGTGATGGCTCGCACGCCAAATTAGCATACGATTGGTATGGTTCATGGACTACCTTGTATAACATTTACGCGGACGCACAACTCTGCTTCCATCTGGATGGCGCAAACGACGTATATGGCGGGTTGATTCAGACACCGCTGTCAACCAAGAAGCGTGGCTTTGTACCAAGACACATCTACCAGAAACAATCGAATTGGTACCATTTTGTCCGACAAAGATATGGCCTGCCTCTTGACAGTCGTCATTTGTACACTAAGACTGACTGGGAATTCTTTTCCATGGCCGTTGCCAGTGAACAAGTCCGCAGCGAGATTCTGGAATCCGTGGCCACTTGGGTGAACGAAACCGCGACCGACCGACCATTCACTGACCTCCACGAGACTGAAGGGAATGGCGGGTATCCCGGTATATTCTTCATTGCACGTCCTGTAGTTGGAGGCCATTTTGCATTTTTGGCTCTGCAGCGAGCTTGTGGTGGCAGAGCAATGGATGGATTGTCTTTCTTGAACGATGTTGATCCTGAATCGGATACTGTCGCTGCAGCAGCTGCCACCGAGTTCAACCGTATGTTACGGCCGTCATTGAACGGCGAACTATGAGATGACCACGACCGACAAGATCGATATGAACATATAAGAGCCACCT
>LHCL01000005.1:150992-434442 GCA_001305275.1 Talaromyces verruculosus | reverse complement strand
GGGGGGGGGGGGTGTTCCGGAGGCGTATTTCATCATTATCATCATTCTTTAATTGCATGATGTTAACACTATCATTAGCTGAATTGAGTTACTCTTTGCAGCCTCTAGACTACTTCATCAAGCACGACATTGTTATCTCTGCCATTACTTATCGGAGGACGTAATTACTAAGTAGTACTACAGGAAGAAGAAATAGAAAATAGACGTTTAATTGATTAAATCTTTCACTCTTTTCACTCACTCAACTAATCAATCATGAATCAATCGACTCTCCCTGAGCGTACATGCTTGAAATCGAGGCTATTTTTTTGTATCAGATTAACCTCCTATCGCAAAATATTCCCTTTTTGTCAAATCCTGTTTTTCCTTTTCCCAATCTTTTTTGATGTTTCAGTAGTCAAAAACTGTGAACCACGTTGGACTGAAATGTGGGTGTGGGATGTAGTAGAAACTTATTTACCGCCCAAGCTGGGGAAGTTCTTCTCGTCGACCTGGACAGTAGGACCAGCAGCGGCGCCGCCACGACCACCACCTTCACGGCGAGGGCCATCACCACGTCCACCGCGTCCACCACGGCCACGACCACCGCTTCCTCGGGGACCGTTGCCACGGCCGCGGGGCTGCTCAACGAAGCGCATGTCGACTTCGAGAAAGTTCTTCTCCTTGCGCTGTCGCTCGCGCTTGCCCTTCTCTTCCTGAGGCTTGATGTAGTTCTCCTCCTCGTCGTCGCGTTTGAGTTCCTTGGCGTTTTGCCATTTCTTGTCCTTGCTGCCTTCGTTGGGGGCACGGGCTTCCTTCACACCGAGTTCGCCGCGGCCTTTAGCAGCCTGTTCAGCGAGATAGTCGGCGTAGGACTTGGCCTTGTCGGCTTCCTCGGCAGCGGCAGCAGCCTCGCCGCCTTCAAGAGGAGTCTGGGGTTCGGCCTCCTCAGCCTTGGCGATGGCTTCACCGGCCTTTTCGTCGTTCCATTCGGCATCGCCCTTCTTAGCACCCCAGCCTTGTCCGACCTGCTTCTCGGTATCACTGATATAGCTATTAGTTTGATTGTCCACGGAGCGTAAGTACTAAATGCATGCAGCGGCAACGTACGTGTGAGCAGTGCGAACGGGGTGACGGTCAGCACGGGTACGAGCACCACGGTCATCGCGTCCTCGGTAACCACGACGTCCAGCCTCCTTCACTTCGTCAACGGGACGGTTGCGGTTGTTGTAGCTTCCGGCATTGCGGTCACGGAAGGCTTTTTGAGGAAAGCCGTCAGTTAATTGTCTTGTGCATTTGCCAATGCGTGCTATAACTCACCACCCTCGTTGCCACCTTCACGTCCACCACGGCCGCCACGGGCACCACCTCGAGGGGCGGCAGGAGGAGCTGCTGATGGAGCCTCCTTGGGAGCATCACGCTTGCCATGACGTTGAGCTGGCTTGTCGATGGTCTTGGTAGGAGGCTCGGGTTCTCTGTCGGAGTCAAGCTCGGGGTCGTTGCCTAACGCACGAACATGAGCATGTTAGAATGAGAGAATGATGTAATCGTGATACGAAATACGCGGTATAGGCAGGCAGGGAGGGAGGAAGAAAATACCGAGAAGCTCGTACAGGTTCTGCGAAAGAAAAGAGAAGAGGTTAGTCGCGAAGAGTAATTGATGAAGATGATCAATAGATCATGCCTGTAGATTCGCAACGTACCTTTGACCGGACGTCAGCCATGACGCCTGGTTGTTTTTTTGCGGAGGATAGGCCTTCCTGGGGAAGGCTTCCCTACACTTTCTTATCGCAACAATTCGTGGAAGGGAGGTTGGAGGTTGGAGAAAGGCAGAATCCTAGGAAAGGTAGGATTGCAGCCTTTTGTAGGTCAGGTGGGAAGAGGGGTAAGGTAGGTGTAGTCTTCGGGGATGGAGAATCCTCAAAGGGAAGCAGAAAGAAGTAGGAGGAGAAGTAGGTGAGTAATCGGTGGTGGTGGTGGTGTAGAGTGGGTGTGGATTGCGGCTGGTGATTTGTGATTTGCACAGGGCAAAAGCAGGCTGGGCCGTTGCCCACTGCCAGAACGCTAAGCGATTGGATTAGCCAACCAGCCCAGCGGGTTGCACTTCCGCGCTTGGCCGGAATTGTTGTCCATTAGGGCTTAGGGCTTGCAGCTCGCCGAATGCGGCCTACATAGTACCTAGTACAACATAAGACCTCATTATATCATGGTGTAGATATTATTTGGTTCTATTCATGGAGGTTACCATCTTTCATTCTTCCTCGAAACAGCCGGTCGTATCAATGACCTCGGAGAAACCCCTCGATGTGTCGGTATACAACATCTTGGATAATGCATGCTCGCAACAGACCAAAAGAAAAGCAAGCAACATGTACAAAACGTAAGAAGTAAATGGAAAACAAAGACCCTGGACAACAGCCACCGTCTCAATATCTTCAGCGAAAAGAATAAAAGAAATCAAAGAGAAATATCATCTTGGTAGGGTATAATGAGTTTTGGACAGATGAACGGGGAATCTTATGTATACACTTGGAACAAACTCGGTTCCGTATGAAAGCGAGTCCAGTTAAATGTCAGACACAATTGCACCAACGCCAGAAAAAGCACTTTTTTTGTCTCCCGCTGTCATAACACATGCACGCTTTTTGAAGTTGCAGAAAATATGAGATGCGGATTGAGTCGAAAAGAAATAGAAATGGTTCAAAAACACAATGCTATGAATTAGATGTCTCGTGGAGGTTCGCTTCAAAAACCATATACAGCGAGGAGGAAGTATAATGGGAGATAATATCCGCTGTCGTATCATTAAAGATCTGAAACTAGATCTTGTCGTTTCGAATCCGCCTGTTTAGTGGCGAAGCATTTCCTGCTCGTAGCTGAAGGGAGTTTGAAAGTGCATGCTAGCACTCAATCCAAACGTGTCGCTGTCAAGCACGGGCTCGTATTGATTGAAAAGGGAGCCACCGGGATTGTACATCGCTTGATCAACATCGCCAGCCTGCATAGAAGACGGACCAGGTAAGCCCATACGGCCTTGTCCTGTTGGCACAGGGGGGCGGTTGAAGTCGGGAACATAAGCATTTGCATCAGAACCATTCTCCGCATTGTCAGTGTCGTCGAGCATATCGGCCTGGGCGTCATATTCTTGTTCTATTTATATGTTAATCACCATCAGTGAGACACATAATCAAGGCCAACTCACCTAGTTGATCATAATGTTTTTGGAATGGAGCAGAGTAGTATGATTGCATATGGGATGGCATAGTTCCTCCGGGCATCACAGGTTGGGCTGCCGAATAGGGATCCATAGGTCTCATCGGGTTCACACCCAGCGGATTTTGCTGAGTAAAATCCCTCGGATTTGGAAGTAAAGGTGCCCTATTGCGCTGCTGTTGGGATTGGAAATCAGCTCCCTTTGGGGACATGGCGCCTTGTAAGGCGAAACCAGGCGATCTTCCCGTCGAGGGAGACGACACATGGGATGTGGGAGTAGGTTGAGGTTGCGGAGAGTTCGCATTGTAGGCTCCGTCTCGTGATTGGGGGAGACCGGAATGGTCCGGTTTAGGGGCGATGACCCCGGAAGCCTGTCGTCGCTGCGTAGATGTTCTCCCGATGGCAGCACGTTCACGAGGCAGTGGTTGCTTAGGAGCCAGTGTAGTCGCATTAGGTTTTATCGGAGGGATGGCCGAGGAGTTTCCAGTTTTGAGACGCAGCTCAGTTTGAACATCGATGCCTGTGATTGTAGAACGACGTTAGTTCGGTTTCGTGACTATACCATCCAACTTAACACGAACCCTTTTCCATAAGAATCCTTTCAAGAAGCGAGTTCTTGTAGCGTAACATCAGACATTCATCCGCTGCACTCCTATGGCTCTGTTGCAGCGACTGAAGAGATTCTTCGTTCCGCTTAATGGTCGTCTCTAGCTGTTTGATGTACTCGGTTCGCCTTTCGCGAAAAGCAGCTTGAGCTTGCCGGTTCCTCTGCTTGCGCTCTTCTGATGTTGCATAAATCTGGACGATGTATTAGAAATGAAATGACAAATAAGCACGAGCACGACGACATACGGGCTTTCTTCCGCCCTTCCGCTTCTGGGTTTGGGCAACATCCTGATTCTGTTCTTCTGGTTCGGGCGTCGATACTGAAGAACTCATGGAAACATGGCCATCTTGTGCCGCCTCGGTCTTGGGTACTATTGTGTCCATGGAAATGTCATCGTCATTCATAGGCCTAGTGTCGACCGCAGAGACCATGTCAATAGACACCAGACCGGGGAGAAACCTATAGAGGGGCTTGACTGGATGAACAGACCCGCGCGCAAGACAGCCTAAGAGATAAGGGTCTGCATGCAGGTATGTTATCGATCGCCGGGAGGGGTTATTTGGGGGGGTTGGCCTGGAGATCTTAGAGATCTGGAGATAAACAGACACACCAAGGTCAGGGCAGCGCGCAGAAGGGAAAGAGGGGGAGGGGAGGGCAGTAGACGCTAGAAACGCGCGGCTGGGCGGTAGTTGGCAGCGATAGGCACAATAGGCGACAAGCACGGACGAGGTTGATGAACAGGGCAATTACTTTGACATAAGAAGAATTGCGTGCCAGGACGATAGCAGGTTAATCGATGTCAGGATTCTTAGTTGATGTGTAACGGAAAATCGTGAGGTAAAATAATTGACTAAGAGAAAAGAGGAGAAAAAATCTCTTTTTTTCCACGCTCTGTTGCTAAGTCATCGTAATAATTTTTTTTCCCTACTCCTCTTTCCCTGGCTCAGCCTGGACAAGGACAGTGGAAACTGGAAGACTTGGATGAGGGCCAAGACCCAATGACATTGCAAGCGCCAGTCACTGGCCATGCTCTCCGCCCGCACACGTTTTGCAATTTCCATACACGTTAAATACAGGTCCGTCATCGCCGGTACAGGATTTTCTCTTCTTTCTGTACAGGTACCGCAGGTACCTGTCCTGCAATCTGGACGTGGCGGCATGGTCAGTACATCGTACAGAGTTTTCCCTTTTCTTCGTGGCCAACTCACAGTACATATACGTGTGTACGTACGTACGGGGTCTCACTTTAGTTATTGCTACGACGTATTGGGAACCGCGGAGTTGTTGGACTTTTCCAATTTACAGATTTTTTTTAGTATTTTACACGCCTTCTCCTCGGCGACCTCCGTCCATACAAGGCGAGGACCAAGTGGAGAGGGCTGTATGAGTTTGCACAGCGCATGTCAACGGATCTGGGCTTTGAGTGGCTGACAGGGGCACATTAGACGGGGCTTGCCCTCTTCAAGGCTAGTATTTTCTCTTCTGCAGGCTGCTATTGGCCATCTATTTTAGCTCCCCGTAATTTGGGTCCATTCTAGGACGGTGATCACGCTTTTGGGTCTCTCCGGATTTCCCTCTTCGGCCACCAGATCTAAATCTGGCTTCAAGAGGATGCATATGGGTATCAAGTCCTGCTCAGCTTTCTTTTTCCATATTTTGGAGCTGCTTCCGAGGAAACATTCGACGTCGACGATGGCTGTGTCGGATCACTTACTCTGTAGGCGAAAACTACTCGAAGGTCCGCAGCCTGGGAAGAAAATTCGAAGCAGTCACGCGCCTCGTTTGCCTGAGGCCTAAACGCTTAGTTGCATGATGGCTCCTTCCCAGGCTTCCCCTTCTGATGTAGTT
Organism: Talaromyces verruculosus; assembly: GCA_001305275.1. NCBI lineage: Eukaryota > Fungi > Ascomycota > Eurotiomycetes > Eurotiales > Trichocomaceae > Talaromyces > Talaromyces verruculosus. The sequence goes on along the minus strand of LHCL01000005.1, from coordinate 428,795 downwards.
CTTCCGTTACCGTACTGTCACGCAATACGGTATTGTCTGTATTGATGCCTTTTTGCCTTGACTTCCAACTCATCTTGTTCTTCCCTCTTGTTCTTGCCGATACCCGTCTCAAGCACAGCATCATATGACGACACAGCCCGACAGTAATTCCAGACAATTCATCAGCATTCCTCGTGTTTCATGTTCTTACAGCCTTGAAAGACGCAACTGCTCCACCATGTCTTCCGAAGGCCCGCGGAGTCAGCGACTACGTTCTGTTGGGTGACTATGAAACGACCACGATGAGTGACACCTGCGCGATTCAGGCTGCGTGAACGACAAAGATATGAACTGCTGGACAGTCTCTTCGGTGCTGGACTTTTGTGTACAGGTTCAGCTTCAGAAGCGATTTACTATGGCCGCGTGCTGGTGATGGCACTCAGCCCTATGGCAAGGCACCCTGGCCTTACCCATGATGACGCACATCGACGAAAAAATCTCATGTTGCAACTACGATTGGCGGACCACCGTCCACGTCCCTCGAAGTCGCTTTATCTCGACGTGTATACCCCGTTATACGTTGAAACCAGCACTTTCGGATCATTACCTACGTCCGACAATCTCAGTCATTGCAATCGCCGCCGAATTGTCGAGTCGAATAAGCTTGTGATACGACGTCACCACGATCAGAAGTTTTTGCATCCTTGCGCGACTGTGATACAATACCTTCCTTGGCCGTGTGATACTTTCGAGAGGCAATGTTACAACGTCGATCAATAAACGCCATTTCCGGTCATGTCAATCTTGGCGCCAATGTTGAAGCTCAAGTTCTGAGGTAAGTCTTGGATATCCTCCCAAGATTCCGGCCGTGTAAAAGTTCAGTCCGTGTGTCGTTGAGGCAACATGGTAGCTGTGGTGTATCATGACCCTCTAAACTAACAGCCGAAGCCTCGACGATGTGAAAGTGTGGCATTGTAGAGCCTTTGGGCGTCATTTCTCACTCAAAATCAAAATTTCATCCAATGAAATCAGCTTGTGACTGACTCTCATTATAATCATTTTATACGACTTGGTAGTCTCAAAATACAAATTATTGACCCTAAGTTCTTCCATCCGATCAACTGTACGTACGTAGTGTGGGGACCTCCCCGCATGGCAATTCGCCGACTTCTGGAATTTATGCAGCCTCGGTTGAACTTCAAATATCTTCGTGTCGACCTTACATTTGTAGCACACGTCAATCAACGACTTCACATAGTCGTGACGTTGCTCTTCTATAAGTCAAATACCCGGAAAGAATACTGGCGATATATCTCCCATCAAAATGACATCCACAGAACAGGTCGTCGAGACCACGGACAAACGCGATGAGCGGGAGACAACTCCTAAAGCAGAGGAACCAGTGGTGAGCGCGACACCGAAGCCGGTGACTGATGATGAAGATTCAGAGTGGGAAGATCTAGATGGTATGTTTATGATTGCTTCAATAGCTCGCTTATCAGTTTAGAGACTAATTCATTTCTTAACAGAGGTATTGGACGATTTCAGCGGCCCGAAACGATCAACAGAGCCCGCCGCTTCCTCGAAACCATCAGACACACAAAACAATGCGGCCGAAGAAGCATTCATCAAGCAACTAGAGGCGGACATGCTAGCCCAGCTAATAGGTGGTGAAGCCAGTGGCAAGGGGAAAGCACCAGCGCCAGCACCTGGCACAACAAAAGGCAACACTGAAGAACCTAGCTTACCGAACCTAATCAAAATGCTCCAGGGCATGTCAGAGGAAGACGCAGCGAAATTCGAGGAAGATATGAAAAAAGATGGCGGAATGCAGAACCTTTTCAAGAATCTACTTGATTCAGAAGGCACAGGTGCAGGCAGCTCAGCATCTGCAGGGCCGGCAGGAGTAGCAGGAGAATCATTCCCCGACACCATCCAAAAGACGCTCGAACGCATGCAAGAATCCGGCGAGAAGATCACGATAGAGGCCAAAACAAGCCAGGACAAACTCATCGATGCATCGATATCACGATTGATGGAAATGGCCGAGGCAGCAGGAAACGGTGGCAATCTGGACCTTGAGCAAGTATTCAGTGACGTGATCAAGGAAATGTCTAATAAGGAGATGCTATACGAGCCTATGAAGGAGTACGATGCTAAATATGGACCTTGGTTGGAGGAAAATAAGCCTACATTGTCTGCAGAGGATTATGCGAACTACGAGAAACAGGCTGGAGTTATAAAGAAGATTGTGGAGACGTTTGAGTCGAAGGACTACTCGGACGATAAGCCGGAATGTCTTGCTTCGATCTGGGAACTTATGCAACAGGTACTTCGGCTTTTTCCTCTCTCTTTCCTTCATTACGTGGACTGACAATATGATAGATGGAAGCTTGTGGCCCTCCTCCATCAGACCTCATCAAAGGGTCCATGGGAGACGGCGTCCTGCCCAGCCTTGTTCCCTTCATAGATGACACACCGGCCAGCGGCAACTTGGAGGACATTGATCCAGGCCAGATTCCTCCAGAATGCAACCCGCAATGAACGACTATCTAGGAATGAAATCTTGTCTCTAATATCTCCTTTTGAAAAGAAGTGTGAATGATTTCCAATGTTTGATTCGTTTTTGCCCTAAAGCCGACGCAGTTTTCGGCAGTGCACGGATTATGTACATAGAACGACCTTGACCCTTATATACGATACCCAATCGATAGTCTCACAGATAGAAACAAAGCTATACACAGGAGACATAAAATGAACCCCAATTCGCCGACCCAACGTTATCCGAATGCAATGTAAGATCATTGAAGCGATATCTTCGGTTGATCAGTCAACCAAATCCATAAAAATATCATCATAATCACCGTCATCACCACCAAATATCGACCCATCACTCCGAACACTTTTCGCCGGTGAGCGCATATGAGCCTCGCCATTGGGAAGATTCTCCACAAGCGCCAGATCAATATCCTCTTCTTGCATAATAAACTCCTCGAGAGCCGACTGCTCAGGGTCAAGCATCATATCATTATCCTCGTAATCATTAATATATTCTTCATCAAGAATTTTGCCGTCTTCAATATGATACTGCTGCGAAAGTGTATCCGCTCGTCGACGCATCTGCTCGTCCCACGACTGTTGCTCGGAATGGTACTCCATCATCAAAAGAGACTCGCCGCGGGAACCAAATCGCGCATCGTCACGGTTCTGTTTTACGCGGTTGAGGAAGAGTTGTCGATGTTTGGAGGATGTGGATGTGCTGCCGTTGTTAGGAGTATTGCTGCCGGCGCTTGAGGGAGAGCCGAAGATTCGTGAGTAGGCGTTGCTGGATCCGCCGGACTTTCTGAATCGTTCTTCGTACGTTGACCGTCGGCTAGGGGGGGTGATGGTGTTGTATGCTGAAGAAAAGGATAATGGTTTGTTGTTATCGTTGTTGCTGTGTGGCTTATTGAAGAGCGAAGATGATGCATTCTCTTGGTCTTGAGATCCCTCTTGTAGATTTTTCAAGTTGTCGCGCTCGCTCATAGTTGGAGATATGGCCACCTGAGCATTCACATCGCGGAATCCCAGCGGCGAAGGAGACGTCGGGGTATAGGGGAAACGACCAGTGTACTGGCGACAGTGATAGATTTGCTGTTGAGGGGTTTGAGGAGTATATTGAAGCTGTACAGACTGCTGGGGGATGGTTTCAAGCATTTTCTCGTCGTATGACTTGAGAGTTGGGAAAGAGGTCGTTGGGTTTGGAATTCAAATGGAAACCGTGTGTAAAGTTGAAAGAGGATATCGAATTAGATTGTTGGGTACTTTCTCTGAAAACAATCAATCAGACAACCTGGCTTGCCGAGTATTAATACTCCTTCTGATGGCTAGAAATGTGATGGAGTTATGTACAGCCACCAGTATCGCAGTGAAAAGTCGCGTCAAGCATAACGCGGCACCGCGTCCTGCATAGGTGATAAGATATGATGTTCCACTAGCCTCATTTGGACTAGCCTTTTCCCTAAGGCACCAAGGCAGAAATATGTAGCCCTAATTCTACGAAAATAGCAACACGTAGTATTATGAATAGATAATGTATTCTTCTTACAGATATGTAATAGTACATGACTGAATTAGGCACTAATATGTGTAACATGTTGCAGATCTGCAGTTTTTTTCCGGCAAAAACATATCACAAATCGCAAATAAAAATAAAATCGCCTTGCGTGATGGTTGTTTGCTGAGGAGTGGGAGGCTGAGGAGTGGGAGGCTGAGTAAGACTTGTCAATGTCGCTGAGGTTAGTAAAGGAGGTGTAGTCGAGGTATCTGTAATTGATGTGGAGGTTGAAGTCGAAGTCGATGTTGATGTCGATGTCGATGTCGATGTTGAAGTGGAAGTAGAAGTGGAAGCAGTTGAAAATGAAGTCGATGTTGTTGTGGACGTTGAACTTGTTGTAGTTGTTGATTCTGATGTTGAGGTACTGGTTGAAGTCGAGAACGAACTACTCGTACTCGAGCTGGCGGCCACAACGGCCTGGTTTATGTTCAAGCAGCTTTCTGTAATAGTTCACTGGGTTAGACAGACGACACCCGAAGTAGAACCACGGCAGACGTACTTTGCTGGCTTTGACAGTCAGACACTGTGAAATCCACAGTTTTATCCGTGTTTGCCATCTGTCTGACAGTCAGCGTCATCAAAATACATTTGACTGTCATAGCGCAGGTTAAACTCACTAGTTGGCATGTATTGAATTGATCACCGCAGCTAGAACAACGATCAATTAGCATTGGTTAACCATCTCAGGGTCCTCAAGACAAAGCTCGAGCCGGCATACGAACCTCCGTTGTCTTGCCGAGGAATAATCTGTCTGTAGACAGAGATGTTAACACAGTGGTTAACCTTCATGTAATAGGTAGTATACTCACAAAAGTACTGTTCTCCACGCCAAAAGGCCGTTTGGAATCGCCGGTCATAGTAATAGCTGGCGCCGCAGTTCCGAGGACAGTGGAGGATGCCTATCGTCATATACTGTTAATCATCTTTACTAGCAGAACAGCTGGCAGGCGAGCAAGGTCGACTCTCGGCATGCAATATGAGTCGGGACATTAGACGAACCCTTTGATACTGATGCACAGTTGCTCGTCTATCAACAACCCCAGAGGCACTCATCTGAAACCCCATCAACAATGAATTAACCCCCATTGATGCTGTAGCCGCCGTGGCTCTCGCCATGAGTAGTAGGAGTATGTATAGTCCAATCAATGTGGGCGAGGATGGAGTTCGAGGTAGTGATGTAATGCTCTGCTGGGACGATGAGAGAAGTAATGTCATTTTCTCGATAAGTTGGTTCCTTGGAGGATTCAAGACAAAAACGCATGCAATAGTCCCTTTTAATACTACTCTTTTTGCTTCTTGGCCTTCATCCTCGTAAAAGTCGTGAGATTTTGCCTTTCAATCGGTAGCCAGGGGTTGACTCTCACTGCGCTCGATTATCGTATAGCATTGTGAAATTGCTACGCAGGATATTGAAAGAAAGATGTTGCAGATACAGATAAATTATAACAAGAACAGAGTATTTTTCTTCTTGGAATATGGGGTATCGTAATCGTCCCTAAAGCATCCCTGGGCCTGAGGAAGGATTTAAAAGATCAACGGCTGAGACCATCTCGGGGCTCATCACGAACTACTGCCGCAGGAGAATGCGCCATGTTAGGTGTGACTGGCAGTATATCACTGAGTTCACTAACAGTCACTGTCACAGAAAGCTCGTGTCTGACAGGGTGGTTGGTTGCATCTTAAGCGCGGCGAGTTTCATATCGGTTTGATGTTGTCCAATTGATGCCCGAGTTGATTCTGATTGGCTCACTACACAGGCCGCGTCATGGCCTCAGGCTTCTTCACCCCCAAGTCTTTCTCTTTACAACATTCAAATAACGCTTTGATCTTCGAGAGTCCAAAAGAAGAACTGTAATAATTGCATAATTAAAGTATATGATACAAAAGCAGGTTGCGGACGCAGCAACGGGAGACTTTTTGCGACCATCGTTTGAAATCCAGTAAGTACAAGCAAATGCGTTAATACATCGCAGGAACGCTAGAACGACATAGCATTAAATGCCATATCGCTTTTTGCCAAGGAGAACAAACTATGGGAACCTTTCGTGGCAGAAGACAGAAGATTTGTAGATTTTGACAAACAACGGAAAATAGATAATCAGGTTCAATAATAGGGTATTCGATGAATCGGCAGAAATACCACCGATCGGAGCATATGATAGCCGGTGTGGTGGTCTGGCGAGGATGAGAGAGAGAATGTGCAGGTTGGGAGCCATCGAGGGGATTAGATAATGATTCGTGCAGGTTGAGAGAGTCGCAATCGTAAGGAGTGTCGTGTTGATGTAACAAAGATCAAATTCAATGGCAACACAGTAGAACATAATGAATAGAAGGCCTTCCAATGTCCGAATCTCATATCATACGGTAATGGAGAGTGCTCCGAATCGTTATTGATCAGACAGGTTCCTATACAGGAGTGCTCTCCATATTCATATGAATCTGATCAATGAAGATTCGGGCACTCTCCATATTCATTGAATAATTTCTAACCTGATATCAATATACTGACAAGGAGCCCTTCTGTTCGTTATAGCCCACCGTATGAGTGCCGGCGCTGTGGAAAACAGTCTATAAGTTTCCGAAAATGCATGAATGAGTGAATGAATGCATGAAATAGTTGACGAAGGTAATTCTTGAGAATCGGGATCTCCGTCAATCTCCAGAACGCCGCCATATACAGTAAACTCCCGTTATAACGGATTAAAGAAAACAATATGGGAGCCCGCTGAGAGATCCGATATAATAAATTAAAGCAACCCAACGCGTTGAAAAGAGCCAAATCTGCTGGAGACATGACATTTGGTATCAAGCCTGTCTAAAAGTTGGACGCAGCGTTCACCGGGCCAGGGTTGTGATATTGATCGAGAGTGGAGCGGAATGGAGTGCCACCAGAGGATGGGCTAGGAGCCTTTTCACGAAGGTTGGAACCAACAGCAGTACCGGCGCTCATCAAGTCGTCTTCGTCGTTGTCATTGTTGTTCTTGTTGCGCCCCCATACTCTCCAGGCAACAAAAGCGACACCTGCGAGAAGAATTGCACCACCAACACCAACAACGACACCGATGATGGTGTTTTTGGCACTCGTGCTCAACCCACTGCTAGAGCCGGAAGAACCGGAGCTGAGAGAAGGCGACGAGGTGCCAGTAGAAGAAGTTGAAGATACAGACGATGTGGAAGTTTGTGTTGTGGCGACGCCACCAATTGTAGTGGTTTTGTAGACAATTGCATCAGTTTGGCTAGAAGAGGGCTCAGTCGTGGTCGACGATGGAGGCTCAGAGGTCGTGGTAGACTTGGCCGCTGCGGGATCTGTTGTTGTCGATGGGGGCTCTGATGTGGAGGTTGCCGAAGATGTCTTGCTCGATGATGTAGTCGATGTGGACGAGGAGGAGGAGGAAGAGGAAGAAGATGATGATGATGAAGTGGGCTCAGCAGAAGTAGTAGGGTCCACGGATGTTGTTCCAGTAGTAGTCTGAGTAGCAGAGTTTGCAGCAGTAGTGGTTGGGTCACTGGTAGTTGAAGTAGCCGTGGTAGCAACAGGTGGTGAAAGGATGTCACCTAGAGATGTTAAGGCATCCCTCTTCTCAGGCTCTGCTGCACCGGCGACGGTCGCAGCCAGTGCGTAGACACCAGCCAAGAACAATGAAGAACGCATTTTGGCTTTATTTTCTTATTAATCCGATTCTCTATTTATGAGACCAAGACCAACGTCGATTGAGAGACAGCGGGGTAGGCAAAATTTGATGGTCAGCGACTGCCAGACGACGGTGTTGATTCGAGAGGTTGAGGTAGGTCGGCTCGAGGGGGTCGTGGAAGCGAATGGCTTGACAATAATACGTAGATAAGAATAGCGGGTAAATGAATAAAAGAAACGAGAGGAAGAGAATCAAGAAGTAAAACGAATGGCCACTGAGGCGGTAATAGAGTATTTGACACGCCCGAGTCGAATTGGCGTGGATGGTAACTTAGTGAGTGAGTGAGTCCGTGAGCAAAATCAAATCGATGGAGATAAACAGAGAGAAAGAGTCACGCTGGGCGGGAGCGAGGGAAAGAACGAAGGGAGGAAAGGGAAGAGCCAATCAGGAGAAGGGCCCAAGGGGACACCAATCCGGCACTAGCGATCCTCAGGCCAATCACAGGCAAACATTTATCCTTGTAAGGACACTGTCTCGTTTGCACAACGTCTTTCAGTATTTTACAGACAGCACAGCCTCGACACATACATAGTAGACTGTCAGATCCGGATGCTACATCAGTACGCGGTTGATGCGACACTATGTACTCGACGTCAATCTATATGAGAGAGTGACAATTGGTGAAACCGTTAGTTTTGCTCCTCTCGCTGGCCGAATGAAAATAGCAACATGCTACTCGATCTTCCTCAGAACTTCGGCTTCGTCTTGTCAGTACGGTACGGACTACTACGGACAGTCTGTTACGGGCACAATTCCAATCATTCCATACTCCGAGCGCTCCAATGAGAAATTCTATATACTAGGTACATACGTGCATAAAAGACTCACCTACCAGAAATTTTCAGCCCTTTACACAATCGTCATGACTGCCGAGCCGCTATGTGAGACAAGTGGGAGCCTGGGAGGCAAATCGGCGAGAGAGCGCCGAAAGATCCGCGTATCATGTGAGAGAATGCCTTTGGATGCCGCTGGCTATTTCACTATCGGCAGTGATAATCATAGTATCGGTGTTAACTCCTAATTACTTGAAGAATGATGTCAACAGTCATTGGAGAGTGGTAGATGTTTCAACTCCATGCTTCGGTGTCTCATGAAGACATATTGGATTACTACATAGTATATATTCGTATGCTACTTGTACATCCCTCTGGCGTAGCACGCCAGCAGTTCACTCCGGGCCCACCTCGAAACACTTCAACATACCACTCATCCAATGCTCTGATATTGCATATGATTTGGTTGACACCTACTGGCTTTCATTTCATCTAGCGCATTCAATCCGCAGGGGTTGGAAGTCACCGTAGGGCAGCCCAATGTTTGGATTGTACGGCCAGAGACACTGTCCAAGTCGACCAAGCTTAGGATCAGCATACCACAAACTACTGGGCAAGCACTGACAGGACAGCAGTCATGAGCTGAATCTCACACGCCGAGTGCAATTATTCTGATTACTTGATTAACTGGTACTTATCAGTCCTATGGAAACCATGATCATGGACTATATGAACTCCGAATAGCAAGCTTCATTCTCAGTGGGGTATCATCCAATATGTGATTCTTTTTGCTTCATGAGCCTTCATCGGATCGAATACCGGATAACTTTTCTTTGTTCGAGAATAAGGTTCTTTGTTGCTTTGTGACTAGTTGTACTCCGCATCATCCTCATCTCTGTTTAGTCATGGATGATGTATCTGTACATCAGCACTTAGGTGTACCCATCTCCATCCACCGGCCTCAAGCAATTCCTGCCGAAGGCCACATGCGTCCACGTAAATGGACTGTCTCTAAAAGATCGAGCGCATGTTCGATACAGGATTTGGCTTCTGGCACATTCGACGGATCTATATTGGATAACGGGCAACATCTTAATACCAAGGTCCGGCCTCTTTTGATAAGAAAATCCACCTTAATTCAAGAAAGTCACTTTTGCATTCTGGGTATCGTAGGAATGTACAATTGTACAATTGTATAAATCACAGACGTAGCGGTCATCGTATCAGTTTCGTTTCGTCGGGTTGCCCTTGAGTTGGTCTTGGATCTGCTCTTTGAAGAGTCGTAGGAAATGTCTCGTTCCAGCTGTTCAAGAACCCAATGTTGGCTTCAAAAGGTATAATTTGCGATGCTGAGGGCACAAACATGTCTCCTCAATATTTGTTCCTCCCATTTCCTCCGGTGGCACGCCGTGCCTAGCACGCTCAATCCTCCGATGGACGGTGCGAACCATCTGATGAAAGGCGGGACTGCGCAACAGCTATTTGAAATATTGTCAGGAGATGTACGGCGGAAAATTCGGTCTGGGCGACTTACGCGATTGATAGCCCACGCCTGAAAGACAGTTAGTTTGTGAAATGGGGAATAGTAAGTTTGACAGCAGATGCTCACCTCTACAAAACGAAGCCAAACCATATTCATCCAGTCGGACAAAGAATCGTCTAGACAGATCAAGTATCAAGCATGGCCAGTGACCGGTCAAATCAAATGACCTTGGGTGGCAAAAGAAGCTATACTGAGGTGGTGCAATGTTAGAAATCAAGCACGAGTCTACTAGAAGGAAGGAAGAAGTCTGGCTCCGACCCGCCGGCGTTTGGCCCGTGCCAACCCCAGGGTTGGTGCGGCCGGCACGAGGTATTTTATCTCTATACAAGTCTTGTAAGGCAAATTCGATTTGAAAAACACGACATGATCTACGGGATTAATGATCTTCCTCAAACTAATCTATATTAATTATAGTGTACTTCTTGACACTTGTTTCAGGGGAAAGAGAAGAGTGTGTCAATTTACTACAGCGCCTTGCAAGTGCGGATGTACATCAGTTGCAACACTCTTCGACTCTTTCAGAGTCTTTCTCCGCGACTTCCGCATTCTAATACATACTAGGTTTAGTCTGTTATTTACTATTAGTCAACTCTAATTTACTCATAGTTAAACTAATTGAATTTGGTGGTTAAGGCGCCCGTAGATTTTGTTAGCAATAACCCTGAGCTGTTCAACCGTTCGATGTAACCTATCAATAGAACAAGGACTAAGATGCGGATCTCGAGTTTTCTATCGTCTGTGTCATTGACAAATTGATTTGAATTCCTGTACCAACTTCTCGTTCCTCCTCTTGCTGCTCTCTATTGAATTCGTTGCTAAATACTCTGCTGGTATGTATGGACGTTGTCAGGTGGCACGGTTCAAAATCGAAAAGCCCAAGCGCGTCTTGCTCGACAATGAAGCCAAGACGGGCAGCAGTCGTCCTTCTTTCCAATGCCCTCGACGCGCTGTTGAGCTGGCTTAAGTTGTGCATGCGTATACTGGATTGTTGGCTCCGGCTTGTACTTTGCCCTTTGTGCTGTCCTGAAGAGCTACAGGAGTGCTTCTTTCGTTTCAGTCCTTTCTTGAGAATCTTTGTAACAAATACGTTTGCTGTAGGGAGACAGGAGCAAATCAATCCAGTGGCTATTTCTGCAGTTCTATTCGCAGTCAAACGATAATATTCCAGGAAGACGGTCTTTCACGAATGAAAAGGGACGAAAAGGAGAGGGGGAGGAAAAGCTAACCCTAACAGGCTTAACCGGGTAAATAACCGAGTTGGGTCTTGAGAGGCCGTTTCGAATATAGCAACGAGCCGGTACAAACTGAACAACGTCGCGAAACCCCCAGCTCCAAGCACCACGGCAATTCGCAGCTTATTCGCCCGCGGCATATGTAGTGACCATGTTAAAGTCAGGGACGAACCTAGAATGATTGCGTCGGTAATGAGGCCGACGAGACAGTCGGTGATGAATAAAGCTCGCTGGTCCAAGCATCGTGCCGAAGAAGCCCTCGCGGAGGCGGAGGAAGTTGATTCCCAGTACGCAGAGATGGGAATACAAACCATAGTCTTGGCCAGCAGAACGGCGAAATAATAACAAGACATGCATGCCAAAAAACTGTAGATAAAATATACCCTGTGATGAACGGGAGAGAATATTCGGGTGACCATCAAGAGCAAGGAGGATTTGACAAAGGGTGCTGCGAGGCCGTAGAAAATCGTCATACAGTACTCTAGCTAATGAGTCATGTTAGATTTCCGGAAAGTAAAGTAGAGAATAATACGATTTGCCTACTTGACGAAATATTACCTCTTGCTCCTCGCTGACATTCACTGAGTAATAACCCGCGCCGTTGGGAACCGCTACTCAAAGGAATAATCAGCAATATTTTCCAAAAAACTGTTCTCAAATCGTACTTACTGGCAATACCGAGCGCACAATAGGCCGTGAAAAATACCTAGCAGTTAGAAGCAGATTAATGACTTCCCAGAGAACATGTGATGTTGTAGAAATTACCCAGCCGATGATGCAGCAATCTAGCATTCACGTCAACTTATGATGGGACTCAAAAGCAGAAAAATAAAAGCTGCGGGCGAGACTGACAGTCTTCACCTCCTCCGTGTCTGTGACTATGATAGAATTGTACAAAAAATCGGATGCCAACGAATCCAGTGCATAGCGCAATACACATAATTTGCGTTGCCAAGTTAAGTCGTGATAATACAACCTCACTAACAGCTGTGTCGTCCATATTGCATTTTGTTAGGTTCCACAAGCAGTGGCGACATCGATCTTGAAGCTAGAAGATAGGCCCCGTCCTGTATATATACAGTAAGGACCCTAAAACGCAAGTAGGTGCAGCTCTTGTAGTTCTATAAAGGATCAAAATGCCACCCATTTTCTGGTACCGCGCATGGCCACATAACAGTCCAGGTAGAACTTTGGGAGTCGGACCGACCTAGTTTGTCCATGAGGCAGAACTCTCCAATCCCAAAGATCAGTCGAGTATGTCAGTGGCTGACATGGAATTTGGTTCCAATAAGGTTCTGCCGTTGGCTAATAGGACATCACTATGGATAACCCGCCATAACTTCAAACCATAAGACGTGTGCTTAGATTTGTGGGGTCTACAACCGTGCAGCTGGGTGTATTTCAATCACCCAATATTCATAAATAGGAGAATGATTGGCTATGCTTATACTAGAAGACTGGGAGATTATCGACTGGTATAGTTAGCTACCTTATCAATTCCACTACCATTACCATCTCATAACCGAAATTTAATCTACATCTACTGATTTTACATTCCTGCACGTCTAATACTGTATCTTTTAATTAGCTTACTAGACTTTGCTAGTCTTAGTTTATGTTGATGCTCAAATAGGCTGATATTCACTGATATGTGTGTTGTTGTTGTGGGAGAAGGAAGGCCTCGCTGGTATCCCCAACCGCGCTAACTACATGCGGAAGAGCACTGGAGGCGAGAAAGGAAACTTCTGTTCAACAATTTATAATAATTAACTCATTAGACTTTACTAATCTTAAATAATCTAAGTTTATAGGTGATATAAAGATATATGATTACTATAATAGAAACATATAAAAATATAAAGTAAAGAGAAAGGAGTAAACTTTCAATTTTGGCGCCAAGGTAGATATAGGCTTTGGTACAGATGTTGCTGGCCGGCAGTCCTAGACTATTAGTTAGGTAAGGCTTGATCAAGCCTCACGCTGCACAGCCAAAAACTTAACTCGGTAAATTTCATTGAGGAATAATTTATCGAGGCCTCCCCCATAATAAATGTCACGTTAATTTGTCTTCTTTGTACATCGTTAAGAAATATACGTATTGTTCTCACATATATAACTTATTGACCCATTTCCTCTTCGCCTACTATACTGATATTCCCAGAGGACTGCTGGATCAGTCTGCAAAGTTTCCAATAATTTTTATTGCCTCAGTTTGAACTCGCCAGTCGCTCTGCACCTCTCTCCTTTTCAACCGGCAGCATTAGCCTGGGTGACTTCTGATCCTCACGTTAACCGCCACTATCCAGTCACTTGCAGCGAAAAGCCCAAGGTTGCTAGGGTTTATTGTCCAACGAATTACCATCGGACCCCTCCATCTGGTGCGGCTTGGGCGTCTTCAGCGGCCGACTGCGGCCCCTCCAACATCAACAACCGGAATCCTGGACACCCCAAAATCTCCCAGCAGCTCTCTCAGCTGCCCGGATCTGACTTCGTTACAGATCACTTCGCAGCACCCGGGCCCTCCCAGTCCAGTTTCGCTGAATCCGCCAGGCGACGACTCCTTTTCCGAGAAGGGTGCTTCCCGAGCCTCGTCTCCCACTACTACGTCAGGTCCTCGAGGCCGATCGCGAAAGATTGCCGCGACCGGCAAGAAAGCCTCGAGAAAAGCACTCAGTGTGCTGAATCGCTTTCGTGCGCTGCATCACAAGTCATCTGGGAAAATGGCACAGTCGCCCATCCGAATCGACACCGATATTCATGGAACCAAGCGAGTACTGCCGTACGATGGGTCTGAAGGATCGGATTATTTGGCTGTACCGGATGAGGATCAGGTAGACACACAGACAACAGCTTCGATTCCAGGGCTGCCGCCATTCTTGAATCTTCCATATACAGGTGAGATCTCCATTCGGTCATTGTGTTTAGAGGACGTATGGTTGATCGTGTGACATGGATCTCGCGCAGAAATACGAAAGAAATTTGAGGATCTCGAATGGCTCCAACGCTCCCGGATAGCGGAAGGAGCAATGTCGAAAGACCCTTCGCATAGATGGGCCATTGACACAAGTCCGGAAGTCAGGTTACGGAATCGCTACCAGAATGTTCAGGCTTGGGCAAATTCACGCATCCGATTAAAGGTCCCTGAAGGGGAATGCGACTTTATTAATGCATCTCCTATTGTACTAAAGGATTCCCGTACGGGTGATGAAACGAGGTATATTGCTACGCAGGTATGGTTCTTTCTAGCTCATCAAGCTGTTGGGGTAGTGATGCCTGACTGGTATGGTTACAGGGCCCAAAAGTCGGTGTTCACTTGGCGCATTTTTGGCATATGGTGTTCCACGAAAGTGCGGATGTGGCGGTCATCGTTATGTTAACGCAGACAGTCGAGGCTGGAAGGGAGAAATGCGCGCAATACTTCCCGTTGGACGAGGACGATGCCGTAATGAACTTTCCGGCGGAAGCGGACGACTCCTTGGCGAGCGATCAAGATACCCAAGAGGAAGAGGACGAGGGCGAGGAGGAAAAAGAAGGAGTGGATGGGAGCAGCTCAGAGATATCCGGAAGTATTACGCTTCGCGAACATTACTTTGATGAGGCGTGTCGATCTGAGATCCGGAAATTGGAACTCCATATTGGCAATGACAGCAAGGTTGTATGGCACTTTCTGTTCGCTGGATGGGCAGACTACTCAAAACCCGAAGGAGAAGAGCGTGACGCACTTTTACAACTCCTACAACGCACAGCTGAAAAATCCTCCCTGGAGAACCCCCGTATTGTCCATTGTAGTGCCGGGGTTGGCCGGACGGGGACATTCATTGCCCTTGATCACTTATTACGAGAATTGGACTCTGGTGAACTTTTGGATCCCAAATATTTCAACGAAGATCCGATCTACGACACCGTCAACCAACTACGAGAGCAACGGATGATGATGGTCTACAACGAAATGCAATTGCAATTCATATACGAAGTCATTCGGGAGCAAAGCATCCGTAAGCTAGGAGGCTCCCTAGACGACGAAATGGCTTTGGATCTGCGGTCGCCGAAAGTTGCACGATTGTCATCGGACGAGAACTATACCGTTTCGAACAAACCAGAATTGGAGCCTGAAGGCAAAGAAGATACCCCGAGTGCAGAGAGCCCCGTGCAGTCTCCGGCAGTCTCAGATGACGAATAAATATACATTGCTGGGAGTGAACAATTGCTTCGATGATTGTATTCAAATATATGGATTTCTTACTTACTGCATATGATGTTCATGACTCTATAGATTTCATACTACGTTACCTTCACCTGGTCTTCTATTTGTTACTTCATTCTTCATCTACTTCTGCTTCTATGTATATGCTGTCGCTGTTCTTGTATGTCAAGCAGCAGATACCCTTCCCTTTTGGTGTTTGAAGCTCATGCATAGCCTGGTTCCCTGTGTATATCTGAGCTTATATTGTGTTATATTTAATTCGATCAAAATCATTTTGTATCCATAAGTATGTGTGCGGAGGCATTGTAGGCAATATAGACAATCATGATACATAGAGACTGGTGCATGCAAATATAGATTCTATATCGAGCACCAATGAGGACGTCCTCCAATAGTATAGGTAGGGAGTAGAGAAACATGAAACGTCAGACAATATAAAGAAATTCATTCTCGTTGCTGCATTCGCTATCGTGGTTCATTTTTACTAGTCATTCCTCGTTTTCGCATTACCATTTTCCTCATCAGGGCCAGGCCCATCTTCGGTATCCCAGTTATCAACGGCATTCTCATCCCAATTATCGACTTCACGCTCTAAATTCGTAATGACACCAGTCTCCTGAGGACCCGTATCCTCATGCAGACGAGTGCTTTCCGAGCCGCTGAGACCCAGTTCGATATCGTCGCCGTGAGGTTCTCCGCCAATGTCATCCGACAAGGCTCCGAAGCGTGCTTGTCGCCGTCTCTCCAACATGCGCCGATGGTACCAGCCGCAGAGACCAATCGCTCCAACACTGCCGACTACATTTGCGAGAATGTCAAAGGGATCGAAAAGTCGGTCGTTGGGGAGAAGACCTTGCACTATTTCGGAGCCGATTCCGAGACAAAATGTGCAGACTAGTAGACTGGCTTGGATCGCTCTTCGGCGGGATGTGTCGGGTATCCAGTAGCAGACGAGGGATAGTAAGAAGAAAGTTATGAAGTGTAGGAATTTATCGTTGGGTTGAAGGTTCGTCGGTATAGTATTCGATGTGCTATGTGGTAGAAGTCCCATATAAGCAGAGAATAGAAGGAGTAGCACGAATGCGCCTGTTGATTGTGAGCTCGATTAGCATGTTACGACAACAATACAATAAGACTAGTTTCAGAACGTCCAAAGTGCTTTGAATACCTACCAAGGAAAGGAAAACGGATCCTCATTTTTATTGATTATATGCCTCAGATCCCAACAAAGACTGATTGTTGTTCTCTAATTCAGCGTTGGCGATGAATGACCACGCAATCCGGCCAAATCGGCCAAACCGTAGAGTTTTGGAAGCAGATCGAGGTGCCCTACTATTGTCGATGCAGGCATAACAGCATGTACCTTCAGCAAGTAATAAGAGCAGTTATTTTTGGTGAGTGACAATCAATCAGATGCGCAATCTATTCATAGCGGCATTGTTCAATGAATCAATAGGCAACGAGTTGATTGTTTGTAGATGAGTCTCTGTTGCGGCTGGGGCTCTTAGCGTCGTTCAGCCAAGCACGGGAGCGGAAAATGGGACTAAAAATCACTAAAAAGGGCAACTACGCATCTGGTCTGCGGAGGCTGCCAAACCTAACGGCCTCTCTCAACCTCAGTCCGTCATTACTACCAAAAAGAGCCCTACATCAGCCATCAACCACCCACCCACTTTATCACTTCGATCCACAAAAATTACACCGCGATATTGCTCGCACCTTGAAGAATACTCTACAGATTTTTTAGGGCTCAAAAGGCTCCCGTTCTGCCCTGGACCAACCCGACGAATCACGTGTCCCCCTCGACGGGGTTTCCTCAGGTCGCGGATATGTCCCTCGGCCAAAATTTGGCCTGGATGCCCCCAGGCCACCTACGACCCCCGGATGATCACCATTCTGATGCGCGCGGTGTCAATGGCCTTTCTAGAGTTTCGTCTGGTACTCGAACGCCCCAAATGCGCTTTTCTACCAGCGAACAAGGCTCCCAGGCCGGAAATTTGATCTCCGACGCCGACGCTGCCGCGGAGGAAGATGCTCGCATCACACTTTTTCGCGACCTCTACAATCGCAGCGAAGCCAAGATCAACGATTTGTTCAGCGCGAAACGAAACGATTCTGTACCTTCTGAGGAAGATGCGATGGTCCTCGAACCCCCGGAAATTACTCCGCCGCGTCCCCAAGACTCCGGGCGACCTGCCAAGAAAGCTGCGCGAAAAATCGACGACGACGATTACGATGAATATGATGATGAGGAAGATAGCGAAGTGCAAGAAGATACGAACGCGTCTCCGTTGAAGGGTAAATCAGCTACAACCCCGTTCCACGATGCATCGCCTGCGCAACGACCGTCTCCCGCAACCGGTACTCCTGCCGATAGTGGTAAAGATAGCAAGAAAGACACCTTAGAGGGAATAAGGAAGAAGCTTGAAGAGGGCAAAAAGGCGACGGAAGAAGCTGCGCGACAAAGCTTTCAGACTATCTTCTACACCCTCGAGAATGATCATGATGCCATGAAGGAGCAGGAACGACTCGAGGAATCGGAGAGACTAGTGGAAGCTGAAATGTCCGGACAAGGAGTTAACAATGCTGGGACTAATGCGACTAGTGGCGCCAACGGATACGGCTCGCTGAGCAATGCCAACCTCGGGGCGTCCAGCCTGACATTGAAGAACCTGATCGCTCGTATTGATATGAAGCGTACAATGGTGCAAGCATCCGACGCCGAACTTCGCAGCTTGATGAGTGAGGTCCGTAAGAACCGCAGCAAGTGGGCTAGCGAGGAGAAAATTGGACAGGAAGAACTTTATGAAGCCGCCGAGAAGGTTTTGAGCGAACTGAAAGCAATGACTGAGCACTCATCGTTCTTCTTGTCTCGAGTCAATAAGCGCGAGGCTCCTGACTATCATACTAGTGAGTTCAAATTTCGAAAAGGTTATCCTTGGAGACTATTGCTAACACTTTGAAGTAATCAAACATCCGATGGATTTGGGTTCCATGACAAAGAAGTTGAAGACATTGCAATACAAATCAAAACAGGAATTTGTTGACGACCTAAACCTGATCTGGGCCAACTGTCTGAAATACAACGCTTCACCGGAACACTTCCTCCGCAAACATGCCCTTTACATGAGGAAAGAAACAGAGAAGCTGGTCCCCTTGATTCCTGATATTGTGATCAGAGATCGCGCAGAAGTTGAAGCAGAAGAACGGAGACTCCAGCTTGCAGAAATGGACGGTGCCGAAGAAAGCGATGATGAACCTATCATCTCGTCGAGAGGCAGAAAGGCTCCTGGAAAGACATCACAGAAAGGAGCAGCCCCAAGTCGACAAACGCCAAGCGGCTCAGAAGCCCCATCTGGTCCATTAGGCTCTCAACCCAAGAACTCAGTCGGTCCCGACGTAGATGGACTGGCAGAAGGAAGTCAAAATGGATTGTCAACTCCACCTCCAGGAACACTGACGCCGCTTGGCGCCAATGGCCTTGGAGCAGCCGGCTCTGGTAGTCAGCTCGACTCCATGGAAATGGACAGTTTTATTGCACCTGCTTTGACAATGGCCGGCTCTTCTGCGATAGGTTTTGATTACGATGACCCTGAATATCAAGTTTGGAAACAAGTTACTAAAAAGGATCGCGCTCTAATCGCAGCTGAAAGACATCGTCTTTTCAAGGGAGACAAGCTCAATGTCGAGGAACCCGCGCTACTTCGTACTAAGACCGGCATGCGAAGATGGCTTAAGAATCAGAAACAGGCTGACCCCGAATCTGATAAAGCCGTCGAGTCCCAGAGTAATGCTTTGCAGCCGGGGACCAGTGAAACTCTTGCAGAGGGAATCGAGGAAGAGGACGACAGAGTTATTCCAGACTATTACGATGTCATGTCAGGTATCCCAGACATTCCAGCACATCTCGTGTGGCGCGAAGATGCCGAAGGCAATGTGGTCGACAATCTTGAGGAATTTCTGCATATCCTCCCGAAGGGATCGTTTACGCAACCTGATAGCAAATTGTCCCGAAGGATGGATGCCAACATCCGACAAATGCAAGAGACGAGGAAGATTTGTTCCAAAGTTAGCATTGTCAAGCAGATGCAGCTTCAATCCCAGGTATATCAGAACCAATTTCAGAAATACCAGCCCGAGCCATTCGTTGAACAGGATGTATCAACCCATGTTATGAATGATGAAGGACCTGTGATCAATCCATGGATCTCAAAAGCCGCACTTCAGCGATCGGTTGGAAAGATTCTTTATCATACCGGATTTGAAGAGTACCAACCATCAGCTCTGGATGCCATCACCGACATTGCTTCTGAATTCTTCGTGAAGATCAGCCGAACCTTGAAAGAGTACATGGAGGCACCAAAGGTCCCAGTCTCTGAGGCCTCTGATACGTCTAACCCGCATACTGCGCAATACAAATCGCGATATACTCAGCAGGAAGTCATTCTTCATACTCTTTCAGCGGTGGGTACTGATGTTGAATCTTTGGAATCATATGTCAAGGATGACATTGAGCGTGTTGGAACAAAACTTGGTGTCATTCATGAGCGTCTCCGTGCCCACTTCACAGACTTACTCCGACCAGCTTTCCATGATACTACTGGTGATGGCTCGAACGCATTCAACGACGGGAGCGAGCAGTTTGTTGGGGGTGACTTTGCAGAAGATATTGACGAGGATTTCTTTGGTTTCAAGGAAATGGGCTTAGATAGAGAGTTTGGTCTTGCTAGCTTGAGTGTGCCGTTCCATCTTCTTCAAAACAGGATGTACAATGCGCACCAATCACAGAACACAAGGTAAGTGTCGACTAGGCCATTATTTGTACCTCCGCACTAACTGTTAATCAGCGCTTCCCAAACCACAAGCAATTTATTCCCTGTCCCACCGCCATACCCGCATATTACGATGGAGTCGCTGCCTTCACAAATCGGCCTGGTACAGAACTTCTTCTTGCAGAAACTGCAAGCAAATGGCGAACAGCCTGTGACGGAGGATCTCGAGCTTCCTCTCAAACAACGACCGTCTCGTCCAAAGCTTCCAGGATCGGGAAAGATCGTTCCTCCCAACTCGAATCTCACAACAAGCCCCCAGAAGCGACCATTACCGCCAAGCATCGCCCAGATTTCTTCGAGTAAAGGAGGGATCACTTTTGCAGAACCCAGCAAGAAGAAGGCCAAGAAGAATAATGGTACCGCTGCCGACGCTTCTTCCTCAACTACAATTGGACCTCCAGCCGGGCTCCCGATAGAGATCAAATCTGCAGATGATCAAGCTAGTATCAAACAGTCCGCTGAGCGTATTGAGACGACAAATGACGGCGTTGGCATGACGGACTCTGGCGCTACATTGACTGGAGAGCTTGATCAAAATCATGACAAAATTAATGGTACGTAGACGCGACACGGCATACTCTTTCACAAAATCACAATCTGTCAAGGGCTCCCTTCTAACAAGACTGCAGGGATCAACTCTGCCAACAATGAAGCCGTCGGCAATAGTATGATGAGCCCTGAAAGCATCAACGGTCATTCCTGAAGTCAATTCTCGAGTCTTCTCGCATCGCTCCCTCTCGCTCTTTTCCGAGTCAATACACCCTATCGCCATGAACCCGCTTCCCAAAAAAAAGATTTGTTGCAAATTTTCGTTCTTTAAGGTGTCCTCCCACGGGGTTATTCATCGTCAAGATGCTCGACTTTTTGATTCTTCTTGATCTCATTCTCTTTTCCTCTCCTTCGCCCGCTGTCTTGTTTCGTCATTTTATTGACTTGTATGTATCTCAGTCTTAGATCCATGAATTTACTACGAACGGCTTCTCTGTGCAGCTGTGGGTGTAATTTACCATCATTATCACGTTCATACAAATGCATTAATCATAACTACTAAATATATGGGGGTAATATAATTAGTGGAGACCTGCCTACATACTCAGGTGTGCGGCTGAGATAGTCAAGTGCTTTCCAGCTGAACAGCCGCCAAGAACCACATCTTTGAAAGCCCTTGAGCTTTCAACCTTGCGAACTATTCACTGAATGATCAATCCTTTCCAGGCTTTTTGACGATTATCATGACCTACGCTTTCCAACTGGTATTCCGTGTCGACTGTACATAGAGGATGACAGCATGATGCAGTTATTGAACTCGCCAATGGCCCTTTCGGGACGTACCACCCACAGAAGACGGTACAAGAAATCGACTTTGGTGAGTACCTACTACCTAACCTGTCATGGATCTTGCGGCCCAGTCCTAGGTCTCCACTAATATACATATCATAGGGCTGTGATGCCTGCAAGTGTCGGAAAATTAAGGTAGGCTGGCTTTTCCCGGCTTAAAAAGCATCTCTCCCTGTACTTCAAGAGCGACTGATCGTTGAATTAATTAGTGTGATGAGGCTCGCCCAGTCTGCGGAAATTGTAAACGATATTATACCGATGCTTCTGCTTGCCAATATACCAAGCAAGATCGTCCATCGAAAGCCGGGGTACCGGCTTCAAAACTGACGGTCGTGTCGGTAAGACCAGCAACATTGGAATCAACTAATATTTTGGCGCTGCGACTCATGCATCATTACACAATAACCTTCGATGTCAATCAGCCCCTGAATCTTTCAAACAAAGATTTGCTGGCTCGAAATCTGTGGAAGGTTGAAATTCCGTCCATAGCCTTCACCTCCGAGCCGGTTTTGAATGCTCTTTTGGGTATCTCTGCGTGGCATTTATGGTCCCTGAACCCGGACGACGAACAGCTAATCACGGCGTCTAGAGTTTACTTTGGCAAGGCTTTGAATTCGCAGAGACTCGCACTCCAGAAAACCGATGCCAAAAGAGACTTGCCTCCAGTGTTCATAGCTAGCATTATCATCGCTCATCTAAGCTGGCTTTTGTCTCATTCCGACAATTACGCAGACACGCAAACCCCCGTAATGGCAACATATTATCTGTGCAACGGTCTGAGGTCGTTGACCACAAAAGTCTCCGCAGACTGGTCCAAATTTGCATCTCTTGGCCTGGAAACTGTGCTGGAAACACCAATCAAGCCTTCTCGGCAGGAGAAATTTATGGCTCAAGCCGCGCAAGACAGTAAAGCTCTGCTCAATTACATCCAAAACGTGGCAATTGATCGAGAAAGCAAAGAAGTGTACCGTCAAGTACTCAGAGAGCAATGGTGCATGTACACACTATTGACAGATGACTGCGTAGATGTTACAACAAAGGAAAATACAGTCGTCACTCAGCTCCACCGAGTGCCTCCGTCTTTTGTTCGACTTTTAGAGCATAAAGAACCGTTAGCCTTGGCTTTATTGGCTCGCACTTACGCCTTGCTCGCGCTCCTCAAAAACAACTCAACGGCATGGTATATTCATGGAGCTGGGAAGTTTCCAATGTACATTCACACCGTTCGGAGCATTCAGAAGTTGCTGACTCCTGAATGGATGTGGGTTATAGAATGGCCCCAACGACTTATCTCGGAGGATTCGTAAATCTACGCTTGACCGATAAAAGGGCGATATCAGAAAATGAAGCTCTCAGGCCTGGTTGTTATTCTCGGTCTATATATATTGGCCTAGTCGAGGCACCGTGAGGTCAAACACGTTTTCGGGGTCATATCTCTTTTTCGTTGCGAGAATGTCGTCAACATGGGAACCGAAATACCTACTAAGTGTACTCAAATGGGGCTCCTCAGCATAATGCAGCGAGATATAAGCACTGTCGAGGATATTCTTCTTCTCGATTTCGCCGACGTCATTCCAGAGATCCAAAGCCCACTGTTCTGACTCTGCACTTTTCTCCTCGGTTGTGGTGCAGCCAATGATTTCCAACATGAAATGAGGCTCCCTTGCTGCGAATACGGAGTCACTGTTCGGAGTTGACGTCGTTGCTCTTGACTGATGGATCGAAAACATGGTGCATGGGTCAGATGGCATCTTTGCTAGATGACGACCCAAACATTCTGCTGCCTCTGGAGTGATCTCGGGCAAATTGTGTGTGCGAAACTGGCCATATGCGTTTGTTGGAATCAAGGCGGCATTACCATCATACCAATCTGGAATGGTGGTTACTGCAACCGTGTTCATCAAGACAGTAGTCAAGGATGCAACCTTTTCAGACCAACGGCGGCCCTCTTCTATATCCTCGGAACTCCAAGTGAAAGTGACACAGAACAGTCTTCCTTGAGGTGAATTAAAGACCATTTGTTGGAGAGTAAGCTCTTTCGGAATACCTTCTTGCGGCAATTTTCGGTATCCTGCATTGTATTCGATAAATGCTTTCTCCATGTGCTGTGAATCATATATAATCGCACCGGCAAGTAGCTATGGTTGTGAGCCGCTGACTTCATTTGTCAGAACATATTGGAATACTCAAACTTACAGTCTTCAAAGGATATACTTTGATTGTGACATCCAGAATGATTCCAAAGGCTCCTCCGGCTCCTCGAACACTTTTCAACAAAGCTTTGTCGGCTTCGACGATAGCACCACTAGCATCAAGCACAGTCGCAGCAACGATCTGGTCTACTCCCAAACCCCAGTTGGACGAAAAGGGACCGTATCCGCCATACATTGCCCAACCTAGGTACCCAACCGATGGAATCGAGCCTGCTGGTGTGGAGAGTCCCTCCTTCCACAGGATTCTGCCTAGCTCGTCTTGCAATATGCCCGCGCCCACTGTTGCTGTTTTGCGATCAGCGGCAATCTTGACTGATCTAAATGCTCGCATGTCAATCGTCAAGGCTCCTTCCTCTATGCAGAGACCTTGGAGGTTGTGGCCGCCTCCTCGAATGGTGAATTTGATTCCATTAGACCGAACAAACTCTACAAGTGCCCTCACTTGTTCCGCCGACTCTGGATGAGCTATTGCCAACGGATTGACTTTGCGGGAAAGAAGGAAGATTTCTCGATCTTTTGCATATTCAGAAGAGGAAGGTAACGTGCATCTGATCTCCGAATGGTCCTTGAGGAATGCTTCGAGGGCTGTCAAATGTGATTGCGACATGTTGAAGATATGTACGAATTGGAATGAACTGCGAGATAACCGTCTCTGCTAGTAAAGAAATAATTTCAAGAACAGATATGTCAGCCATTATTCGGGCTCTTTATATATTACATCTCCCTACTTCTCTACATATTGATTACTCGATTTTGATCTCACCCAGCTGAAAGCTGAAAGAAGTGGGTCCAAGCCAACGCGAACCCGAACGCGGAACCCGCTGATTGGTCAGCCTCTCTATCAATTAGGGCTAATCGGTAGTGGCATACACCCATGGATGTCGTTGGTCTCTTCATCACCTGTATGAATCCGTGATTCAAAGAAAGCCGAGCAGGGCTTGGTACATATTTCTGCATAAGGGCGGTTCGACGGCGTATACTAGGTGGCGTTTGAAGATCCGAGCTACTGGTACGGCGTAACGCCCATCTAAGATCATGAGATGTAGGTCTGCTGGAGATAGTTCGCTGCTTAAAGAAATTGGACCGTGAGGCGTAGGCAAGCTGGCACGTTTGAAATGCGATATGCTTTCAGGTAGCGTATTGGGAAGAAAGTTTGGAAATGTGCGTATTGATGCGTATAGACAGTGCGTATAAAAAAAAGCCTGATTAAGACGGCTGAATTTGGAAAAGCTGCAGTCATTCATTTTATAACTATGCCCTGGATATTATTGGTCTAGAGATCCTTTTCATGATTCTAGTTGGCACCGATTGCCATACCCTTGAAGGCAACCACTTGAATGATGTATTAAGGGGGTGCTCTACGTGTGAGAAGGGACTATGGTGCTTCCAATATATACCCCCATTCAGTCAACAAATACCACAAGAATATCTACATGTCGGTGGTCATGCACACGATATTAGCACGAACACCCGTACTTATCGAGATCCACTATTTTGATAATGCCGACACTCCAACGACTTCTGATTCCTACCAGCGGAGGACAAATCTGGAGCACACTGCCACCGTTGCTTCTACTGCGTGGTGACTGTACTTCAGATTTTCGTCATATCTCCGAATGGAATAGGGTTTCTGGCTCTGGAACATGGCCTGATCTGGAAGACACCGCGGTCCTTTTGGCGTTTGAGATTTACAAACGCAGTCTCATCGGACATACTGGTGTTTCTAGCATCCCTTCGAATGTGACTGCCAATGCAGGAATAGAAAAACCATAAGTTTTATTTGGATGGAAATGTATGCGCTTGTATACAGATGTATGTGTCACGCGACTTAGGGTTAGGGCCAGTCTAAATGTAGGGCAATTTGAATCCACCTTCAAGGAACTCGACCAGCTTAACCCTCCATAGACTGAGTAAAATGATCCGATGAAAGCTACGTACTCGTTACTACCTGAATGAATTCAATAATGCTTTTTTTCCTTTATCAAAATCCACTCCTGACCACCGGAGTCTCGAATCTCAAGGTTCCACAAACAAAGTTTATGGTAAAAGAGCGCAATCATAGCGTGACATGTGTCTGGAGTACATATCATGACCTCCATTGATTAATTTTGACAGCTCACTGGCTTGATAAGTGATTGTTGGTCGACTTACGCTGATCCTACACTAAGTAGACTAGGGAAGAGAGGTGTGGTTGGCGATTTGCTGGTTGTAAAGTAATCAAAGTCTGAAGCCGGACAACAGGCTCGCAATCAAACTTTTGAATCCGACGATTTCAATAAGAGAGACTGTAATATGGGCATTCTTTCGGATCATTCTCAGATTATTAGAGTGAGTTGGAAATGTGTCGTGCATTCCGCGGGTAATGGCCAGGCGACGGTTCAGGCACCCAGGCACCCAGGCTGCAAGGCGCCCAGGCTCGCAATTTAGGGCCGGCTGGCTCCTTCTTTCGCCTTTTTGTCTGCTCAAATCCTGTCCGTCATCCCAGCCTTCCTGCAAAACCACCCAGTACAATTGCAACAATTACGCATTTTTCCTTCTCTTAGGCTACATAAACAAATATTTCGTCTCAACCCGACCAATTACTGCCAATTGGTCAATTTCTCATATCTTTTCCCAGGCAACAAAGCTTACCCCCTCAACTGTGTCTACTCAGTTGACGCCAACCCTTGCTCCCACTTCGAGGGCAGACCGGGCGCTTGCGACACTTTCCCCCCAGAATTGGCCACTCTGCCGAGTATATAGTCTACTTCTGACACCTGTGTTTGCTGTGGCTTATATTTTTTGGATCCGTTGAAAAAATTTCAGGGATAAGAGTTACAATACCGATCATGAAGGACCGGACAGTGACCCCGACAGCTCGCAAGAACATTGCTCAGGTAAGATCACACTGCCACTTGCCTCGACTCTAAAGTGGCACATTTCCTCACACTGTGTCCTCCACAGGTATGCATGAGCCTCCAAGATCGACTCGGCCTCGCCAAGGTCAAATACCAGCAAGCCCGACTGGGCGCTTCGGATCTTCGAGATAATCACCATTCAGACCTTGATAGACCCTCCGAGTCCTCCTCTGAAATGGCCTACAGTCGCTACGAAACCCCTCTTACATCCTCACCACCGAGAAACGCCACATTTTCTCATGAACTTCCCCGATCCGCGAGAAATAAACATGCAGCTACGTTCAACCCCGAGGTGATGCAGCCTATGCTTAATGCTAGTCGGAAGCGGGTTCGGTCCAATTCGATTACAGATAGACCAGCAAAAGCTCCCAGGTTATCCTGGAAAGCTTCACATCATCTGCCAGAGTCATCTCCCGTCCATCCACGACAGCTGCAAATCTACTCAAACCACCCTCCTGCTTTTGATGCCCCTTCATCTGCCTTTCTGGGGACGTCCGATGATGAAAATGACCCGGAATTACCAGTACCTCGAGCCCACAATGTTAGTTCTTCCATGGTCAGCTCTTCACCTCCACGGACGCCTACTCTACGATCGGCTCGTCTGCCAAGGACCGACAAGGATACTAAGAACGAGGATGGTGCGGATTTACTACTCTTCTTAGCGAACTCGCCAACGCCAGCAAGAGTCAGCAAAACTCAGATCAGAGACTTCCCGCCATCAACTCCTCCGAGTCAATATGCTACTTTACCCTCAATGACTCCGACCCCTGGAGGTGGGCTGTTCGGCAATTTTGGTACACCTAGCCAGCAATTCAACTTCGCCGACTTCGTGAATGTTACGCCCAGTCCCGCTCAGCGAGGAAGTCTTTCAAAGACCCCCCTTCTACGGACGGCGAGAAAGTCTCTGAACTTTGATAACCTGGTCCCTCCGGACATGAACAGTCCGGTTGGGCGCAGCAAAGATGCCGGTCTTGCCTTGCAACTCGGCGAGGAGCTTAGGCCATGATCATACCGAGATAATTCTGTAACGCCTGAATGACCTGATCACGACTCCACATGCTCCCAGCACTTTCCTTTTTCTTTTCTTCTTTTCTCTTTTGCATATTGTTCGGCGAATTGTATTCAACCATTGACTCAATCGGTCATTTCATAGGTGATATATTATCTTCTTCTCGGTGTCCATACATGTCGCTTGTCGCGATCTACGATCTGTTTCCTTTTTGTATTTTAATTATTCATGTTTTTGGAAAATGTTTCTTTTCTTTTATTCCAAACCCGACAGTCTATCATTCATGTTTAATTTCATTATGTCCGAGAGAGGATGAGTATTTATTATTTGTGTGCCATACCGGTTAGCCCACTCATTTCGTTGTTTACGATAGTCATCTGATCAACCTGTCAGCTCATGTAGTACTCTGTACTAGTCAGTAGTGCCCATTATCGGAGAAACCTGTTAGCGACTACGATAGCTGAATTGGATCAATCAATCAAATAAGTCAAATCAAATCAAATCGGATCACACCACTTTATGCGCAACCCCTCTTTATCCACAATACACGTCATCCAATATACATTGATGTGTATCTGTAGAGTCTAGATACATCGTCGCGGCCGATTCAAAAAGCGGAGAGACGAAAAAGCCAGCGCGCGTACCGCGACGCGCCGCGCGTCGTTTTCGCGACTCTTTTATGTGTCAATACTTCCTATTCCGGCTAGCGCTGTGAGATCGCCGATATTAGCGTGTCTTGGCGCTTTCCATCGATCCATCACGTCATCGTGGCCTTTCATTGGCTCTCGTCAAATGCTTCATCTGGTCTTACCCGTCTTTCATCTCAACCCTCGTCTAGTTCGCGATATCCCTGCTCGTCTTGTTCTTCGATATTATCGTCCACCGCTGGGTCCAGCACCGGCCCCTCCTCCTCCTCCTCCTCCTGTGCTCGTTCCATCTGTTTCCGCCACAATGCAGCTAGGAAATCCGATGTACTCGCCTCGTCAATGGACTTGTCCTCACGTACTCGCAAGAATCGAGGGAACCGTAAACTTAACCCCCTCTCATTACTGACCAGACCAATAGCAGCGGTATAAGTCGGACTAAGCGTAATATCTGCAAAGGCCATTTCCCATACTTCTTGCGGCTCAAACCATACATCCGGATGACCTGCGTAGTCTATGTAGCTTGGTCGAGAGATGACGTTCTCGCCGTCTTCCGAGTATTTCTCTTTGTTGGTTTGGTAGAATTTGTCGGTAAAGCCGGACATGCATTTGGTAACGGCTTCGAGAAGACCGGTCTCCGGGTTGCGGACGGCAAGGAGGATTGGGGACCACCATTTGGCTTTGCGGCCGTTGCCGTGCCAGGCTGCGATTGGGATTAGGTCGAGAGTATCCGATGATGTGCTGTAGTCTTTTTTCACTTTCAACCAGGACTCGAGTCTTTTATCAGGCTCGTAAGTTGAGAGGAGAGCTTTGCGTCGGATGCGTCTGTCCTTAGTTAGTCGTTTATCCTGGGCTTCTTCTTCTACTTCAAGGTTTTCGTGGTCGTCAAACCCAGAGTTCGTCACGCCATTTCCGGGTTTCGTGTCGTTATCCAAGACCTTCACCATGATACCCTCACACTTGACGTCTGTCGCACTCTTGAAAAATTCCAAAACTGCCTCTGAATCCGCCGATGTAGCATCCAGATTCTTCACCCATGTGAATCGTTTTGGAATTTCTGTAAACAGACTTCGGAGCATATCTCGACGCTCCCGAAACGACCGGTCGAGAAGAGGCTCTCCGTTCAAATACATCAAGTCAAATGCAAACAGGCAGACGTTCACTTTGATGCTTCCAATTTCAACATTCTTCTTGGCTCGATTCGTTAGAATTTGAAATGCCTGAAGATCGCCAGTTTCTTGGTCAACAGCGACGACTTCACCTTCCAGAATAAAGCTCGATACGGATTCTCCCCTGATCTGCGGGACCAGAGACACCAGATCCGGATATTTGTCTGTCATTAATTCGAGGTGGCGAGAAAATATGCTGACTTTGCCGTTTGAATCGCAGTGGACCTGCGCTCGTTGCCCATCGTACTTGTATTCACATGCAAAGTCTCGGCCTTGCAACTTGGTCAGCATATCTGAAAGGTCTCGTGTAATACTACCTAGCATAGGTCGAAGAGGTATATGTAATGTGAGACCGCATCGCACGAGCAATTCTTCCGTCACTCCAATCTCGAGTAAACACGGCACCAGATCATCGTAGTTTGGATGCCTCGCATAAGATGCCTTGACGGTCTCTTCTGCCCTTAAGTATACTTCGGTAAGCTCTTCCTTTTTCAGTTTCGCTAAAGCTTCCATTCCCTTGGTGGCGAAGTTGGCATCCGGCGGCTTAGAAAATAAAAAAGCTCGAGCAAGTGCAATGAGCATCGTGGTCTTGACGGCACCGATACGCAGATGCTGAACCAAAGTGCGTACAATATACCGAGACTCTTCAGCACTTCGACTATCCTGCAGCAGCCTTTCCACGATTCGTTGCTTGGTCTCCTGACTACCGGTCCCTTTGCTTCTCGCAATCTTCACCAACGACTGGTATACACCTTTGATCGTTAGTGGCTTCGGTTTCTTGAGAGTGAAACTTTGCCGCTTCTTGGCTTCAAAAGCCACATCCCCTGCGTCGCCGTGCTTGTTGTAAAGCGTCTTGAGCCCTTGCGCATTCAGTCCGTATATATTCTTGAAAGCTTTTGATATCACTGAACCTCCGAGCCCCAACTCTGCAGGTTCATATGGCGGAGCAAAGGAATTAGTTGCTAGCCATACCGCGGGCAATAGACTGTCGGGGGCGCCTTCGATCAATATGCGCAAGAGATTGACTAGTGTATCAACTATTTTGATTCGTTTCGTTGTACTGTTGACGAGAATGAAGGCTTGCGTCAAAAATGCATAAGAAGCGTCCCCGCCATCTTGTGACCAGTGCTTCTTGAGCTCCGGCAGGTATTTGGCTGGGTCGAAGGTCAAAGGGCTTTCATCAAGGGGTATGTTTGAGACAACTGTGTCTTCCGAGCCCAGAGAAGATTGCAGACTTAGTGTATTTTTCTGAGGTACTTGCAATGTTGAGCTCTGTATCTTCGTTACCATTTCTGTCGGCTTGGCTATTGATGACTGCGCTTCATCCAGTCCTTTGCTCGGTGATTTGCTTTCTTCTGGTTCTGGTACTATTGGTGAATCAATTTGATTCCATTCGTCTTGCAACTTCCGAGCGAGCTCTTCGTCGGTCAAAAATTCCTTATTATCGTCGATAATTTCTGTACTTAGTTTCGACTTTGCTGCTGGCTGCGCATTCTGGTTGGAAAAGAAAGACTCGATACTTCGCATAGAAGTAGATCCATTGATCTTTCTCCTTTTTGCTGGACTAGGCATGGCTGCAATACCAGCTATCCAAATCCGTGGTTCTATATTAAATGTTCATGGTAAAAATAAGGTAATGATATGAGTGGCGAGCATGTATGAAGGAGAACGAGAGACGGAGCCTAGAAGCTTGGAGTTAGAGCTGAGGCAGCTCCCGCAACTCCACACGTCATCGTCAACAACAAATCTTCTTGCCAAATGAACAGCGTAGCCACTTCCCCCCCGCACAATTCAACAACAATGGCTGCACCACTTGCTTCACTATCTTCGCAAGAGTATGCGCGGGTGGAAGACTACTTGAACGATAAGCTACAGTCCGATGAAGATCTCGACAGCTTGGATTCGCTGCTACAGACCCTCCGAACGCAGCAGGAATTGCAACGCAAGCAGGTAGGTGACCGACACCACTTCCAGGACACACGGTTTAGACATGGAGAACTCACACCTTGCAGTTGATTGAAGCGCAGGAAGCTCTTGAGGAGGCTACAAAAGCCTCCAACGACCACCGCGATGCCGTCCGAAAGCAGGTCGAGACGTTCCGTCAGGAGCAAGCAGACATCGACCGCCGTTTAATGATTATCACCCAATCCGAAACGAGCGATGACGCTGTGCGTATTTTTGAATCCAGCATGCAGAAACTCCAACTACTCGATATCGCGAAGGGATATTTGTCGCAATTGCAAGAGATAGAATCTTTGAGGTATTTAGCCATGAAAGTGCTCACAATAGGCCTGGTTAACAAGACTGCAGTAAGAATGCACTGGAACATGTGGATAGTGCTCCGAAGTCAGCCATACCTCCGTACAAAGCCCTTCGAACGATCTCTACGTCGTTGCAAGCAGCTCAGGTCGCCGCGGAAGGTGCTGCTCCCCACCTCGTTGACCACGCCGAACAGCTTGCGAACTCCGTCAAGCAGCAGCTACAGGATCGTCTTAGTGGCAGGTTACAGAAAGCGCTTGATAAATTGAAATGGCCTAGTAGGGAGCTAGTGCTCAATGATGCTTTCGTGCAAGAATGGGTAACAAGTGTCGACTTGTTGTTAGACCTACAAGAACCGTACGTGTTACCGACTGGTCATGGTTCAGCAGTGGCGGCATACTCATGGCATTTCACAGGGACCTCAAATCTTACTCGGAATCTTCATCCTTTCGAAACGAAGACGTTCAAGTGCTACTGCCACTAGAAGTTATAATGCATCCATTGGAGCTCCGCTTCAAGTATCACTTTAGCGGTGCTAAGCCCACCAATAGACTTGATAAGGTAAGTTTTCTAACGTTTCTATCAAAGTCCAGAGACTGACAGAATACCAAGCCGGAATACTTCCTGTCGCATATTTCTGACCTGATCAGTACTTACATTGGTTTCGTCACTGCATATCTACAGCCTGTACTAGATCGACGAGCCGATCTAGTGGGTGAAGGGTTGAGATGGCATTTCCTCAGTGCCACCAATGCCTTTATCACGTCTCTTCTTCCAATGGTCAGGCGGAAAATTGACACTTTCCTCCCACAAGTGGAGACAAGTCCACAACTACTCAGTCATTTTGTCCACGAACTTATGAAATTCGATGACGACCTTCGACAAACGTGGAATTATCTCCCCAACCCCTATTCAACCGAGAATTGGAAAGGACTGGCGTCAGAAATTTTGGGTCAACAAAATTGGTTCGAACGGTGGCTCCGGGTTGAGAAGGAGTTTGCTTTGTCTCGATACAAGGATATTATCGATACGCCAGAAAGCGGACAAATTGACTATGATGGCGTTGATGCTAATGTCACAAAACCAACGAGTGCTGCCATCAGGGTCAATGATCTACTTGAAACCATAACGGATTTGTACAGACCACTATCCTCATTCAGCCAAAAACTACGATTCTTGATCGACATTCAAATCACTATATTTGACCAATTTCACGAACGTCTACACTCTGGCTTAGAGGCATACCTTGCAATGACATCTACCATTGGCCGCACCGTACAAGGCGGTGATCAGGGGAACCTTGAAGGAGTTTCAGGTCTTGATCGGCTGTGTCGAATCTTCGGAAGCGCGGAGTATCTAGAGAAGAAGATGCAAGACTGGAGTGATGATGTTTTCTTTCTCGATCTATGGTATGAGCTTCAAAATCGAGTCCGACGGAATCAAGGCGATGGAAAGAATGTTGTTGGCCCAATGTCAGTCGCCGAAGTCGCTCAAAGGACCTCTCAGGCGGTTGCTGAGACTGGCCAAGGACGAAGCTCTGAGGGTGCCTTGTTCGACGAGACAGCATCAGCGTATCGCCGCCTCAGATTACGCTCCGAAAGTATCATAGTATCCACATTCTCGTCTGAAGTCCAGTCATCTCTTAGACCCTACTCTCGCGTGTCGATGTGGTCTTCACTCTCTGCACCTTCAGCAAGCTATCCTCATCCGCTCACCTCTGAGCTTACCCCTACAGTTCGCATCATATCCTCGGATCTCTCTTTCCTTGCCCGCGTCTTAGGTACAGCACCTCTGAGGAGGATTAACAGACAAGTGCTTTTGTCCTTGCAAAATTTTATCCTGGACAACGTGGTTTCGCGCCATTCTTTCTCTGCCGCTGGCGTATCTCAGCTTACGAGTGATATCGATCATCTGTGCGGAGTCATCGACACTGCTCTTGGACAACACTCTTCATCAACTGCTTATCAAGGGGAAGCAGGTCGGGTCATGCGAAGACTTAGCGAAAGTCTAGTCCTACTTGGTCTGAGAATCAAACCCCAGAGTACCAAATCAGATGAGAACACTGAGCCCCGTGGGGTTGAATTAGGGCTATGGGAAGTGGAAAGGAGGTTGTTCGCCAACAATGAAAGCGCTCGCGAAGTCTTGAGCGAGCTAGAGATTGAAACGCTCACTGAGGCAGAAGCGAGAGCAGTGTTGGAAAAGCGAGTTGAACTTCGCAGCTGAACTTGATACCATTTTCATGATTTCTTGTATATTTGTTTATGATAAGGTGTCTTGCATTCCTGAACAATCTTAAAGCATCACGCCTTATGCATCTTTAATGTCTAACTATTATACACTGCTATCACCAGCTCAGTTCTAAAAAAATCCAGGGTGTAGTCAATCGCGATACGAGTCCAATTTCAGGCCGCGGACTCTCGCGACACCCTTGAAGGCACTAGTAGTTAGTCCAAACATCCAGGAAGTCTTTCGCCTTGCTCAACAATTCACTATTCGGCCTCTTCCACGTGGGACAGAGTACGAACCCGAGGCGCAAACAACACTTAGCGTCATCAGAGAGCCTGCTGTTCGGCAGGCACTTGTGGCGCCCTCGACGCTCCGGCCGAACTCCCAGGAGCGTTATGCCGTTACGATTGCCTAGCGGAATACACGAATGCTCTGGGAGCTCTTTTTAGTACCCTTCCAATGGCCAGTACGATATCGTCCGCTCCACTTGCTCTCTTATGCTGCCAGCTTTTCATTAGGATCAAATTGGCAATGCAAGATTTCTACCCTGCTGTATAGCATTTCATTCAAGGACTTCGGATCATGCAGCAATACGGTCCATGTCCGGAGGGGATGCCCAATTTGGACCTCTTTATTCTCAAACTGTGTCTATCCTAGTACTTTGACTACTCGTCCAGTGAGCCGAGGTGAGACGCCGTTGAACCCTCTTCGACTGGCTATCACGAAGTGCGCCTGCGGCTAGAAGCTATTGCGGCGTCGATAAATAATCACCTCAAGAGATGCATCGAACAGCCTACATCGACTGAACTCGATCGTGAACAGTCACGTCTTCTTGAATATTTGCAGCAGTGGTATGCGGAATCTGAGCATCTACACCAAGCTCAGGAGCGGATACGACTGATCCATTCAATTCTCAAAGGTACGCTTCTCATGTCAGTTGCTAGTCCTATGGTGCAGCTTGAAAACTTGCATTTGAATTTCTCGGAAACGTTATCAGTAGGTCAGGCGCTTACTGAAATGAGAAGATTAAATTAGACCAATACTGTGTCTTGTGTCACTCGAAGAGCTTGTTGGTTTTACCCCCTACCCAGTATCAATAACTTGATCTCAGGTCCATCTCGTCGCTCACCTGGGCAGTGTCTGCTCAGTCCGCAAATATTTTCAATGTTCTCTAAGTATATCCTTCCAAGTGTCTAAGGCTACCGAAAGTGAGGCTTGAAAGTGTTTATGTAGTCTAATCAATTTCAAATTTCTATGTAGGTGTTGGACGTGGATAGCACGTCAACAATGTACATTATGTACATAACATTCAATCTATTCTAAACTGTTGAAACTTTCAACTTCTTAATGATCGCCGGACCAACTTCTTCAATAGCATTGATCAAACCTTCCACCGTCCGTCTCTCAGTCGAGATATTAACGACACAGCGGAAGAACTTGCCTTTACCCCTGAGGTCACCATCACCTCCAGTTGGCGGCGCATAATCAACCATATAACCTTTGCTCACGATTGCACGGGTCACTTCTTCAGTCACTCTGCTATTCTTTGCGGCGCGGACATCATCCGATTCAATTGAGCCGTCGGCTTCGTATGCGAAACGCTTGCCAGGCGCATAATAAAAGCATATTTGAAGACATGGCGGCGGATTTTCACTGACAAGCACGAAATTAGGGTGATTGTCAATGAGAGTTGCCAGATGTGCCGCCGTCTCGGTGGCTTCGTCTATTCGGCTTTCATAGCCTTGTGATCCGTAATATGTCCAGCTCAGGAACAATTTGAGTGAGTCGGCCCGACGACCACATTGAAGGGTTAAGTCTGCCAGATCCCAGACTTCGGGCGAATCGACCTGCAGATCAGCGGTCGAATCACCATTTATCTGGTCCAATTCCGGGTTGCTATGGAACAGATACCCGGCAGGCAGAGTGTTTGCGCGATGGAACTGACGAATATCTGCTGCTAACAGGAATGAACAAGTCACAGGTACACCGAGCATCTTGTGTGGATTGATAGCAATACTATTCGCCTTTTCTGCACCGGAAAGCTTGTGCTTGTGACGGGCAGAGAAGATGAATGATCCACCCCATGAGCCGTCAATGTGGAACCAGAGGTTGTGTTTCTGGCAAATTGCTGCCGCTTCGTGAAAGGGGTCAAATGATCCCAGAACGGTCGTGCCGGCAGTAGCGTTGACATAGAATGGCGTACGACCTTCGGCTTTGGCTTTTTCTACCAACTTTTCCAATTCTGAGGGGATCATGCGACCTTGCTTGTCGATAGGCACGCCCCAGACAGCATTACTTCCCAATCCGAGCATCTGAGCTGCTTTTTCAATGCTGTAATGACCGTGGCCGCTAGTGAAAATGACAAATCGGTAATCTCCGTTGCCCTCGGTTTTGGTTTTGGGGTATAGTACGTTTCTTGCTATCACAATTGAGGTCGTATTGGATGCCGATCCACCTTGGACAGAGATACCGCCGGAATGAGGTCCATTGAGACCAAACAACAATGCCAATTGCTTTGCCGTGTGTTTTTCGATCAATGTTAGGACCGGCGATACTTGATACACGTGGACGTTTGTGTTTAGGGCTGCAAGAATGAGATCTGCAGCTACTCCCGGCGCATTGGTAGAGGCATATAGTTTGTCCAGAAATCCCTGATGCCAGGTGTTGACGGAGTAGCGCAGTACTTGCTGAAGCACCTGGAGAAGACCATCTTGTCCTTGCCCGGTTGACGGTAAATCAAGCTTCAAAAGTTTCTGCAGGTCCTCAGGGCTTTTATAATCGACAAGAGACGTACTCGGTGTGCCGAGGTCGGCGTTTATGCCATTCGTGGAGTGCCCGTTCGTGGTTGGGATGGAGTCTGCTGAACTTATGAATGGAATGAGGAGGTCTTGTACGGCACCGAGTAGCTGTATGGAAGATTACTGTTAGCCAGGTACTTCGAGCCTTATCAAATGTCGCTCGGGGTCAATTGGTTGTCAACGTACTTTGCGCACTTCCTCTGCGCGTTCCGAAAATTGCGCCATGCTCAACAGGTGGTGAAGACTTCGAAATCGAATAGGAAAAAAAAATTAATTCAATAAAAGAAAGTCAGAACAAGTCTATAAGAACATAGATCACAAAAGATCAACAACCATGGTCTATACACGTTCGTTTCTCTAGGGTTGAAGACAATCGAGCCTCATCCGAAAAAAAATTCCCCGCGATGGCGCCATTCTGGGATAAGAGCCAATGATACGCCTGCTGGCGAATGACATCATCAGAGTCTTTTGCATCGCAACAGCTGGATATATCATGAGAATTAGTAGAAATAAATATATTCAGAGTTCAAGTGCATTTCAAAGAATCAATGTTAAAATGACTGAAAGGTGCCTTGCATGTGGCTGGACCGTGCTGGAGGAGGGGTCAAATCGGAATGCTTATCGAAATCCGGGGTGATTAGGGCTAGAATTCTACAGTGGGCTGGATTGTCATACATAGCGACTGCGGTAAAACGTGAAAATCTAGAGTACAAGTCTGTCCATTGGGGCAAATATACGGAAATATCGAGAGTAGTCAAGACCGGGATATAATATGCTGGAAAGTAGTATACAGAGTCGCAAATCTCCTGCAACTTGTGTGTAGAATGGGTATCAATGCAAAGACGCGAAACAGGTAACAAACACATGTTGCAAAACAAACCAATGAAGTATCCCATCGCCATGTGAGACAGGATTGATGTGAGCAGCGCCTACGCATTTTCCGGAGCCGCAGCATTAGCTACTTGCCTGTTTATAGCACATATCCTGCATCCATCTCCAATCTTATCTCGTATTAACCGGGCAGTGATGACTTTGGGCCCCACGGTGCGAGATGTTGCATAGAATTGAGCTTCGTCTTCGTTGTCATCTTCCTCCGGAGGCGAGGGCTCTCGTGTGGTTTCGCTGGAATTTATGGATTCGTTATCATGGGCGTGAACTGGTTCTTGGACGTGAGACAGATGGAAGACATGGCCGCATGCGAATCCCACCAATAGTTCCTTTTCTGTAACATATAAGTCATTAGAAGAATGCTCCACTCGTAGTCTCCAGAATATGTTGTCAACTTACCATTCTCATGAAAAGGCTCCAGACAACCTCCGCATTGACCAGGTGCAACACGACGAGACCTGGTAATCGGGCCAGTTGTACTTGAAAGAACATCATCGTTATCCGTTTCAGTCGCAACATCTCCCGCATCTTCATTGCCACCTGGCTGTTCGAGCGCGCTCTCATTGTCAGATGGCTTGCGAACATCGAATTTGATTCCCCGTCGCTGGCCACGTCTCAAGGCGTCCATTCCAATTGCAACTTCACCCTGCAGCACTTTCGCTGCCCCTTGACTTATACTGGCTTGAATGTCATGATCTCGAAGTAGCCTAGTGAGTCCATCGCGGAGCCCTTCAATTTCTAATCCACTCGGAATACGTCTCACGAGTTTGATTGGGTCGATGGATGTGCCAGCTTCGGTAAGCAAGGCATGAATGAAGACCGGCTTGTCCATCGAGTAATTGAGTAGATCCTCCCACAAGTCGGGATCATCTTGCGACTTGGCAAAGTTGATTGCTTGGGAGACGTCATGCAAGTCGGAAAGTATGAGGTTCAAAGCTCGCTTTGTTTGCCCAGTTTTAGACAGCAGATATATCAACTCCGAAGTGTAGTGTTTTTCTTCACAAATCCTGCAAGCCTCGTCGAAGGAATAAGCTGTACTCGCTTGCAGAAAATCCATAAGCAGTTGCCTGTCATAGTCGGCAAAGAGATCTAACGTAATGTCCGCAAAGGGCTCAACAAGATTTCTGCCTTCATCGGCAGCCAGCTTTTCTGCTGCATCCCTAGCATGGCGACTGCGGCCACGGAGCTGAGGCTTTGCCTCTGCTTTTGATGGGTGAGCTTCGCCTTTCCACAATGCGCGAAGGTAGAAGAAAAGGTATAGGCGTCCTGATGCGGTGTAAAGTTGGGAAACAACTGTTTCTGGACGAACAATACCGTTGTATGCCTCCCTAACAAGTATGCTGATAGACTCTGCGGTCGCTTGCTCCAATTCTGAAATCGGAGCTTTCGCCAACTGATGTTTTGAGACGCGAAGTAGTATGAAATTCAGAACATCGTCAGAAATAGCGTCTGCCAAACGATATTCACTAATCAGAGCCAGGGCTTCTTCCGCATCCTGCAGTCGTATGTAGCACCGCAAAGCTTCCCGATGCTGTCCGTTAGAGAGGAACAATTTTCCAAGGCTCCCCATTAAAATATGCCAGTCGTTCGATTCACTTGGTATCTTTTCCGACTCCAAGCGTTCTTCAATATTCGAAATTGCTTGTCCAATATCAAAAAGCTCCGAGGGCCATAGAGATAGCAGATGCTCGAATGTTTGACGGTTGTGAGACACATAATGTTCGAGGAACGCATCAAAGATAGCTGATGAAAGTGGAGGCCGCGTGTTCACTGGAATATACTGGGCAATTTCGTCATATTTGCCGGCTTCCACGAATTTCCAGATCCAATGTTCCCATCTATCAGGTATATCGAGAACTTTAGCACAAATTTCTCCAGCAGTTTCCCAGCCATTGTTCTGGATGTGTTGCTCGATCCAGAGTTCGCCAATACGACGCTTCTCGTTTCTAGCACTAGCGCTCAGCGGCTGACCTGCCGTCATGACCGAGGAACTGTCATCAGCAAAAAAATCCGCCAGACTCGTCTGAGATCTCATAAAAGCTTCCGTCTGTGTCTCGGTCGGTGGATTTAAAATACCTGGGTTCTGGTCAATGAGGATCCAGGCTTCTTCATATTTCCGATGCGATTCCAGCCATGCAAGGTGATCCGATAAGTCTCTTGACATTGCTGCAATGCAGTCATACGGACTATGAACAAAAACCTTGAGGCCTTTAGCAGTGGAAAGAGTCTGAACCTCTTTCGGAATTGTGGAACTGCCCGAAACGGAGCTGGACATGAATGACGGGGTAACCCTTTCGGAGCCCCTATCGCCATTACTGCCGTTACTTCGTATACTAGCAGCTGATGTAAAGAGTCTAGCTGGATACAGCGTTGCGTCCAAAAGACCCGTGCCTAAAGCACCCAAGGCACCCCGCTGCACGGCGGCCGCTGTTATGCGTGGTGGTCTCATAATGCTCATATGGTAATCGGATGAGGCAAGATTTTGATATCGAGTGACTGAGAGCGTATCGGCGCTTACTTCCTCCTGTGTTTCAAGATCGATGAGGCGAAGTTCGGGTTCGGCTGCCTTGTGTCGACGACTACTCTGTGGTTGCTCCTCGAGGTCGCTGTTCTCAATTTCCAGGTATGCTAAAACAAGTAAAAGGTTTGCACTGTACATGGAAACCCCTGAAATGATAGAGTCGGTTCGTAAACTTGGTAGGGCGTTAGCTTCAAATATGACAAGGAGGAAAATGATAAATACATACATTGTGACAACCTCAGCATCTCCGAGTTTTCGGTTCCCTGCTCGTGTTCCAGGAGGTGGTATACGATCTGGATATACATTGATAATCCAAATAGTGCCGCCCCAGCCGACCACGAGTTTCTCAACTTCTGAAACACCGCTAGCACTCTGCTGTTCTAAGATCGATTCGGTGTCGCTATTTTTGGGTATTTCAAATGCTTTCATATCAACCCATTCGGCGTGCGCTTTCCAGACACTGGCCATCTCCTCCCATTGTGGTCGATTTGGTCTGTCTATGTGTCTTATTCGTGTCCAGGCAAATTCTGCGTCGGCTGTGTCTAGATGTAGGTTCGATCGCATGATTTTGATACCTTCTTCGTTTACCCAAGCCACGTACTTCCCGGATAGTGACCATTTTATAGTGTTGATTGCACCTTCGCCACTGTGTAGGACGGTATCTCTTCCAGAGCTGGCACCCAAGCCCAGAGATCCTAACCATCCAGCTCCTGAAGCTGCACCACTCAAGGTCGTAGATTTCTCTGTCGTACCTGGTCGGCCACCGACAGTGAGAATCAGCTGTCCAGCGCGACCACCTGAAAGATATTGTCTGTCACTCTTGTACTCCGGAGACAACGCCACGGCTTGGACTGGTCGGCCAAAGTTTCGGAGAAGTACATCCTTCGGGTCAAGCGGCGAATATACACAGGTATTTCCATCTATCGACGAGGTAGCTATATGTATAGAATTCGAGGGGGTTGGTGGTAGCCCAGGGGCGGGTGCAGGCTTGCCCTTCGATCGTAGAGATGCATTCGGAGATGGGGCGTCATCTTCCTCGGAAGACCTGCTGATCGCATTGTGTCGTGTTATAGTATGAGAAAGTAATGATGGCGATATTGAAATAGAGGTCACACTTGCCGAATGCGCTGTATAAACACGGAGCGCTTTGAGCGTCGGC
The DNA here is from genome assembly GCA_001305275.1 of Talaromyces verruculosus. Lineage (NCBI taxonomy): Eukaryota > Fungi > Ascomycota > Eurotiomycetes > Eurotiales > Trichocomaceae > Talaromyces > Talaromyces verruculosus. Next base: position 387,323 of record LHCL01000005.1, on the reverse strand, counting down.
AACGATAGCACATGCTGCGAGGAATTAGCGGTAGGCCTCATCGTCGGTCAAGGTCAGCAAACTCACAATGTTACCGTTATGTGTTCCAACGATCTAAATATTCCACCCGGTTAGTTTGAGCTCTCCCAATCTTTCGATAATGCGGATACTGTACCATCCGATCTCCTGCCACTAGAATTGCACTTGTTGCGTCGCCCGCACGATATAGTGAGGGTAGGCATTTCGTCAAGTAAACATATTTCAATCGAGGCTCCTCGTCTTCCTCATCCTCTTCGTCATCTTCGTCTTCGTCTTCGTCCTCGTCATCATCGGCGGAATCGTCCTGCTCCCGTGCATCGTGCTCCTCGTCGCTGTTGTGGCGGGAGGAATTGTCGGCGGGCGGTCGGGAGGCAGACTCGGCGGACTGTGCTTTGTTTACCAAGGATTCGGCATCCTTACTGCCATCAGTAGCACCTGGGAAATCCATGCTTAGCGCCAGGTGAGCGCGTTGGAAGCTGCGACTTGCTTGCGAATGCGGAGCTACGTTGGGGTAACTACGATGGGAGCATGACTAAGCAAGTTTATGCGGAATGACGCTGCGGAAGGAAGGGCCCGAGATCTTCAACCGATCTCTCTCTCCATCTCTAAGTTAGGACAGACAGTATTGAACAGCTTGGTTATCGCCATCCGGGATGCAATTACTAGTTCCTCACATTCTTCTTTCACTCGTTTATTGCTATTCTTCCCGATGAACCATCTTAGACGGTATTCTGCAAATCCTGGTATAGTCCAGGCTTTTTTTTCACGTCATGTCGTCCCATCCTCTATATGTTCAGCGTGTCGCCAAGTTACAACACAGCCTCTACATCGACCTTCGCGTATAGTACCCTTGCTCGGTCCACGTCTACGAAGAGGCTTCTCCTGCTTAAATGCCCGAAATTCACAAAATCAGGGTGCAAGCGAACCGCCAACTGAGAAAGATGCTGGCTCATCCGGTAATCAATCACAGCGGCGGAAATTAGCCCGATCGCCAGCTGCCAACTCGTCTCTTCGCCGTGTCGCAGTCGAAGCACAACGTACAAGGAGTGGAATCTTGTCGAGGACGCAACTTTTGGAACAGGGGCTAGGCGAACTCAAGGTATGGTTAGTGATATACTATGCTTGTAGTAGATGCTAATTTCGGTCAGACGGTCACTGCATACGCGGTAGCTGAGCAGTTCAATATAACGAAAGTCAGGGATATATTACAAGAGAAAGGCTACGAACCGGATCCTTTCGATACGGGGCTTTACCCTCAAGTCGTCCATATACAAGTTCCCATCGACTCGGTACGGCGCATGACAAACCCAGAAGCTACCAATCTGGGGTCCGATGAGACTGGCGACGTGTTTGTCTTTCCCTCAGGGACCGTCGTGGCATGGTCGCTTCCAGATGGATTCACTTCATATCTGGCTTCCAGGACACTTCTCCCGGCAGCCGAGAATCCGCATACAGATAACCTCGAGACGGAAAATATGGACTTTATTGAGGACCCTCATCGAGAAAGCAGCTCTATCAAGGGGGATACTATCGTACTTGGCACCAAAAGCAGTGATGGTTCACCCCCGAGTGCTCCTAATCGCCAGTCTGTTGATACAGTGCTGACAAAGATTGCATTCTCATCCGGGTTGGCACGCAGCACGAAGCTTGCCGTGTTGGAAAGTCTACTTTCTGACTACTTTGAATCGACGCGCAACATTCCAACACTGTTGTCAAAAGGCTCACGATTACCATATACAAGAGATTTCATCCTCCGGAAAACAGGACAGTTACTCAGCGTTCGAGCACAGTTGAATATATACTCTGAACTGACCGATTCTTTACCCGACATCTTCTGGGACAGTCGACACGAGCTAGGCCTTGAAGGTTACTATGAAGAAGCGGGTAGGGCATTGGATGTCGGAATTCGCATCAAGGTGTTGAACGAGAGAATGGACTACGCACAAGACATCGCCAATGTCCTGCGCGAGAGACTCAGTGAAACTCACGGGTTGCGCCTTGAATGGATCATCATTCTCTTGATCGCGGTGGAAGTAGGATTCGAAGTTCTCCGACTCTGGAAAGAACGCGAGGTCGAAAGTAAGGAGAAGGAAAAATCAACGAACTGATTGCTTATATACAGTGATCCATGTACATATATTTATGAACTACATTATCGAAGATACCCCGCTCACCAAAGTTGGAGCACATTGAGATGAGAATAATCCCACTCCTATCTCATGAGACAGTTGTTAGGTCTCCGAAAGCTGAGAGTATAGAGCACGTGCTGGTCATCGCAACATTGGGACCTGGCGCTCCCCGTAAACATCAATAAACATCTAGCCTCTCTCCATCTATAATTTGAGGCACTCCATTGTAGAGTGGCCGACAAGGTTGACTCTGTCAGCTTCCCTAGGCTTCAGGCAGCCGGGAGGTCATGCGCCGCCGCCAACGCCTCACGTCACTAACCAGCCCACCAACCATAGCGTTTCAACCACCAGGTGACCTGTACCTGCATCTTTATAACCTCAGCAATCCCATTCCCTCATCTTCATTAATTTGCATCTATCACTACCACTGGACACGTACTGGAGCTTCACATCCTCATCAATCCCGAGAATGGAGCTCGTACCTTTCTCGCAATACATCCCGAGCCCGCAGCGGATCCTCAAGGCAATAACAGCAGGAGCGCTCCCATTCTTGAGCTCGGAGAACCCAGCAGACGTAGCATCGAACCAATTCTCGTCATGTCCCAAACCAGAGTTGAGCTGTGAGGCCAAGTTTGATGGTCAAGATACATGCTGTTTCAATTATCCCGGAGGTCATTTCCTGCAAACGCAGTTCTGGGATGCGGATCCGGCTATTGGGCCAGATGACTCGTGGACGATACATGGATTATGGTATGTCCGGCCCAGCGCTTACTTGAGAAGGGTCAATAACCTGACTAATTTTCACAGGCCAGATCACTGTGATGGTGGATTTGATGAATATTGTGATTCTCACAGGCGGTATAGCAATATATCATTGATCTTGGTCGACGGTGGCCGTAGTGATCTGCTCGATTATATGAGCGAGTACTGGAAAGACTTCCGCGGTGATGACGCCAATCTATGGGAGCACGAGTGGAACAAGCACGGCACGTGCATAAGTACGCTTGAAACGAAGTGTTATTCTGACTACGTTCCTCAGGAGGAGGTTGTTGATTACTTTGATAAAGCGGTGGATTTGTTCAAGGGTTTGCCTTCTTACAAGGTTTGTCGGACGATTTTAATAGGTATGATTATTGGACTAATGGTTCTTCGCAGACCCTAGCAGACGCCGGTATTGTACCCTCACATGACGTGACGTACCGAAAAGCAGATATTGAAAAGGCTCTTAATGACGCTCACGGTGCACAAGTCACTATAAGATGTCATGGAGGAGCTTTTAATGAAATTTGGTATCACTTCAATGTCGCCGGGCGCTTACAGACTGGAACTTTTGAGCCAGCTAATGCAGGTACGTCCAAATTGATATCATCAGACCTCTCAAGTAGAAAAAAAGATTAACATCTCTCCAGTTGGAGGAGGATCAAACTGTCCCAGCTCCGGGATTCGCTACATCCCCAAACGCTCAGCTCCACCCTCAAAACCTCGTCCTACGATTACTCATCAACCTGGTCAACCCGAGCCGACGGGTCCCGTAGAGCCTCGCCGAGGAAACCTGCGCGTCTATACGGGTGATGACCAACAGCAACGTGGTTGCCTCATTAGCCACGGCACTTGGTTTACATCCGGTACATGCGCGACCTTTAAAGCTAAGGATGTCACTGGCATGTTTTGCTACTTTCCATTGCTCAGACACGATACTAATGACTATTAGGTGGCTTTCATGTCCAAACGCGCAGAGGATCATGCGGCTTCGTAAAGGATGTCTTTACTTGCGGTCACCAAATCCGAAACCCAGCACTTTTCCAAGTAAGATCTACTCTCTTCACGGCGAAACTAAATAATCAGCTAACCTGAGCAATGAACAGATCTCCGATGACAACAAGCTGACATACAATGGAAACACCACTTTCTTCGCCGACAAAGCTCCCAAAGGTCATGTCCAAAGCAAAGTCTTCGCTCATAGTGGTAATGATGAGCATGCCATCGAGTTGAGCATTGCTTGGTTTGAGGCCTGAGGTCGAGGTTGATATATACTTTACACGGCGGCGTTGAATGAGTTTCCTTATTCTTAGATGCATTGATAGGTTGTATATAAGCTAGCAGCATTTTAGACAGAATGACTATATTGATATCCTTCAACCTTGACTATGTACCTGACGATCTACATACTAGCTACAAGTACTGTAATTTTGGAACAATCTATTAATCCATTCAATGCTAGCCTAGTTACCTCGAGGCATAGTCGTAAGCTCCTGATATGAAAAGAAACGCACACAATCATTCAAAAATGACACGACAAGAAGACAGCCAAGGTATAATCGGTTCCAAGAAAGTGAAACAGAAAGAGACTCCAAGAGAGAAATGAAAAGGAAGTTCGCACAAAACAAAATCGAAAATCATAGCCATAACGATTATGGCGGTACATTGCAAATCCTCTCTAAAGAGGAACCACATCCATATCATGAACCCAAAATAGAAGAAAGACATAACAAAAAAAAATCAAAACATCATCGCTTTTCCGTGTTACACACAAGAGGTGAATCGAATGTTGTACAGGTTCATTAAAGTATCGGAACGTTCCAAGAGCAAAGTCTATCAATGGTCGCATTAGGGGGATCCGGAAATAGAAGAATCGTAGCAGGTCGTTAAAGAGTCGTAATACCCACTCCGCGGTGGAGTAGGAAGGAAGCATGAATCACTTTTGAAACAAAGGAAATGGTAGGCCAACTCATCATTGGAAGAAAGCATCGGTCGCGTTATCGTCGTTGAAGTCCAAGAAGAAATCGCTCTCATTTTTGCCAGAGAACAGATCCATATCATTTGTGATGCTTGACTCGTGACCAAAGTCCGAGAAGCTTGAATCGTTGTTGATGAAGATATCAATGTCGGATCCAGCTGTCGAGTGTGTTAAGGCTGGCACTATCGAAGACGAAGGAAGGTCTGAACTTTCTGGCTCTGGATCAAAGCAACCCGCAGCCTCTGAGATCGGTGGTAGATCAGGGATCTCTTCTGAAATGTCTTCGAGAGGCTGTCTGGATGAAGTACGGGATATCGATCCGACATCACTCAATGGGCTGTAAGAACGAGAGCTCTGGCCTGGCGAAGAATGATGACCAGTGCTGAACCCTGGAGACGCCGGAGGTGTGAAAGAGAAAACCTCAGATGGCAAGCAGTAGTTTGTCGACTCAAACATGGTCATTTCTTCCAAAGGACTAGATGCTTGGATACTCATGCTCTCAAACCCATCCGAAGGTGGTGAGCTACACGAGCTATCTGAGCTAGACACAGACATGCTAGCCGAGCTATTGGAGACCTTTTCACGAGTTCGCGCGGCTTTGTCCTGTCGTTCCTCCATGTCGGGGCGGTTCTTTTTGGGGCGACCACGCTTGGTTGTCTTACGAACGACACCTTTGTAACCTCCGATGCACATACCTCGTTGACGATGACGAGTCAAGGCATCATGTCGCGCAAAGACATTTCCACAGAGGCATTCATAAGGCTTATCCCCAGTATGTATCTTCGCATGCCGTTTTAGGTCGTGTCCTCGAACAAAGCATTTGTCGCAATGGTCACATTTATACTGACGATCACCAAGATGGGTTTGGATATGAGACTTGATGTTTTCTTTTCGTCCAAAGCGTCTATCACAGCCAGGGTGAATGCAAACCCATTTCCCGTCAACGGGATCGGGTCCGGAAATATAAGCTGCGATCTCATCGATGGTGATCCCTGTCTCGGTGATGGAAGCTTGGACGCGGGCATCGAGATTCAAGCTATCGATGGAAGCAACCTTGGGAGACAGTTTGGTTTTGCTTGGCGACAGATCAGGTGGGGGACTGTTCGACTTTATTGAGCTTGACTTGGATGGAGTGGCTGCGCTGATGGGAACTTTGGGCGCCTTGACTGGACTTTGAGCAGGCAGGGGCATATATGCTATCTCAGGTGATGACTGGAATGAGGAGTTGGAAAGAATTTGTGTGTTGTAGGCTTCCTGATCCTCCGATTTGATAGACATGCTCTTGGATACCACTTGGAACTCTGTACTCTCGAAATCACTCTCCTGTGAAGTAAGCAAATCATAACAATCATAGTCAACGGGGGCAGTATTAGGGGGAGAAGGGACATCAATCTTGGGCTCGGCATAATTGCTTCCTGGAACTCCTTGAAGTGACTTGGCTCTCTGCATATAGGCAGGCTGAGTCTGATAGACTATATTCTTGATAGGGGATGTGTGTACGTTTTGCATAAAAGGAGCAAACTCAGTACCTCTGCGAAACGGTGTTGTGTCTGGGGTGATCGGTACGTAATCTGCAGACTTCATTAGCATCTCGACATATGCCTTTGAGTTTCGTAAACATACTTGACTGCACCTGTTTCGGTGGTGTTGATGGAATGTAGGACTGCTGAGATATATCCGATTGTACAGATGCACGTCTCAGGTCGTACATTTGAGCTAGCATGGATTGATTGACTAGATAGGGATTCCATGTTCCGTCCCCGATGAGTTGAGGTTCGGCAAAGATCATAGTTTCCTGGCCGGGTTGTTGCTGTTGCTGCTGATGCTGAACGGGCTGAATGGCCGGCTTGAATCGGCGATTCTTTGTACTGGTGTTCTTGATATTCAGCCCGCCAGAGTTCATGCAAGCATTTATAGGGGAATTTTCATTGCTATATTGGTTAGTATAAACGTTCAGACCTCTTGTCTCAAGTCGTTGGCCATCTGCATTAGACAATATTTGATGCTGAGACTCGTCAAAGTAGGACTGTTGGTTGAGCTGACTCGTTCGTTGCTGATGCGTCTCACGTAGAATGTTTGTATACTGGCTTTGGCTTGTTGATATAGGGTTGGGTTGCAGATTGGCAGGAGGCTGGTTCAAACTCATCCCTCGTTTGTGCATTGAGTAACGTTGCATGGCTGCTGCTGGGAGAAGGGGTGCTTTGGCTGCCTCCAGAGCAACTGGGATTGAGTTTTGTCGCCGGTGCTGGCGCTGATGGCTCTGCATACCGCTCGATGGACTGACAAGCATGGTTGATATATTGAATGATATACGTTAACGTCTCGTTTATTGCTGAGATCGGAATCTGTCATCGCCGAGTCAATCGCTGCTTTTCATCTGAGTCGCGAAGTATACGCACCTTCACACGACGGAATCGGGCGGAGCGCCGCCGAAGTCAGTTCTCTTCCAACAGTTCAAGCAGATGTCGAATGACTCTCGATCGTGGTATTTTCTGACTTGAGCCTTGAGGCTTTCGGACTCGAACCCGTCCTTACGTTTTCCTATCAGAATCCCAACTTGGTCAGCTTCCGAACTCGACAATAAAAGGTCACAAAACGCTAGAAACTTAGCCTCGCCCTGAGTGTTTCCTCTAGGGCAGTGAAGGTCTTAGGTTTCTAGTATAGATAAATAGAGAATAGTTTCAGTATTTTGCAGGAGTTTGCAATAATTGAGCGAGCTGCAATTATCGAGAGGTATAATTCAATGGAGGTTATGGAGAGAGCAAGGTGTGGATATGTATGAAATCCCTCAAGCTACCGTGGGGGGAGGATGTACTTGCGTCAACAATGGAACGGTTGCCGTAGCGACGGGCCTGCTTTGGTCGGACTCCCTCGCAGGGCTATCCCACTACGGGTCGCTTACCAGAGAACTTCGCGCGCCTTGTTTGAGGCCAGACCATACGACACTCACCAATCTACGCACAAGTTCGCATTGTGGATCGCCAAACCGTCCTTGCGTCTTCAATCTCCGATTTACAGGGCTGATGGCCGGAATGACTTCACCGTCCTGACATCCTCAGAACTCTCGGCTGCCAAGGATCCCTTTGTCGACTTTGCAAGCAATAATTGATAGAAAGGAATATGACAGGGTGGTGCTACAGCTTCTTAGACGATACTAATATATCCACTTAATCAATAATCCTGCTTATTTTGTTGTACAGTCTCCCTTTTATGCTCCTGCGAGGGATGTTGTGCTGTTAAACAATAATCATCCTGAATCCTGATGTTTCATCTTTCGGAGGATGCCCGTAACCTCAGGCAACCACAGATCAACAACTTAATCACGTGACTAAGCTTCTCGGCAATCCGGCCGAAACGATAATCCGAAAGGGCCGCCCACGTGACCGCACAATCATTTATCTCGACTACTCCGCTTACCGATAAATTTTGTTCACCAACGATCCGTTCTGAAGGTTGAGGAAGACAACTTGTCGAGGTAGGTCACCGTCACCCTAGCATCTCTTACAGCGTCTGCTTTGAAAAAAATTTCATCTTCTCATCACGGAACATGACTGTTTTGTTCTATCTACGTTGCGGCATCGCTGATCGCTCTGGATACAAAAACTAACGTTGTGCGATGACAGGCCTTCATCAAGATGCAGATCTTCGTCAAGACCCTTACGGGCAAGACTATCACCCTTGAGGTGGAGTCGTCCGACACCATTGACAATGTCAAGTCCAAGATCCAGGGTATGCATTTACCTTCAAGTTCGACTCAACGGCCGTCCACTGACTTTTCCAGACAAGGAGGGTATCCCCCCCGACCAGCAGCGTTTGATCTTCGCCGGAAAGCAGCTCGAAGACGGCCGCACCCTCTCCGACTACAACATCCAGAAGGAGTCCACTCTTCACTTGGTCCTCCGCCTCCGTGGTGGTGGTAAGAAGCGCAAGAAGAAGGTCTACACCACCCCCAAGAAGATCAAGCACAAGCGCAAGAAGACCAAGCTCGCTGTGCTCAAGTACTACAAGGTTGATGGCGATGGCAAGATCGAGCGTCTCCGCCGTGAATGCCCTTCCGCCGAGGTACGTTTTTCCTCCTAGGTCCTTGTTGCTTGGACTCAATGCTAATTTTCTGATAGTGTGGTGCCGGTGTCTTCATGGCTGCCATGCACAACCGTCAGTACTGCGGAAAGTGCCACCTTACCTACATCTTCGATGAATCCAAATAAGCGTCTCGTTACGATTTCGATGTGAAGGAGTGATGAAAATGAAAATTTGGACTATGTCATTTGCCCTTGTGGCTTAGATAAGATTATGTAGAAAAAAGGACCGGTTCATTCTGGCAATTTTCGCTTTCAGTCCGGAGTACTATTCTTTTAGCATCACACAAGCAGGTAATCTGCTAAGAGAAAACGCCCTGAATCGATCTGGCCACCCGATCTCAAGCGCCCTGCATGCCACTCCGTATATTGTCAAACTTGCTTTCTGGAAAATCGAGATTGTTCGGCGACTGATCCAAGGCGCCCACTCCCCCGACGGTGTCCACAAAGGTACCAATGAGCGATCCATCTGCCTTCGCGGCGGCACTTCCTCCTTTGTCACCGCTGCTTTCCCACCACATGCCTCCGCCCAGTCCATTGTTACGAATAAAATTGGCCTTGATCTCGCCGACTTGAACATTGTCGTAGCTCACCATTGTGTTACCATCGTAGCACCATGACGCCCCAATTTCCGGATCAACTTGGTCGCTGCTACCGGGTCGGGGAAGAGCTTTGTAGTCCCATACACCTTGTTCCCAGCTACCTTCCCCTACACCGTTGTATGGCGTGCCCGGTCCTTGAGTGTTTTGGAACGCACGTCCGTAAAGTGGCATTCCCAACACCATCTTTGAGGGTGGAACACCGGCTGATTTGATGTAGTAATCGAGGGCGCCGACGGTGGAAAATGGGGTAGCTGAAGCGTTTTGGTTTGACGGAAACAGATTGGCTTGATGGCCGGCGACTTGATCCCATGATCCTGTTTGTGTGTCAGTCTTCTGACCATCTTCAGTGAGTGAGGCTATAACTAGCCTGCGTAGTCATATCCCATCAGGTTGTAGAAGTCAAGATAAGGTGTCATCTCAGGAAGACGAAGTTTCTGATAGTTTGAGGCTCCTATAAAAGTCCAGTTAGGGACGAAGCGTACTACCAAGTGGTTTGACCTACCGGCGGGACAAGCAATGGTAAGAAGAAACTTCCTATTCGGGCCTGCTGCTTGATCCAGCGTCTTTTCAAAAAGAAGTCAGCATCTAGCCCTAACTATTAGAGACGAGAAATGAGAGATGGTAAACATACCTCACGGCACTTTTGTAAAAGAGCAACGAAATTCTGAGCTTGCGTGTCATCTATATCACACCATTGCTTCAGTATTCATTCCTAGGCGAGATATAACGCAATTGTAGGAAACCTACCTTGGGGGTACTCCCAATCGATATCAATACCATCCAGACCCAAATCGAGAACCAACTTGGTAGCCGTCTTAGCAAAGGTCTCCCTTCCAGCTTCTGTGCTGGCCGGTTGCGCAAAATTGGCCGAATAGGTCCAGCCCCCAATTGAAATAAGCACTTTTAGTTTTCTGTTTTGTTTCTTGAGAAGATAGAGCTGCTTGATGCAGCCGTAGGCGTTGGTGCCCTGGTCATTCCATGAATCGGTGGGGTAGTGCTTGTCGGTGTCAGCCCAGCTGTCTGTCAGGTAACTATACACAGCTGGTTAGAGATCTGATCAGATACTTAGGTGCTGTATTTGAGGAAGAAGATATTAACTCACACTTCGCCACTTTCTGGACGGACGTTGGCGAATGAGTATAGGACATGAGTGAGTTTGCCTGCAGGGAGGTCTTGCGGGTTGTGGTTTCGTCCGTAGATTGCCTATACGCCTATCAGCACTATTCAAGCAGGTCATCAAGAAGCCGATGCGATGTCCAAAGGGAATAGTCGGATCTGCGGTAGGTTCACATAGGAAGGCAATTGATATAGCATAGCGGGGTTGCTTCGACTAGGCGAAGATCATACCCAATTGACAAAGTATACCACTGATCTCAGTCCTGACATTTCGATGTCTTGTTGTCGAGTATTCAAGGTGTTCGTCTTAATGGGACACGAAGTGGTATATTGTGAACCTGTCTGGTGATTCTTGAATCCAATGAGACAAGCGGACAAAATAGCGAGCACAGCGGGGAGTATAAAAAAGCAAGTATATGAACTCAAGGCTGTTCGACCGATCGGCGCCACAATTGTAACTTATGACTGCTTCGATTAATTGTGTTCTGAGTCTTTCTTGTGAATAAGAGTGAATGAGAATGGAAAATATTCATCTACAGACAGGCAGCTCTGTTTATTTATAGCTGGGGTATGTCTCGTAGCTCCCAATCGGATGGGACGAGACAAGCGGGCCGAGTCTCCACTGATCGGTCTGATCCCAAGTCACAGCCTCTCTCGACGACGTACATAGCTACCTGTTTATGAGCTCAGCCACTTTCACTCAACCTTTCTCGCTCTCTACCATAGTACAAACACATCGTTGTGGCTTTGCTGAGCATGCTTTTGTGGCTCAACAGAGCTGCCGGTATGCCCTCGATGGAGTATCCCAATAGCTCTGGGTGAAGCGAAGCGTTGATACCTACTCCAACACCGTGAAACTTTGCATACGCGCCATCCTCGTTGGCTCCGTTCATGAAGGCTCAGGGATAGGCCCTCAGCCTTCGTGCTGGTATTGGTAGGCAGCTCTGTTAGAGCTTTGAATGTGTCTCTCAGGGTTTCATTGCGAGGAAGACCTGTTTCCACTTAGCAATCACCCATCAACTTGAGTAAATACGTCCTCAGTAGTAGAATTGAATTGAACTAATTGACGCTCATATACCTACGTACTGGCATAACCTAGCAAATAGGCGCTTTGCTGTAAAAAACGTCACTGGGCCCTCCTTCCAGCCATGAATGCATCCCCAGGGGCGTCGAGGATACGCCCAAGGCCTGCCTGTTTGACTCTCCCAATTAGGAAGGAGCTCGACAAACGAACGAAAATCATATTTGGCAGTTGCAAACACCTGCGAACTTCGAGACAGCCAATCACGTAGCGTTTGTCAACCCCAACCGGGAAGGTGCCCTCTTTCCTTCTCCTGGCCCCCCTCCCTCGAGATCTTCTTCTCTTCCCACCATATTCCTTCCTCATCCTTCCTCATCCACCCTCTCGTTCTTGATCCTCTCATTTCCTCCCTTCATCTCTTTTACCTCATCCCACCCACCTTCTTCATCCTCTCCCACCTTTATCACTACGCCTCCACTTGTCATCTCTATCCATTCTTTCCATAGCAGTGAAATCTGTCAGCAAAAGCCTCGTTTTGGCCAGAAAAGGTAAGTGAGGCGTCCCTTTTCGCTCTTTGCATCCTTCCTCGATCCTCAGAACAGCCATATCCCGCTTCTCATCCTTCACTTCATCCTTCCTCCTGGCATCAGCTTTTTCTTCTCCACTCAATCTTTCCCTTCTCTTCTTCTTTTCTCCCAGTCTTCTCTCATCTTCTCTCGCACCCAATCTTCTTCAGCTTCCAACTCCCTATCGAGCTTTACTAGCTGCTCGCTTCTTCTCATCTCCTGGCTCATACCTTACTCATATTCCCATACTCTTTTCTTTCATCGTCACTCTCGAACACATCGAATCGCCTCATCTCTTCTATCATCTTCGTCTCAATCTTAATCTCACTCTTTTCCTCATAGCAACCTTCATTTCTCCAAGAAACAATCATCCACCAGCGATCCACGTCAAGGTCAGTTCATTTCTTTCACAACCCTCGCTTCCATCCTACAATTTCTCTCATCCTCACTCTTTCTTCCCCGCCTGTTCCCTCATTTTCGACTTTAGCCCACTCTTCATCCTTCCTCTGACAACATCAACAAACTCTCATTTCCCACCCTCTCTTTGTGCCATATCTTACTTTTGAACTTGTCATTGTTATTGGTGACTTCCCCCTGGTTCTTAACCCCACCAAGCTCCAGTTTCCAGCCTCTCTTTGTCCCATATCTTACTTCTAGATTCATCATTGTGTCTATTTGACTCTCCACACCTTTTTTCTAGCAAGCTTCAACCTCCAGCCTCTCTTTAAGATTTGCCATTGTTGCCCTTTAAGACTAACAAAGCACGCCACAGTAGGATACGCTTGTCATCATGGCATCGACCAAGGGAGATCCCGCTAGGGACCCAAAACCGTTTGTCAATCCCTACAAAAATCTGGATTTGCCACCTGAAGCTTTTACCTTTGGTAAATCGGTGAGTATTACTGTCTTTGGCCCTGGTTCTTTGTCGCACAGTACTGTGTCGGTACCCTGTTTGTCTCTATTCGTCCCCTTTCTCCTTGTCAATTGCCCGACGGCCACTTCCGCACAATCATGCTGCTCAATGGCCAGGCATTGTTTTCATTGTCGTTTTTGTCATGAGAAGTTTGCCCCCTTGAGGTGGGATTGTCCGGCTGTCGGTGACCAAATTTGTATGGCGGTCATCTCCTGTCTGGGATATATAAGACGCACGTCTTCCCCTTCTTCAGCTGGTTTCTTCTGCAATTATCTTTCATCGTTCCTCGCAAAATCTTTACCACACTTTTCGCAGTAGAAACCGAACATTTCTGCTGCTCTCCCTCAACTTTTGCTTCTCATTTCCTTCGCGATTTGTTATCGTTTACTTGAATCACCATGCCTACGCAGGCGGAGATCCCCGAGATCAAAGGCTCTATTGGGTCACGGAAAGCTGACGATATCTTTCGACAGTACCTTGAAGGCAGCACCCGCGTGCCACGACCAGGATTTAACGCCACTGGTCGCGAGGTGAGCCTGGTCCTCAATGCTTATCTTATTACCGGTTTTCCCACTCAGAACATTCACCAATACGATGTAAGTCACTATATCCTCTCCTCTGGCAATTCCTTTAGGAAAACGAAGCCCTGACGGCTTTTCTTAGGTGACCATCCTGAAAATCGGTAAGGAGCATGAGCTCCCACCGCCGCGTTCGCGAAAGTTTGCTTGGGATACCAATGCTAGGAAGACCACCTGGAAGCAAATGATCTATGATGGCAATAAGCTTGCCTGGTGCGTCCACTTCTCAAACTACTTTCGCTCTTGCCTCTAACAAACCGAAACAGGTCCTCTAACAACTATGACGAAATGAAGTCGGTTGAAGTCAATCTTAACAACAAGACTGACAACGACAAGCCTCCTGCTTATCGCATTATCGTTCGGAAATCAAAGACCATCAATCTCCAAGTGCTGCAGAACTGGCTGGAGAAGAAGGGCTCTTTTGACGAGCGAGTTCTTGAAGCGCTTAACTTTATGGACCACCTTCTGCGTGAATATCCGTCCACTAAGTACACCCCTGTCAAGCGGGCGTTCTACGATCCTAAGGGAGAGAGCCGCAACTTCGATAGCACTCTCGACCTCCGCAAGGGGTTCTATCAAGCCATTAGACCTGCTTTGGTAAGTGACCCATCGATTCTCGGCCTCCATGCACAATTCCCTAACAGACATCTAGGGTGGAAATCTCGTTGTGAACGTCGATAGCGTCCTTTGCGCATTTTGGCGGCAGGTGTCGCTTGCCAGCCTCGCTGATGGCTTGCTCAAGAATTTCAGTTGGGGCAAAACTGCACAGGATATGAAGCGTAAGAACGTTAACACACAAAATCCATTTGCTGGATACGTTTACAGCAAAGCTCATGTTCATGTTTGGAGCAAATTGCGTCATCTGGAGGTCAAACCAGTGTTCAAAGGCTGTATCACCGAACGCAATTTTCATATACACAACATCCTGCCACGAAATGCGCACGAAATGACCTTCACATGGACGGACCCCGCTACCGGCAGAGAGCAAGAAATTTCAATTTTCAATTACTTCAAGCGCAAATACAACTTGGTGCTTTCCTTCCCTGAATTGCCTGTGGTGGAGATGACAACTCGGAGGACCTATTACCCCATGGAGTGTCTTCATGTGGCTGGGCTACAGCGTTACAACCACAAGCTGGATGAAAAGCAAACCGCAGAAATGATCAAGCACGCAGTTCGTCGTCCCAACATTCGATTCAGCGATATCGACACCGCTAAGGCGAAGCTCGGTCACTCGTCAGATCCTATCCTTAAACATTTCGGTATGAAGATCTCAGACCAGTCAATTATAACCAAGGGTCGTCTTCTTCCAGCACCAGAGATCCAGTTTGCGAATGCCAAACACAATCCTGGAACTCAAGGTCGTTGGGACTTGCGTGGCAAGAAGTTCCTTGAGCCCAACAAAATTCCTTTGAAATCTTGGGGTGTTGGTGTCTTCACGCGAGGCGGAAATAATTTGACTTTGCAACAAGTCGATGATTTTCTTCAGTTGTTCGCCAAGCAGTACGCTGGCCACGGTGGCGCGATCGCAGGTAAACCAACCATCCTGAATCTCACTGGTGATACCGCTGAGGCCGTTCATCGCCTTTATAAGAGTACCGGCGACAACTTCAACCAGCGCCCGCAGCTGCTTCTCTTCATCGTTCCCAACAAAGATACTTTGATTTATCACCGAATCAAAAAGTCCATGGACTGCCGGTGGGGTGTTGCCTCTCAGATCTTGCAGCGAGCACATGTTGAGCGTAAACAGCCTCAGTACATGTCCAATGTGGCCATGAAAGTCAACGCCAAGTTGGGTGGTGCCACTTGCAAAGCCGCTCCTCGTCAAGACTCGATGAACCGTGCCGGCTGCATGATCATTGGTGCTGATGTTTCCCACGCAGCACCTGGCAGTACTGCTTCGTCGTTAACTGCCATCTCTGTGTCTGCGGATCAGAACTGCGTCAAATACATGGGTAGTTGCCAAACGGGTTATAGCCGAGTCGAGATGATTGATGAGGACAACATGAAGAATATGCTCACCCCCTTAGTCAATGAGTGGACTAAGACAGTCGGAAATGGGCGTCGTCCTCAGTGTGTCTATTACTTCCGTGACGGCGTGTCTACTGGTCAATTTGCGCAGGTGCTCGAGCAGGAAATCCCTATCATCAAAGAAGTCATCTGCCGTGGCAGTGGGGAAAAGACCGCTCCTAAAATCACTGTGGTGATTGCTAACAAGCGTCATCATATTCGGGCAGCTCCACAACCTAATGACAAGGCTGCGGCTGACAAGAACGGAAATGCCCTGCCTGGTACGCTTATTGAACGCGATGTCACCAGCCCACACGACTGGGACTTCCTCATGATTTCGCATGTGGCTCTTCAGGGAACGGCCAAGCCCGTCCACTATCACGTTATTCGAGATGAAATGAACCATCAACCTGCACAACTGCAAAACATGATCAACAATCATTGTTATCAGTACGTTCGGTCTACGACTTCGGTCTCTCTCTGTAAGTAAAGTCCTGATCGCTACCTTCTTCCCGCTTACTAACTAGCAATAGTCCCCGCAGTGTACTACGCGCATTTGATCTCAAATCGCGGCAAATGTCAGAGCCAGGATGAGTTTGTTGACAGCTCGGAAGACTCTAGCGACTCTCCCGGCAAACCCAGTCCTCCCAAGCCGTTGCTCCCCATGTTGAAGAATGATGGCCGTAACCATCTGAATATGTGGTTTGTTTAGACTGGGATCTTTTGGAATTCGGAGGGGGGGACAAGGTGAAATTCTTTCCTATTGCGGCTGTGGTATCATGATCTTTCGTGCGTTTCAAGGTGACTTGCTGTTCGATTGGAATCGGTTCTCGAAGCTGGTTTCTCTAACGAACGCAGGTGTAGCCGTCGCTGGAAGTGGAGCATTTCTTTTTCATCAATGGGAGGGTGATGTTATCATGATTGGTTTTTCTTTTCTTCAACAGTCGGTACAATGTAACTAGTTTGATCGATTGTTTCCGGCCAAGCCAGTTACTCTAACGATCCTAGATACGACCGTTACTGGATTTCTATGATATGAGGAGGCATTGACAGACGGATATTGTCATTGCGAAGGGAAATTAGAGATAGAATCAATACAATGAAAGCTTCCTCAATACTTTACTGGCACCGAAGAGATAGTACATTTTTCCGTAGTACAGTAGAACCTGCACCACGAGAGTAGGAAGCCCTAAGCCCAGTATTCAGATAGATTAATATTATGCAAATGGTATGAAATATGTCTGTACCTGGTTATCGGTTATATTCATGACATGTGAGATACGATGATAGCATGTTTTATTGTAGTCAGAAGATCAAATAGACCGCAACGAGGCTGAAGCGTCATTGAGTAGCACGACGAGCCCGAAGATGAACATCGATTTCGGGATTCATTTGTTTGACAAACCACACATTCTCAGTGGTGAGCTTGCGATTCAGTATCACTCTATGACTGCGTCCAAGACGATAGAGGATCTCAGACCGGAAGAGAACGGTATCCATTTTCAAACTTGCATGTTACTCATGACAGGTAACAATTAGACTAAATTTTATAAGAAACCGCCGTGAAGGTGAACTATCGCTGTTATAAGCATCACAGTAATTGCTCGTTACCAAATATCTTACACGAACGCTGGGATCTGCGCGGCGTCCTCCATCGTAATCTTGGTTTCTCCATCATACACCTTGAGTGCCTCCTGAGCTTGTGCAGTTTCATCAAGAAGAAGACGATGAATAGTCTCGAATTATGGCGTGAACCGAGTTTTGAATGCCTCAGGTCAAGTATTCTCACTCTTAGTATAAGGGAAGATGTCCAGCTCCACTGGTTTGCCCTGAAAAAAAAAACAATTTTTTAGTTGAATAGGATATCAGGATAATAGAAAGTCGACTCTGGGAGATCAAATACCTGGCTATCAAGTCCTGGGTTGATTTTAAAAGACAATACCAGACGTCTCTGTTCAGCCAGGGGCTGGCCGCTGCATTGTCGTCGGCCCCGGCCAAAGGGACTACTGCCGCGGTCATTGGGATATGGTCTTTTCAGTCGCGGTCCGCCAACGCAAAGCTTCCTTGACAAGTGCGGTAGTTAAGATAAGGCAAACGGCCTTCGTCGATATCTGCCCAGGTTGGAGAGCGTTCTTGGCCCGCTACAGCGTCCATCTCTGCTTGAGCTTTGACCTGCACGTCCTGAAATCATGACGTGATGTGGTCAAATCCAAGAGCCAAGTCACATTTTGAACTATTCTTTGTAACCTTGGAAGGCCCTCGTTCAATCGTTCCCATCAAGTGTAGACTCGACATAGTGTTGTGCCCATGTGAAGACTTGACTAACATTGGAAAACTTTACAGTATCGAATCTTGATACAGTTTTACTATGCTGCATCCCATCCCAGGACAGGGACTTGATTTGAGTCTCTAATTCAGGCAATTTCTCTTTCCTGAGACTGAGGACCGTTGTCCACGATGTTAGGGTACGGTTAGGGCTTCGTCTTAGCCCTAATCTTCAACCCATGCGACAACTCTTTGAACCAACTAGAAGTCGATTTCAGTCAGTCCTCCACGTGCTATGGGAGCAAAGCAACCCCCAGCGTGTGCCTTACAAGTTGTTGGCGTTAGCTAGACACTCTGAACTTGGTAAAATAACTAGCCTAGGACTACTATGTAGTATACTCAAGTCTCGACTACTATGTAGTATGACTTAATGCCCAGAAGCAGTTCAGCTGACGATACGGTCTTCGCCTTGACGCCTCAGGCTTCGATTCTTCTGAGATTAGAAGCGCGCTAATCCGATTCCGGCAGCCGATCGATCACGGCAGCACTAAGCCGTAATGGGCTAGTGTATAGGCGTCCGCCAAGGATCTCCGCTCTCCTCTTGCCTCCATGGCGACAAGGCTGCAAGGCATCAAGCTCACACATGTGGGCGCCAGCTAGTTATTGCGTGCATTTTGAAATAATAGGTAGAAGGATACTCAGAGGGCAGTTACTCCGCAGACTGTCGGTTGATGTAGTCATTCTCGAGACAAGAAAGACATGACTCAGCCGTCCAACGTCTTGTTTTAGCGCGACTAAGCACGGGCAGGTGAAACACGGACTGTCTCCATCCTCCATCCTCCATCCGGGAATCCGCGTCATCAACCCTGAAATCCGGCGATTCGACATACCTAACACATGTCCAATTGTATTATGCCGTAGGTGGTATTCACTCAGTTCGAGTTAGCCAGGAGAAGTCAACATTCCAGATAACATCTGAGAGACTTACTCCTATAGTACTACCTAGTACTAGTCAATTGTTGTTTCTGTCTCGGGATCTTACTCGGTCGGCAGCTTCTTGTTCTACAGAGTAAACTTCGCAGTTCCAAGGCAGCTGTACCTGCCTGCTGTCCCTGAGTCCCTGCCACAGCACTACCTTCCCTTTGATTCGCGGCCGCAACCGTACGTCACTTTCGCTCCGTGGCTTCCCCACTTGGCCGGGGCCAAAGCTTGGAATTAAAATCAAGAAGCAAAACAAGCCTTCAATTTCTTCAACATCCAGTTTCTTGGGCAATACCGCCTGTTGGCGGTGCAATTGATGTTTTTCCTGTGCTCGATATTCTCAATTTCAGTTTTTCAGCCGACAAAATCTATTCCAAGGACGACAAACAGAGGAAACAGAGGAAAGCAGGGAGAAACTGCTTAGGGAAAAGGAGATGTCGATATTCAAAGAGCTTCGGCGGCGGTCCAGGGCCAGCTTCAGAACAACCACCTCAACCGACTCCCAATCCAATGACAATGCGGCCAGCGGTCAGTCCTCCTCGACAATAGGAACGATGGAAAGTTCGACGACGCCGCCATCTTCCATCAAACCTTCCTTGTCTTCCCCCAATCTCAGTACCCTCAACGAAGCCGTGAATGGCTCCGCAGTACCGCCCGTGCCATCGCCGCTACCACAACGTCCAGTTCCTATTACCTCGCAATCAAATCGACAAAGCTACTATGTATATACCCCTGACAGCTTCTATCTTTGACTGTTTTAATATTGTATACTAACCATGAATATACACGATTGTAGTCGACCAATGGCTCACCCGCGAATGGCTCTCTTCGAACACCCGTCGCAGCCTCTCCATATGCCCCACGCATTATTTCCGTATCAGACAACTCATGGGTATGGTTCGGTCCTACGCTTCTCTAATACAGTCTCACTTATTGTCCTGTCGTCCTTTAGGTACATCAGAAAGTATTGTTGGTGTCTGGCCACATAGGCGACCCCCGACAGCGTCCAATAGACGGAACCATAACCCTACATCACAACCAGGATAACTTCCCGGCGACGACTTGGCCCGTTTCCGATTCACATTTCAAGGTACTTGTTCATTTAGTGCCAGGGCCGAATCGACTTCGACTCGATTTCAACTCCCCCAAGCTGTCCTCAAGCTCAAGCTCCGGCCATTCATCCTGGCATAGCATCAATTACCTTCCTTTGACGCAATCCCCACCTCTCGATTTGGTCATACTACTAGGAAAGGATTCTCCGGGAACATTCGACTCGACACCTGAACGGATTCAAAGCGAGGGCAATGATCTCGACTTGGCAGTTAAGAAGTATCGAATGGCTGCCTACTTGTGGCAAGCTTATACCGGCGAACAAATGTTTCGGAATACCTTTGGTAGGAGATGTTTCAGGTTGGAAGAAGAATGGCAGACGGCCACTTTAAGCCAACGGGACACTTCCGCGGGGCAGATCAGAAATGAAGCCAAAGTACACATAGTACGGACCGAAAAGACTGTGGCCGAATTACGAGACTTGAATATAGCTCAACAGTACGGGCCTGCGACAAAAAAAGACGAATTGTTCAACATTGCAAAAGAAGCCGTGACGGCATACTTTCGGCCGCATCCTGACCAGAAGCGTTATGTCTCGGTCTTGCTGCTTGATTCGCATTGGGACACTTCATCTCAGGTTATTACCGCACATGCTGCCTTAGGTTCCGACGGTGGTAATATTAAGATGGCGATATTCGGTTCCCATAGCCTTCACAGTTATCCGTCTTGTCTTGAGGAGGTTGTTTCCGCGTTCTCTGACTGTACAGAGACAGATACTAGATACGTCGCGAATGATTGTGGAGAAGCAGGAAGTAATTGGGAGGCAGCCAACATCGGTATAGGCGCCCATTTGCATGAAGTTGGTCACCTGTTTGGAAATCCACACCGGGAATATGGTGTCATGCTTCGTGATTATACCCGTTTTAATCGAACTTTCACCACCCGAGAGCCGTATTCGACTCGGACCAAAAATCAGGGACTGAAACTGTGCTTACCAGCCGACGAATGCCAATGGCATCGCCTCGATGTCCTGAGATTCAGGTTCCACCCTTGCTTCCGTCTCCCGAGTGACCCCCCTACTCGTCCAGATGATAGTATCCAGGCTTGGCCAGTGGACAATGGGAAGATATTGCTCACGGCGGTATCAGGTGTAGCCTATTTGGAGCTTTACCCGGAAGGTGAAGATCTCTGCCGCCAGTATCTTGAGTTCATCAACAACGAATCTCCGAATAGCGGTATACCGAAACAAGTGACTATCACCGAAACCGAACTGCGAAATCTTCTTCCCCCTGAACAGCAAAAGAGGAAAATTCGGGTTGAGATATTCTCAGGCAATTTGGGATCCCATACAATCGAGGACCTGGACGCTTTGAAATCGAAAAAGTCAATTGTTAAGCTTCCTAAGAGCCAGACAGGCTTCCGGAGTAGTAAACTCGGGATGTCACAATTAGAAGGCAGCGAACCTCAGGAGGTTATTCTGGATAGTGTTTTTATCCAGAAAAAGTTGTTGACATCGATCAAGGTATATCATGGCTATGCTCTTGATGGTCTTGAATTCTGTTACGAAGATGCAACCAGTCAACTATTTGGCAAGCGTGGCGGAAAGCCAGGGGGCGATGAATTTGTTTTTGGTCAGTATTTCATTTGCTGCCTTTCAGGCCTGTGGCTGGTTCTAATCTAACAATCACAGACACACGACGCGGAGAGCATTTACTGGGTTTCTATGTCCGAGCTGGTCTCTGGATTGATGGCATTGAAATTATTACGAGTTTCGGGAGAAAATCAGGGATATACGGGAACGCTACAGGAGGATCTGGGTAAGTGTGGCACAAGCCTCAATTATCGTAGCAGACCGATACTGATTCGAGTGTAGACATGCATTGATACCTCCTCGGGGTTACAGCATTGCCGGGGTTTCTGGATCTTGTGGTGCATGGGTTGATGGTTTTTCGCTAATCATCACACGGTAAATGGCTTTCCTATATTGATCGATTATGTGCATGCTCAGTTTCATACAAATGGGTGGCTCGCCTATCTTTGAAGGCTTAATTCGATATTCTCTGACGGTTGATGCGTACTTGCAGGGTTATGACAGCACCTGGATATATTTGCGAATAATAACCCGTCGCAGATTCTCATTGTGATTTTCTTATTTGGCATAATGTGGGTACCTGCAGATATTGTTTTTACAGCCAGTCTTTGAGGCCTTTGCGTCTTATACTTGCGAGAGTTCGGACGTACAGTTCTGATGGTCACGTATAGGGTTTGCATTGTTGTGGGATAGCAAGGATAGAGATACCATGATCAAGCATTGCAGGTTATACACTCAGCCGCTCAACCTAGGTGGTTGCCTTGATATAGCAAGAGTTGTAAAATAGGCTTACCTACGTAGTCATCAAGTCAGAGTCGTAGAGTGCCTCGTGAGATTGTAGAAGCGAAATCGATGAAATCGATGTCCGGTCATAGTAACAATCTTGAACGACGTACCTGGGCCCTAGAGCTATGTCCATCTCCCATCAAGCACCTCTCAAACACATCTATTCCGTCATGACAACCGCCCGTTTGTCGTTGCACAGCAATCGTTACACAGACTCGACGATCTATAACCAAACAAGTGTTTCAACTTCCAATTGCATGTCACTAGTCAACTCTGAGAGAGGGATTGGCAATTGTACGACTCGAGCGATCATGATCGGTACGGTTCTCTGTGCGACTGGTTTCCCCATGTAGTAGTTGTCATGTATACTCCTTTATCGTGACTATATCCGCAGCAAAAGTTAGTATATCCGTAATCATGTCGATGCTTAATACAAACCCTATCCACCAGAAACGCGACACTGCTCAATTGATACTCCGATCAACTCTCTAATTATCATCATCGTCATCATGACTCTTCTCATTCCCCAAATCCCGATATACCTGATCTGCTCTGAGCACATAGTCAGGGATGTGCGTGTCCTAAAACTCTCCCTGAAATAAAAATAAACACAGCGGAAGACTTCTCCGCACTTTTTTCCAGTTCAGAGCTGGCCATTGGCTGGAATTGTGTACCATTGCTCATCCCGTCAGTTGCCTGTTTGGGTATGTTTTGTGGGACGGGGTGCATATGCATGTCTGTTACATACTGTATTACCTGGTATGTATGTATTCTGGTATGTTATTAATCTCATCCGTTGTATGCGTACTGTAGTATTTTGATATGTGTCAGATATCCGTTGCTTATGGTGTGTAAAGAGGCGTTCTGCTAGCTAGGCTGGCATAAACTCCCCGGTATTGCTATATCGGGCGTAAATACCTCTTTCTGGACAATACGTAGATACGCTTCTAAGCTCTTGTCTTGTCCAGCCAGTCCGATATTCATATGTCTTTGTTGCATAGATCGAGTATGTAATCGTGACATGTTGACATCGAACTCCATGTAAATCGATCAGCTTGTGGCTTCAACGACGATGCATGTGGCCGTAAAAACTAGGCAGAAACATTGAATCTTTCACCACACCACACCACAATCGAAATGGCTGTCAAAATCGTGGCTGGAAACATAGAAATCGCCACTCGGTAGACAGTTTGTGTGGCCGTGATAAAAGCTGATTCGATGCGCATTTAGCGTTGCACAGCCATCTCATCTCCATCGACCGTTGTACATACTACGTAGTACGTAGTATACGCCGGCATCTGTCATAGACGTGCGCGGTGCCACAAAGTTTATGAATCTTAGTCGCGCCAATTAGCTTATTTCGATTGTGTTCGTGCACTAGACATGGGAACCACGGAAGAGTCTTCAGCTTCAATATCATATGGTTTGTTTAAATGGTGGCGATAGACGGCTGGACGCGGCCGTGTATGTCGGAAAACTTCTCCTTCCGATGATTGCTCTGAGAAAGACGTTGCGACGATCGAGCAACTGAGTTCTGTCTATTCCATGTATGCTAGTACTGAGTAGTGAGTCACTTATTATTTGCCTGATGTACGACTGATACGATACAACATCGAAATGAGCAATCCAATGCTTGGTATTACCCTACTTGGGTTGGTACTAGTCGCCGTCGTTTTCTCACGAATTCTTCGTACGCGGTCGTGCCTTGACTGTTTACAATCTGGCGTTTGGTAGATCTGGTAGGTGCATACTATAATAAGGTCTTTGCAGTGGGAAAAAGAACTGATGTCCTAATCATCGACCCATGTCGATGTATGAAATCCTTACAGAGCATCTGTTAGTATGGATCCGCCTGTGAGTGGCTGCAATCTTATCGATTGCGGATGTTCTGACGTCATCTATCGTGTCTTTCTTTCTTAGAGCACTTGGTTTATCTTGGCCTGAGTGAATTTGACATGAAACATTGATTTAAATCGAGTCCTCGAGAGAAAGAAAAGATAAAGAAAAAGCCTACGAGTCAGAGTTTGATATTAAATTCTGCATACTCTGACTATGGTTGGCTAGATACATGCCAGCTTACCTACGTAAATGTTCCTAGTCAAACTAGCCCTAACCTCCACATGGGGAATCCTCATCCGCACTCCGTAACTCGTACTATGTAACTCCGTAGTACAGTCGGAGTTAACATGACAATTGGCGCGGCAAAAAAAAAAGGATAAGTGGCGATCGTTGCATTACTTAGACGGCTCAGACGGAGTCAGACCTCTCCACACCCCCCTAGGAAGATAGATTAGGAGACGATCGTTACCCGGCTCGATCAACAGGCTTACACCGGATCAAAACTCCAAGGAATCAGATCAGAACGAATACTCCACATTGTTTAAGTTAGTTGAAAAATGTTAATCTAATGTCAGTCGATAATACGTACGTCTACTATTGAGTATTGGCAATGTACGACGCGCTTACTATTCTATTTGTTTTTGCTAGGACGGCATGTTTGATTATTACGCGGCTTGGGTGTGTACCGCCGAGTACTGTGTCAGCATGTATATGGATTATGTTACAGATTGTATTACGGACATCGCGGAGGTGACTGACTCACGCTCGAAGCTGTGATTGGTCGCCCCGCATTTATCTGTATCTACATGACAATCGGAGCCACATTGTCTACGTGGGTGCGAAGTCCTAGAATTGTTCATTGGATATACGTACCATTTATCAGTCATAGATTATTGAGTCTTACGCGCAACACGTTTCAAGCAGCTGTTCTATGATTTATCAGCTTAGATTACTTTATCTTGGTACGATTTAGTCCGGCTTCTTCGGAAAAGGAAGCCGCATACACTACTGATAGTACGGAGTATTCACTAGTAAACTGTAGATCTATCGAAATATTATCCAGGATCAATACATGGTGTGAATGTTCATACTCTCGACACGATCTCGACACGAGAGAATCTGGAAAGCAAAGTGGCAAATCTCCGATGCATTGATTGTACATCGGCAAGCCGGTCTGCCGTTATGACCCGCTGTGTGGGTTGCTAGAAATCTTATTCGACTGTCCTGAGTAATATCCCATCTTGCCATGGATGTCAATGACTCGATGATATCAACTCGGCAGTTGTCGTGGTTCATATTCTAGATCTCTGGCCCACCTAATCACTAACTACGCTCTAGAAGTTCCAGCCAGGAACCTTTCATAGTTCATACGCAGAACCATTTGACGCACTGATATCAAATTATTCAAAACACAACGGGAGGCTTGCATCAACTAAACGTTGCCATGGCCAGTGCTGAGTTCACGGACTCGAGTGGTTGAAACTTTGTTGTATTAATCCGGGGGCGGACACCCGCAGTGAACCATGAACTGAGCAGAGCCCGCAGCAAGGAAATCCCGCCGTTTGAAGAACACCCATCGCGTTCGTGTTGTACAGATTCAATTCGTATCTGGAAGGAGGCTTGGTATTGTGATTAATTTCAGCCTATCAGATCAAATCAGATGCAATCTCCGTGATAGAGCTAGTAATCCGTTAATAATGGCATATCAATAAGATGAATCAAGATTGACCTATGAACTGATGACAGTATCACGTCGTACCCACGATAGCAGGTCGTTAGTGATTTAGGCAGAAGATAGGGGAGGAGCACAGACGCCTAGATCTGTCAATCCTCCACTGACTTCTTGTGCGATATAGTCTAAGACTGACAGTAAAGCATCAACGATCGAGAGACTACAGAGTAATGAAGCCATGAAAGATTAGCCGTGTCAAAAGCGGTCCCTGAACTAGGGCCTTGGCCTCCAAACGGTCAAGATACGTATCGTGCTCTGTATGGTAAGTTTTGACAAAGGACTACTATGTAAGTTATGCTCCCGTTGGGGCTTTCCGGCCCCACAATCCTGTTGCAGTTAGTTTTCTTAGTTTTAATATGAGTGTGTGACACTGGGTGTATGATAATTACACTACGCTACCACATATCGGCAGATCTGGTTGTGTGGCTGTGATTGGTGGAATTCTGTTCCGTTGAATCCTTTCGACTGCTGTTTGGGGACTGACCAATGACCAGCGCATTGGGTCTTCAGATGACAGTTGATCGTACTCTTATCTTTTCTTTTTTTATTTCACAATAGCATAGCATCAGTCTTGAGTAGGGTGAGATGTACACAGTCCAAGAGAAGCAGCCGCACAAAGAACCCGAGAAAATAAACTTACTACAGTACTTGTCGCTAATGCAGGTGGACACGTCATCCTCGACGTTTATTATTTACTTAGTACCGAGACCCTGTGGAGACGAATGAAGTTCTCCATCTGCCATATCCCAAATGTTTTCTATAAAAAAGTCCCTGACGTATGCTTATGACATCATATGCAACTTGGCTTAGAGAATTGTGCCTATCAAAAGCTACGTACACAGTTAGAGGATGTCATATCAATGTGACCAGCACATGTCAATTTCAGTCTGTCAGTCAACCGTGTCTTACATGGTATCGTATCATAACTCGCAATGCAAGCCTCACAATCTGCATGCGGCAGTGATATACACGCCATGGCAAGCCATCACAAGCCATTTCATGGATGAGGGGATATGAGGCGCACATATGCATCAAAACCACAGTGAAGAAGGCGTGGCAAATGCGCATTGGTATTGGGTGGTTGAGCTCGGGCGCACGTGTGGCGCAACGGACCTGTCAAAGCGCCGCGATGAAACTGCTAACTCCGTGTTTCTCGAAACCATGTCTTGAAGGGATTGGTTGATTCAACTGTGCCATAACCAATGTCGATCGTTATGGATGATTTGAATTAAACATGCATTTTAATAACTGTCCAATAGAGACTCATGATGGCTGTAAGCTTGACTTTCTGTTTGTTTGCAACGAATCATTCAGACATTTGATGTTTTCTTTTGGACATTCTGTTGAATAATTTCATTGGAATCGCGCAATGAGACTTGACGGATATGGCAGCCGGCATCCCTTCTTAGCATTTTGTAGCTATAACACCTTTGGTTCGTGGGCAGAAAAACTGGTACATCGTTGGTTCTAATCTCGAAATTGTCTCACTAGCTCCTTAGCTCATTCCAGAGATTTCAGACATTCGTGTAATTCGTGGTGGCTTGCAGGCGGTACTGTAGTCTGATACGAGTGAGAGATCAATTGGAGTTGGCGCATAATGGCTGTCAGAAGAAAAGTATATTCTTTGAGAAGTGGAAAAGAAATACTCTATACAATAGCTAAAAGTCGTACTAGCCCGTTATTAACTAGTCTGTGATTTGTCCCTAAAGGAAATAGTGTGAAAGATTGTGTCTCTCTGTATCAGCCTGTCAGACGCTAGTAGTGGCAAGAAGTGAGATAAGTAGCAGTACAGTACCAGGTACTGCTGATGTGTAAAATACACTAGCACACCATCAGACCGCGGGTTCCATTAAGGTCCCCACCCTTGTGGCTTGCTGCTGTCCCACATTCAACTTTGTACTGTATGTATGGTACGGTATTATGGTCTCGGCGCTGCGGCTTTCTCCTTCTACTCCCTCCTTCCCTTCCGAAGGATCCTTCCTTAGTAAACCGTGCTCTCTTCAAACCTCATCTCGTCCACTCTCAAACCACTACGACGCCTTTTTCCTATGTTGGTGAAGTCATAATGTGGTTCCCCTGAGAGCTCATTGCTTGGCCTAGCCGCAAGGGACCACGCACCTTTCTACTCTACACACTCGAGCTTCGGCGACCAGCTGCCGGCCGTTTTACTCGTCCAAACCGCTTCTCTTTTCCACTTTTATTTTCCCCTTGGCCCTTGTCTCTTTCATTCCCTTTCGTACGCCCTCTTTCGCCATCCATCTTTCGGTCGAAAGCGCCTCTTACCATTCCATGATACTCACCTCTCGATTGGGGAAGGGCTTAATCCATCTTGAACCGTGGTTTATCATAGCGGGTAACAACGCAAACCTTCCCCGAAGGCGTCCAAACACCCCGCCCTCTTAGCGAAAGTTCGTTACTGAACTTTTTTCCAACTGAACCAAAATCACTTTATATTAGTGTCAACTACGCGTTGTCCTCTACCAAATACTACATCCGAATACTCTTTCCACCTTCCTATTTTGCTACACTCTGACATCGCCTTTTACCTCGGAAACCGAATCGTCATCTCTTTGACTTGGTCGTGGTATCCGAACGTCCGGCTCATTATTTCTTAAGTTCATCGAAGCGCATTCACGATAGCTGTAGCACTCTGCACATATTCAGATAATATCGACGGGAGACAAGAACATCATTGAAGAGAGAAGATTACTACTCTTGTTTCCAGTCACATACGACTTCACATAAAGCGAGAAGGCAGTGACCAATCCGAATGTTGCAAGTCGGCTCGCCTCCGTTCCTCTCTTGAATTGTCTTCCCTCAACAATCTTCTCCCCGATTTGAGTCTCTACGACCCTGGTCGCCCAGATGTTCCGCAACAGGTGAGGATCTCGCACACGATTTCAAGCCTCCTGCTAACGACTTACCATAGAAGAACATCGCAAAAGCCGGACGAAGAGCTTATCACAAAATTTAAGAAGACATTTCCCGATGTCAATTCGACGGGCTCGATGTCCGATGGTAGGCTTACCGGCTCCATCAACCCCGCTGCAGTAGACGGAGGAATACCCGGCCAGTATGTATCCCTTGTCTTTCTAAAATACTCTTCGTTTTAAGTCATGCTAATAGTTCGATCAGCAGACCCGACGACGATGAGATCAAGGTCAACGATCCAACTCCAAGAAACCTTCAAGACCTCCGATTCACTCCATCCTTAATGGATCCAAATTCATTTCAGTTCATGGCACTAGCAAATCAACCTCCAGGTTATTACACGCCTACGCCTGGGGGAATGACGACGATATACCACCATCAAGCCGGTGATCTTCACACACCACTCGGCTACAACCTTGTCACACCTATTTCCATACCCAACACCCTTTCCGCCGGCTTCCCAGCTGGTCCCAACGGAGAGTTGCATGTCAACCATTTTCCCGCTCAGCAGCAACAATTCATGCCACAACACTACAATCCTTTTGCGCAACAAACAGCCTTTGCGCCAAGCGCATTCATGCACCGAGATTCGACATACGACCCTATGGACAGATCAGAAGGATCCTCAATAGATCAAATGACAGTGCCAGTTGCTCAACCGATGAATCTGATGATGCCCGGCGTTGGCTTTGCGGATCAAATGGAAGTGAGCTCGGAAACAGATGGCGAGAAGTAAGCATAACAAACCTTGTGAATTTTACCACCTCCGGTATACGGATGGCATTCTTTCATTCTTTCAAGTTCTGGCAATTAACTGAAACAGATTTCGATTTGGCGTCACCTTGCGCGCTCCTACGGCCATGGTTAAACATGCAGATGAGATTCCAGTGACTTATCTCAACAAAGGTCAAGCATACTCAATCTCGGTTGTTGACACGTCGCCGCCTCCATTGGGTGCGCAACTTCGCAAGTATCGAACATATATTCGCGTTTCGTTTGAAGATGAACAGCAGCGATCCAAGCCTTCTACTTGCTGGCAATTATGGAAGGAAGGACGTGGTACGAGCGAAGCTCACCAAAGAGGCGGGAAATTGCTTGCAGTAGAATACGTCGATCCCAACCAAGGCGCAGACGGTGACCAGAGTCAGCGTCAGGTAGAGCTTGAAAAGGCTTCATTTGATGGTTTCTGCGTCACTTGGACGGCAAGCCCTGCGAGCGCTTCCGCAGACTGTGCAATCTCTGTTCGTTTCAACTTCCTTTCAACCGACTTTAGCCACTCGAAAGGTGTCAAGGGTATCCCCGTTCGATTCTGCGCAAAGACCGAAATTTTGTCACCCAGCGACGCGACGTCCGATCTGCCAACGTCCGAAGTCTCTTACTGCAAGGTCAAACTTTTCCGTGACCACGGCGCTGAGCGCAAACTCTCCAAC
The DNA here is from genome assembly GCA_001305275.1 of Talaromyces verruculosus. Classification (NCBI taxonomy): domain Eukaryota; kingdom Fungi; phylum Ascomycota; class Eurotiomycetes; order Eurotiales; family Trichocomaceae; genus Talaromyces; species Talaromyces verruculosus. The sequence continues at coordinate 356,949 of LHCL01000005.1, read as the reverse complement.
GATATCGCCCACGTCAAAAAGACGATGGAGAAATTAAAACAACAAATGGCCCAACTTGAGATGGGTGGAGGTAATTTTGGCAAACGCAAACGTAGTAATGTGAATGTCTCGGTTAAATCTGACATTGCTCGCCCAGTCAAAGTTCCCAAGCACAAACGAACGTGGTCGATGGACTCCCAAGAAAACGGCGGCAAGCTCTCTCCAGAAGACGACCTTCATTTGAAATACGCGATGATGCAAGACATGTTCTCGTCAACCCGTCCCGTTAGTGTTCTCGCTCTTCGAGGCGACGATCAAGATGACCCCGATCTGTTCCCCGTCGTGTTACCCGGTGATCTACAAGAGTTCAAGTTCGAAGGTCTCTCCCGGCAGAGTACTCGCGAGTCGCTGTACAGCAATGACGCAGCTTCCGGCATTTCGAACATCCTTTCTCCCTCGAACAGTAGCTTCTCGAATAACAACTCTCCACGACGGCCTCCGGAAAGACAGCTGTCAAATCAGACCTTCATGAGCCAGGAAGAAGTCATGGAGTGGTCCAATGCCAACCTTCTTTCACAACCTGTAAAGGTGAAGAAGGGTACAACAGGATACATTGAGGCTATCGACATTGATCCAACATACAGACCGCCGGCAGAACGGCCTCCCAAACCAAGTGAGTATTCATATTTGGCTGTTGGGTATTTAAAGGCTAACGAATCAATAGTTGCATGTTTCTACATTCGATTCCCTGACGAGAAAAATGGTGATTACTACAGAGCGGTCTATCTAACGGAGAGGACAGTCCGAGATCTCATGACCAAGATTTCGGAGAAATACAAGATTGACCCCGATCGCATTGTTCGCATATTACGTGTCAGTCGAGAGGGTCTCAAGATTATGGTGGACGATGATGTGGTTCAGCAACTGCCTGAAGGACAGGACATGGTGGCCGAAATCACCGAGACATCCAAATTGGAGGTTGCCACTCCGGATATTAGTACTCCTCCGACAGCAGCGGTGGAAGTCAAATTAGTTTACTAAGATGCTACCATATCGACTTTTGATCGTTTTTTCTGCATTCGATACCGATTTCTCATCATAATTATACGAAGTTTAGTGATGATTTCAGATTTCACTTCGCGGCGCCGTCCTGACGTTCTTTTTTCGCTACGGGTACTTCTATTAATTCTCATTCTAGCTTCACGACTAACAGGTGACATTCTCGTCTGTTGGATGTTAGGAATTCATTCATCTGGTGCCCTATGTTGCCATCTGGTGGGATTTTTCTTCTTGCTTTCGTCGATTTTTTGAAACATGAACATTTGTTCAATATGGCGTTCAGGTACTGTTTTCTGGGCGTTGAATACGTGGACAATACACGAGTCCTCGAGCAATGATACCCTTTGATTTTTGTCTGATTTCGTTCTATTCTTGTCTACAATTGATGCTTGTCTTTGTGTTGCTGCATTTCTGTGAAACCGAGATATACACATATGGTTTTGTTTTCTCTTACGGAGGCAATAAACGAGTCTTCATTCGATGATGTCGGAGCGGTGCACCGTTATACACCTGAGTGCATTGTTCATGTTTGTTTTGCGTGGGCGATTGACTCTTCCAGTCAACGTCATTTTGAATGGAACACATGGCGCAGTACACGATTATTCGTGTTCTACTATCAAAACTCTACTCCTTCATACGGTCGGGCTATTTGCAATGGCCTTCCTGTCTTTTGGTACCTTATACCCGTCAAAGTTGTAACAGCATTGATACTTAGGTTATCAGAATCGATCAGATGTGACAGAGAATCTCTTTTACGTAGTTAAGAGTTCCCCCCCTCTGCAATCTAACTTAGAGAGAAGTAGTTTTCGGGCCCTGATCTCGGGGAGTTAATTAACAGTAAACAGCGACAAGAACCGGGCCACAGTTCATGAAACCCTCAGCCAAATCTTTGGTACTGACGACTGAGGCGACCTTGATGAGTGACCCATTTCAGCAGCAATTTCGCTTCGAGGTTCAGATCCCGAATATCATGTTTGATCCATATCCCTGGGACCAAGGGTCCCCATTCGAATCGGCAAGGACTGAAAAAGTGTATAGAAAATAAAGTATAAAATCAAAAAATAAAAAGAAAAAAATACAGAGTCCAGACCGGATACCACAGAGTCGACATACATTTTCCGAAATTGAATTGGCAAGGTTTACAGGATTAAAAGTGGTCTCATGATGGATAACTCGGCAATTCGATCGATAGTTATGTATGTGCTAGTTGAGTTATGAGTATGTGTGCCTGATCCCTGTTGATCACATTGTTTTCTGCTCCGTAGATCGAGCCTGTTAGGCTATCCCAAACGTCCTGGAAAAGATGGTTACGCATCCTTTCTGAATGATAGAGGAGAATGACGTCAAGGTGTGGGCCAGGGCTTTGAGGTGGCATGCATGCGTAAACGTACGTTCCCCATACAATTACACCAACCGTCCATTTTCTGTTCTTTGTGTCTTCATTTCTCGCGACACTTCCAGTCTTCCACTGAGACTGTCCGTTTATTATTTCCGGTCTTGCGTCTGAGGCTTGTGAGTGGCTGAGAGGGCAAAGTTACTAGTGCAAACCCTAACCACTAATCTGGCTTAGTCTGCGATCGAAATCTTCCCGTCAACCGATGAGTGGGGCCAATCTCGATTTGAAATTGGACTAGCGGAAATATTGGTTGCGGCACGTACATGTATTGTAAGTATTACCGCTAGGCTAATTATGGGCTAGTCTCCGGGCTAAACTGTATTTTGAAGGCATCTACCTGACTTGACCGAGAAAACCGTTTGGATCTGTCAGGATACGGACGCAGTACTAGTGCGTATAACCATTGTAAATGGCGCTAGGAATTGTACGCTTTAGCCAACGGTTGCATTTTGTTGCTGATGCTTCGATACTTTTGTTATGCATGGCTTGGTACGATGCAACTGCCAAGTGAGGTTGCAGTCTGTGTGTGTACCTCCGCTCCTGGTTATTGACAGTACTGCGTACGGAATACTAAGGTGGAAACTCAATTGATATGTCCCCCGTACAATACTACTTATTGCTCAGCCTATTTGAACCTTCATCCTGGTCGCAATCTATCCCCCTCCCCTTCCGGTAAGTGGTGCTACGTAGTAGCATCTGCAAAGTTAAATCGTATCTCAGGGGGAGGGGGCCGGGGGCTAGACCTTATCGTCAGGTATCAGCACGATACATACGAGATGGCGTACGCATTTCTAGGATGTACGCTGCGAAAATGACTGGTCAAGATATCTATATGCAATTAGGGTTATTAGGACCCGCTCATTTAAGATTGTATCAATACAAGAGTCCAAGATAGAAGTCATACTCCGTACGGAACGTACAGTGCGTCTCGTATGAAGAGAGCTAGTCAGATTGCACATAGGAATCTGATCGATGTAAGTTTCACAGTGCCGCCCTCATAATACAAGTATCACTCATCCCAAGGTACTCTCTATGTACAGCCACCGAACTATCGCAATGAATCGCGGATTGTTGCGCTCTTGCTGAAAGCCTGCAAATGTCACAAGCACGAACAGGCAGGTACACTTGCTGTGGGTATATGGGCACTGACGATAAGAAGTATGAGTTATATTCCACGATTTGACTTTGTGGTAGTGTGGTGGTGGGATTGTATGTTTTGTGGCCGAGTTGGGAAGGTGATTCGTACCGCGATTTTGGAATTTGCTTGATGAATGGATCTACAGATGTCCTTTCTGCCTTTTTCGATCGGCGACGCTGAGGATAGACTGGGAGTTTAGTTATTGTTGCCTTCTGGAGGTGTCCAAATAAGGTTGACTGCATGATGCAGGCGATGGAATACATCTCCCGACGGGCGTACTGCGCACATACAGACTCGACATTGGCCTCAAACTCGTTAAAATTCTTGCTACTTATCTATATACATTAAGACTTGGTGACTACGCTAACCCTGCCAGCGGCAGACTTTTGTGAAGCATCGTATCGCTCCCTGGCAAGGTCAAGTTTCGACTTGGTGCGTGGTTTCTCATCGCCAATATTCAACGCTTTTACTTGATCGTCGAGTCCCTTTGCTTTTCCTTTCCATTCTCCTCGTCGTCGCTTATAGAGATCCATCGACCAGTTCTTCCATACTGCGCGGCCAATGAATGAGTCGCGAAGTTCGTGTTCGCTGTCGGCTAGCTCCTGAGCTAATCTTTCTTTGACAAAGTATATATCTTTCGTTGCGTTCCAGAGGGCATCGACAACATGAGATCCACTGGTATCGAGAGCGAGTTGCTTCATATGGCTGGAAAACTGAGGCACGAACTGACGTCGGAATTGAGTAGTCGAGGTTGATGCCGTGAGTGCTTTTTGCAAGACGTGCGATGTGACTGAATTGCAGGCCATGTTGATGACGGTGTCTGTAGAGGTTGCTAATAATCCAGAGTAAACAAGTTCACTCAGTGCACCAGGCGCCTCTAGCATCTTTTGTACAAAGAGTGATTTGTGTAGGAGGACTGGAGACGTTTTCGTTTTTCCTTGCACGGGTTTTTCAGATGGGGCTGTTTCCTCTGCAGGACCATCTGTATTATTGACTTCGAGTAATTGCTGCAACCTCTTTGCTGGATCTTTATCAAGAGATTCTTGCAATGCCTTTGCTAATGGGGCTGTGTCGATATTTCGAATAAGACATCGCTCAATCAATGCCCTTGGCACGGTAAGCCTCGACCTCTCAATAAGGTTGTGAACTTCCGGAATAATCATCTCCATATCAGTCTGTAAATCGTCTCGACCGACTCGTTCCAAACAGCGGACAAGGACATATGAAGCAATCTCGTTACGTGAGAGAGACGCTATCCTCTCACGGATGATGCTTTTGTGTATATTCTTGAACAATTTACCTGGCGCAGAGCGTACAATGGTCTCCACCAATCTTGAGCCCACAGGATCATATAACAGACCGGTCAAGAAGATAGCGCTTTGTGTACCCTCCTCCAATGTATCGTCTGGTAGCAATCGTCGCAAGACAGAGCGTGAATCTTTGGCAGTCGATTTGCCGAAATGGGATAGTTCCAATGATACCAAAAGCTGCAAAACAGGATTTCCAACATGGTGAGTAGCCAATGCTCTCAAATAAGTATCATCCAACCCAGTGGTCATGTCAGCTATAACCTTTTTCAGCACATCCAAGAATGCATCCGGTACAGAGTGATGTTTCGTGGAAACGACTTGCTCTTGTCCCTCTATCCGATGAACTTCAACACCCTCTTTTGCCTTACTCGCAACAAGCGAGCCATGTGATGACACGTCCACGGGCTCACCTGCCAGAACAAGCAGCAGAACGCGGATTGTGTGAGATGCGAACCGTTCTGTCAAAAGATATCCCCAATTACCCTCCAGCTCTGAGATAACTTGTAAAAACATATCGGCGAGGGATAGAGATGGCTCCTCGTTTCCTTCCTCCTCTATAATTTGCTTTTTAGGCGCGGATGTTTTGTGAGTGAGTGCGGGCGCGACTTTGACAAAGAGTGTCTCGCAGCAATGGCTCGCAAATCGGTGTTGTACAAGGTTTAAGAAATGCCCAAGAAATTTGCTAAATAGTCGTCGTAGCTGGTCGGTACTCGAAAGAGAGATGATTTTCTCCAAAAGACGTGAGCATGACTGACTGCATGCAATCTTCAATTCCTTTCCTTTCGCTTCTTCGTACACACTTTCGACGAAAATGCTCTGTTCCTCGGCGGTCTGGAATTGATTCAGTTCGAGAACCTCGGCGGCTCTTGAGAAGTATTCTTGCTCTTCGGTGTCAAGCAATCCGTAGAAAGGTGTATCATTCTGATCCGGGCCGGCCGCATCCTGTTTATACTGTCCATTCTCTTCATCCTGTTCTCCAGAGTCGAATGGTATGTAGTCTGCGGGCTCGGAGTGGTCCTCTGTTGGTCTCTGTCGTTTGAGTGCTGGCTCCTCGTGGTCGTCTTCCAGTTTTCGCTTGTTTTCCTTTTCTTGCGCACGGCGCCCTCTCTTCTGTTTTTCGCGAGGCATGATGAATGGTGCACTCAGCAAGAATGCAATTTTTGTATCTTGGGAATGTTCGGAGACAGAGATTATTTTTTTGCGGAGGGAAATTTTTCGATAAGCGTTGGTCCGTGCACGACCCGATAACACCTTGTTTGCATCGTTTGCATTGTTACTGTTTTATAGAAGCAAAGACACAAGTAGAGAAGCATTATTCTTTAAATTGAATGAACCGTGGAGGTGAGATTATATTACATGATATCGTACATAAACTAAGCTTTTACCGAATAGACAGCAGTAACCTGCCTGCCGCACTCTATCCGTTGCTTGCCTGGAATAATCTGAAAGCGAGCCTCATCGAGATTCGTAGAAGTCGCAATATCAGGCGGAGGAAGTATGTGGGTAGGCGTAGGAACATTGCTTCGCTTGCCAGTGCCTAATTGAAGAGATTCATTGCCTCCCCACCATAGTGTATCCTGGCCCCATGTGATATCGGCAATGGACGACTTTTTGGCATTGTTCAAATGGGCATTATTTCCCAACACAGCTGCAGCATGCGTAGCACCGACTGATATCTGGACGGGCCGAATGGGCTGCACTTTCTGGGTTTTCTCATCATATTCACTGAGACCGCTGAGCGCCTTCATCTTGCTAGGACTGTCCTGGAAATGTGTCCATTTGCCATTCCCGAGTGCCCCGTGAATGCCTCTACCAAAGGCCCAAGTGTCCACACTAGGGACACCCTGAGTCGTAGATGCGAATGTTTCGTCTGTAAGAAGTTTCCGTACTGCATCAACGGTGATGAAACTAGTGTAACCACCAGCGGCGATACTCGTAACCTGGGCGGACCAGTTTTTGTTCGAGTATAGACCTTTGATGGGCAATTGTGTCGGTGTATCGACCATAGGTGAAGCTGGATCATACTCAAACCCTAATTGTCCGACGGAATTGTCTCCAAAACTGAAAACACGACCATTCTTATCGAGCAGCAAGGAATGGAAGTCCCCGGTGGCGATCTGAACAATTTTAGAATCTTTCAAGGTTGACAATTCGTGGCAATAATCCACGGGTCCTTTGGGTCGAGTTGCCCAGGTCAGCCCGGGAACCCCTAATTGGCCCCTGGAGGGGTATGCCTCGGTAGCAGCCGCAGCAGAGAATACACGACCAGCATTTGTAAGTAATAGGACATGTTCCAAACCACTGGAGATTGATGTAACTTTCTCGCCTAGACCCAGCTGAGGCACAAGCTGTCGATAGCTAATTCGAGCTCTAGAAGTCCATCCTGGAACCCAGGAGCCTTCGGATGGCTTTGACCCTGACTGTTGATCGGTTTTTGAGATCGGAACTGAGTATACATTTCCATTCGAGGAAAGTGCGATGATTCTATCCCGCGACATGCTAATCTTAACCAAATTCTTCCCTGTAAGAGTCGGAGTCGGCTGGAAGTCGGTTTCTGAGTATCCTTTGCCCCATTGAACCAGATCGCCATTTTGAGTCACTGCAGCTCCGGAAGTTTGATCCAATTTGATATCCCTGAGAAATTGACCCTCGAAGTAGCGCAAGCGGCGTGGTTCCTTGATTATCGCCTCTTTCGAATCCGGATCGACGACACCGTGACTGTTAGATCCCCAAACATACACCCCTGGGTTGGCTGACATCTTCTTGATTTGTGCATGCTGGGCACTGAGAATTTCGCGATTCCGCTCTTCCGTCACGGAGGCATTGATCTTGGACTTTTCAAATGTAAACTTCTCTACTCGCCTGGACGGTTGAGCTTCTGGTGTTCCTTGCTGACTTTTCCAAACGTAAGCTGCGGTTGCTGCGGTGAATGTTCCGAGGAGGGCTACTGCAGGGCCAGCCCATTTTCGAGAGCCTCCGGAGGTCCGCGATGTTTGCTGGCTATAGTTTCGTCTGAAGTTTTGAGCGCGGAGTTGAGCTCTGAGTATGCGTGACGAGGATCCGATCACCACGGTAATCGGCCGTCTTGCGTGACCTGCATGCATTATTCAAAGTTTCGCGTCTTTGGCTTTTGTAAATGTTGAGTCGGTACTCCGAAAATTGTAGCTGTCTCAACTATGTTCGAGGAGCTCGAGGAGCTTCGTCATGACTTGGGCTGGTTGTGTAGGCGGTGGCAGAATCTTTCGGGCCTCAGCAAGAGACACACACAACGGACGGTGTCCTTTCGACTTGAAAAGTATCCAATGAACTGTACAGCTTTGATTTCGTGCTCCTCAAATTCGAAATTCGATCGATTGACTCTATATCATTTACCGATGACTTCCGCTTTCTAAGAAACTCACGTCCACCTGTACATTCAATTCATGCAATGCTGCCACAGTCCGCGGGGCGCCTTCGGAGTCCCAGTGACCCATCCGGTATACAGCGAAAGAAACCACGAGCAAAAGCACCAACGCAATTCATGCAAATAGAGGAAGAAACCGATCTCGCCGCAATTAATGACGAGGTGGAATTTGGAAAGTGGTATCATGATGTGGAAGAAGACTTGCTAGACGCAAGTCACGAAGCATATCAGTATGTCCGATCGCATGGCCAGACGATAATATACGTCTAACACAGGGCCAGATCATGCCTTCACGAACTCGAAATATCTAGAGCGCATCTTGACTCTCTTCTTGCCGATACATCGTCCACCCTTGAACTCCTGTCGAGCCTCTCCAAATCATTTCAAGCCGTCGATCTGCAGACGTCCACATTCCAGAAACAATGCGAAGGATTATTGACCACGCAATCGAAGAATACTCGCCTGGCGGATGATATTAGGGACAACCTTGTATACTATGAGTTTCTGGATCCTGCTTCTAGGAAGCTCAATGCTCCGGGAGCAGGGAAGACAGTCCGCAATAGCGACTTTTCGGATATGCTGAGGAAGCTCGACGAGTGTTTGGATTACATGGAATCTCATGTATGTGCTTCACTACTCTATTTTCGGAAGCTAAACATGCTAATGATCAATAGCCCGAGCAAAAAGAGGCGGAGACTTATCGATCCAGATACCGGTTACTATTAACACGTGCATTGACACTTATTCGCGGACACTTTGTTGCTGCATTGCGCGAAACATCGTCAGGAGTATCGAAAAGAATTGCCGACAAACAACTCAATGATACCACGATGTCAGCCTTATTGTATGCGAAATTCCGTATCGGAGCTGCTGAGATGAAGCAAATCGGATTAGAGATCCAAAAGCGAGCTGTCCCGCCAGTTGATCCGGAGCAGGGAACTGAAGCAGAGTACCAAAGTCTTATGAATGAACTGCATACGAGCTTCGCCGCAACGCGTGGCAAGCTTATCATTCCACTGGCACGGAAAAAGCTTACTAGTATTGCACAAGCCCCTAGCACTTCTAAGGACTTGGTAGCTTTTGCGAGAGCCAGCATTGGCTATATACGTGGAGTGTGTCTTGACGAATTTGAACTCTGGGGAGAATGGTTCCATGGCCAAGCAGGCTTATATGATTTCCTGGAATCTATCTGTGAGCCTCTTTACGACCATCTGAGACCAAGAATCATCCACGAAACGAACTTGATCAAACTCTGCCACTTGTGCACATTGTTGCAAACTCGCTATATGTCCGACCCAGAAGATGAGACGGAATACAATGATCCATGTCAGCTGGATTTCTCCGTCCTTATCCAACCTGCTCTAGCGGATGCGCAGACTCGTCTTGTATTCCAGGTGCAAGGTATTCTTCGAAGCGAGATTGAGAGATATCGTCCCAAACCAGAGGACTTGGACTATCCAACGCGCATTCGACAAATTACATCCTCTGCCAAAGGTGTTCCATTGTCTGGTCGGAAAGGATCTGCACTACCAAAGACACCAACCATCGTCGACGAGGATACAGATTCTCCAACAGAGAGAGACGCACTCTGGGACATTGAAACCCAAGCTACATTTCAAGCATGGTATCCCACGCTGCGAAAAGCCATTTGGCTGCTTAGTCGTATTTACAGGCTGGTCAACGTGAGTCTTATCATCAACCCCATTTTTCAGTACTTGCTAAACATTCAAATAGTCCACCGTCTTTGATGACCTTGCGCATCAAATTGTACATCAAACAACATTCTCACTTCATCAAGCAAGCGCTCAAATATCGAGCAAATACTCTCCTACAGACGGCCAATTATTCTTGATCAAGCATCTTCTCATTCTTAAACAACAGATCGTGGCGTTCGATATCGAGTACGTTACACCCGATATATCACTCGATTTCTCCGGAGTCACGAACACTTTCTGGGAACTTCGCGAACGTGGAGGTCTCTTCAACCCCGGCAATCTCATGCGTCTCGTGGGTGGCGGCCTCTTACCCAAAGTTGTTGAGAACATGCTCGACGCAAAAGTAGAGCTTGACGGTAGACTGCGCACAGTCATCAACGACTTCACCAACCATTTCGCCACTCGCATGACATCCACTTTACCCACCAAATTCATCGAAAAAGAGAACATGGCAGACGGAGTCGCAATAAGTCCCGTTTGCCGAAGCATTGAGAAAGAAGTCCCCTTGCTACGCAAAGCTTTGGATGAATATCTAGAAGATACTCGAACAAAAGAGACCTTGGTTGGCGCAGTGCAGGACCGCGTCATACAAATATATGAAGAATTCTACGAGGGATACACAGCCTCATTGGCCAAGAGCAAAGGCGTAGCGGCCAATGTGAAAGGCAAAGGTAGAGAGGATGCGGTCTGGGACGTTGACACTTTCGAGGAATGGAGCGAAGGAGTCTTTAGGGTTGGGGTTGCTGGGCTGCGTTCTCTCGACAATGGAGAGGATGATGATGACCGTGATTCAGTTGTATCGCAGAGATCTTGATGGCTGGAACCTTATAACTTCTTTTATATAATTATTACATACAATTTTGAAGATACTTTGGCATGGTTCTGTGTATGTTTAGTGACATTGATGCGCTATGAAAGTAAATTCGGTATCAAAAGACGCCAAAATGTGGACCTCCCAATGAATGAACTGAAACTCCGTTGCAAGTCTGTATAGTGCAACCAAAGCGAGATCATAAGAATGCTAAAGCACGTCACGAATCTTGGCATACAACTCCGTCTCTTCAAAGTTGTAACTCGGGTCCGGCGCACAGAAAGGATGTTGATTGAGAAGAGTGTCAGCAGTTGGACGATCGAATGTGTCACTAATGTCGGGTTAGCAGGGTCCCAAAACCTTTGCAAGGTCAGATACTCACATTGTAAAGCAGTCATACATAAAAGCCAAAGCTGCAGGACTGATATTTACAGACACATCCTCTGGAATTGGCGGTGCTTGACTGAGACTACCCAACTTGAAGATAGCACCAATCGCTTCTTCTCTACTCCATGGTCGACGTCCAGCAAACATTTCCAAAACCACACAACCAAGTGACCAAATGTCTACTTTGGCACTGTAGCCCTGGCCTTGAGACTGTACAACTTCTGGAGCCATCCAGAACACAGACCCTTGCATTGAGTTAGACGCATCATTGCCGTAGATATTGTCCGTCTTTTTTGAAATTCCGAAATCTGAAATCTTGCATGTGCCATCTAGATCGAGAAGAATGTTGTCTGCTTTGAGGTCACGGTGAAGGATACCCTGGTCATGAAGATAAGATAAGCCGCTAAGTGTCTGTCGCGTCAGTGACTTGACGACTGATTCTTCAAATTTGCCATGCTTGCGTAAACAGCTGCCAATCGAACCACCGGAAATATACTCTAGGTAGATCGAGATAGACAATTCACCACGTTCACAACCAAGATACTGAACAATGTTTGGATGCTCGAGATGCTGCATGGTATCAATTTCTTGGTCCATGGCAGCCACCATTTCTTTCATGCGGTCTTTGTCTTGGCCCGCTACTCTGGGGTTGACCTCAACTTGTTTCACTGCAAGCACCTCTCCAGTATCGGCATTCATGCCGAGGTACACTCTGCCATATGTACCTTTTCCAATAAGTTGACCTCGAATGATACGGAAAGTTTGTTCCCGTTTAGGCACGCTGTTCAACTGGCTCAACCGACTTCCAGGCTGTGGGCTGATTTGCATGATTTTTGCGCCAAACATCTTGGTACTTTTCCGTCGAAGTATGTCGCCCGATTTCTTATTGGCTGGGCCTGCAATGCTTCGGTTTCTGTTAACTTGCTGAGCGCCTTTGGCGACTTCACGTATTGACTTCATACGGCTCAACCCTCCCGACTTGTTGATATTACGTTGAGCAACAGAGTATCTGGCGTTTGAATCGCTAGGACCTTGTTGATCAGATCCCGGATGAGGAGGATTTGGTGGAGGCTGGAATGAGGACCCAGGCTTATCTTTCATAACTGTATTAACCGGAGAACTAGGAGGGGAAGAACCTGGCGCTTCAAGATAAGGCTCATCGAGATCAATGTTGGGGAAGAAATCGTCAAGATTGTTAATGACACCTTCAACAGGAGGTCGACTGGCCCAGATATCATCTCTCGCGAAAGAGTCTCTGCGACGATATGATTCATCGTCAGGAGATGGTATTGCATTTGCGGATGATGGGCCGCTTTTATCTTGTATCGAGCGCAAATCTGCTGGTATAACTGCTGAGCTAGGGTAGGAAGGTCCAGCAGATATTTCATCACTGGGATTGGGCGACCTGAAGCTAACCGACAGTCCCTTGGTGGATCTTGTCGAGGTATTGACTGTAAGAGAAGGTTTCTGGGACTTCGGAGGTGTGACCTCTGGGGCAGCTCCCTTGCCTTTTGAGGCATCTTTTTTCGTTGAAAGAGGGACTGCAAAGAGTCCATCATCGGAATCGTCCTCGGAATCCTCCGACTCCATCTGAGGCGTTCGAGGTGCATTAAACGTGACGTTCGCTTCCTCAAAGTCATACTCTGGACCAAATGACTTTCGACTTTGTAGAGAAGGTGGTTTGAATGACGAGGCTGTTGACGGATTTCTTCGCACGGTATTAGAAGTGTTATCAGTGAGCGTAGATTGCGATGATGTGGAGGAAGAAGTGGCAACCCCAGCTGATTGCCCGTAAGCCGTATACACCGGATCGGAATTCCTAAGGCTTGAAGAGTTGCTTGTCACCGGTGATTCTTCCTCTTGAATTAATCTATATTTGGGTGACGGATGCTGCATCCTCAACGACACGCGAGCACGATCAGTGCCTTTCTTGCTAAGAGAATTGACCTTTGTGAGTGTATTCGATTCCGAAGGGGCTGATGGAGGCTTCCGCTGAGGTACAAGCCCCTCAACCCGTTTATCTTCGTATGGAGAAACCCGCGGTTGGTCAAAATCAATGACGCCCCTACTTCTAAATCCGTTCTCACTGTAATTAGCATTGTGAAGCTGCAACTCTGGTGGTTGCTTCGACCTGGAGAAGGTACGTTGTTTTCGGTCAATATCGAGTTGACGCTCTTCAAGCCGTGGTGTTGTGTCGAGACCAGGGCCAGCGTTGGCGCGTGCGCTCTCATGCAAAGATGGCGACGGCTGGTCAGAGCTGGTTGCCGTAGCAGGGCGGTGAGCAACAAGAGGTGAGGCCCCTTGTGTGCCACGATGCATAGCATCCTCTTCCAATGGCTTTCTTTGCACCTGACGATGTGCTGAAATAGGAGACGACGTGACTTTCTCAGGAAGCGATACGCCCAAGCCAGTGGAACCAGGAGATACATTGCCACGTACGTAAAACTTGAGGGACCCTAGAGGGTCCGCTCTCGCACGACGACTGAGAACAAGCATTGAGTCATCGAGGAAATCGTCATGCTCTGATTGTCCTGGTTCTGTGACTGCAATCTGGGCAGTATGCCAATCCACGATTCCTAAGTTTTGGCAGATCACTGTTCTCAGACTTTCGGCTGTATCAGCTTCCGTGATATCCACGAGGCGATAGTTCCAGCCATCTAGAGTGGCCATAGCGTATCTTTGCTTTGCAGATTTCAATCGAGCTGTACTTCTTTCATAATCAGAAAACGAAGAAGACAAGGGCCGATCAGCCAGAGATAAGTCACTATTATTATAAGATGACTTGTTGAAAGGGCTATTCAAGCCATTATGACGCGTGAATGAAGGGCTCGTAGGCGAATCTAGAAGCTGATCTTCTGGCGATGGATTCGAATCGTGATAGCGGGATTTCTTCTTGAAAAATTGAAAGAAGCCTTTTCCAGGATCCTTGCCAGTATCTTGGGGCGTTAGACGCGAATTGTCCTGTGTTTGCTTTCGGTTTTCGTAGAATCGAGGCATAGTGGAGTTTCCACGTCCAGAGAGGGAATCTGCGCTGTTTCCCCGATGGTGCTCAAACCTGGACGTGAGATCCCCTGTTGAGGCTGAGGTTAATCCCGACTGAACAGGGAAGGCGTGCTGTGCTGCCGGACTTCCACTTTGGGGACTATCTTCGTGGGCCTTGAGTGAAGGCGGTGGAAACATACCACCGTCGCTAGTTGAAGAAGGACTTTGTCTTCGATATTCGTCCAAATTTGCGAGTGCGCTTCTAGAAAATTCTGAGCGCTGGTTTATAGCCGGGTCACTGTCAGCAGCATCATGTTTCTGTGCCGATGGAGCTGTAACCGGACGGGCTTGAGTGTTTGGCTTACTCATTGAAGCAGGAGGTGGACGGTGAGCAGGATGCTGGCTATAAGTATTCTCAACTACCGCTTGCCCAAACGGCGGAAATGGCGAATCCCATCCTAAGTTAGGAGAGTTCTCTACACCTCCATCTGTAGAAGCACTAGGAAGTGTCTGTGATTCCCTTCGCCTATCTGTAAACCTAACCTCGCTGCCATCATCTTGTATTTGACGGATCAATTTTCGCATTCGTTTGCCTTCGTCACGCTCTCGGGCTTGGTCCCAGCCAGTCCCGCTTTTCTGGCACTCCTTTGCTAATTGGGGATAGACAACTTGGTGCATTTTACCAAGGTTGCCGCGACCATTTGACCCATGGCCGAGCTCCAAAAAGTCCGCACCCTGAAGCTCCAACGATTTGAACGTCTCCTGCCAGTCCTTCGAAAATCCATTTCTCGCAAGCCAGCTAACAACCCTTTCAAGGGGCCATTGAACAGCCGCGTCTCCAGCTGATATTCCGCCGAGAGACGTACCGCTGGCATTGTGCTTGTGGCTTGTTGTCCGAGCTGGTTCAGGACCGGGATTTTGCATTGTGGCCGTTGCTGGTCCAGGTGACATGTTCTCGTTGTAGGTCCCAAGAACGAGTGAAGGAGGCAGATTGCGAGACGGCGTAGGAGGAATACTCCCTTCTTTCCTATAAGAAGTATCCGAAGATGTGCTATCCCAGGTAGTGGCACCTGGTCGTGGCCTCTCCGTAACCGCAGAATGCCCATAATTCTCATAGAGCGGCGGAATGCCAACGCCTGGCCCGAAAGTCTCACTCGACGGTATATAAGTTGCAGAAGTAAGCGGCTGTCCTTCGGATGGCGGCGCAAGTATCGGTATTGACAACGGAGTGGGTTGTTGACGAAGATATGCCTGGTTCGCCGGCATCAAGGACGGATGAAGAACCGGAGGAGGAGGTGGCGGAGGAGGGAAGTTCTGCGTGCGCCATGCTTGCCATTGATTCGATCCTGGATAAGCAGACTGAGGAGGTGGTCCAGGTGGAGGGGGAGGGATCATGCCATGCTGTTGGGTTGATGGCCTCGGGGGCGGGGGAGGCAGAGGGATTATATGAGACTGGTTTGGTTGCGATAACGGAGGCGGAGGTGGAATATATTGTTGTCGTTGTTCCATGATAGCAGAGCGAATTGAAATAATTTAGGCAAGTAGACCGCAACCAAGCTCGTATATATCAAGGTCGAGAAGGTGTTGACAGCATATTCAATTTCAAAAACAAGCGCGTAGCTCAAGCTGGCTCATTGGAAGCTCTCAATTGAGGAAGCGAGAAAATATCCACTGCCCGTCTAACCAAATTCATGTTCGGTACTGTCCAAAAGAATATAGAGCGTCGCCAGCGCAACAAATGTCAAAGCGAATGAAGGTATCAGTGCGTGCTGCTCCTTATAGAGGAGGCCGAGCCGAAGATTGATTTGAGTGTTTCGGTCAACGAACGTTGCTCGGTGAGATTCGATTGAGGTAGGTGACGTGACGGCCGGATCGCAATTTTGAGTCTTCGCAGTGTATCTGATCGGCCAGTCTTTAGTCGAAATCCTCAAGACCTGACAACAACCACAAAGTACCGGTAGAGTCTCCGATGGAAGACCCACGGAGGCGCTGGTGGGTCTCCCTGGAAAACTTAAGGGCAAGGTTTGTTGATGGTATAAAGATAGCGTGCAGCCGAAAGACGTTCTATGACAAAGCTGGATCGGAGGGGTACTGGTGATAAAGAACCGACGACTCGCGACGAGCAGTTTCCCGGTTCGCTGGCTTTCATGGACGTCGAGATAAAGTGGTCGCATGTTTTGCTCCTGGCTTTGTCGGGTGGGTCACTAGTCGAGAATCACGTGAAACTCATCGCAGCCTTAGGCGGCCAGTTGACAGCCTTGGCGCTAAGGGCTGCGCTGTGATTGCCTGGGCGAGTCGCTTTTATCTACATACAAGGAGCAGCCCAATCACATGGATTCCCGCATTCCCTTAGATTCAAGACATGCATATATTTGATTATTATGGTTATACACGTAATACGTATAGAACAGAGACAAGTGGCCATTCTCATGCAATGCAAATATAGAAATAGAACCTTTCAGATCGTGTTTTCAACCCAGTACCATCTATCCACGCAATCTAGAAATGCATTGCGAGCATTCTCGCTTTCATTTGCTCGAGTTTCTTTTCTCCGAAGCTGCAGCTGTTGACTTCAGTGCTAATGGGGCGTCTTCTCGGGGCACGTATAATTCCACGAGCTGGGTTGGGTTAGTTGAATGTCACTATTGGTCTCATGGGATGAACAAACTAACCTGTAAGCATTTGTTTGAAGAGAAATGTTCGTTGGAAAACAAATCCAACAACTCTTTTCGCGTTCTGACCTGATGGGTCTGATACTGTTCCTGCTGCCCTCCGAAAGTCGAAGGAATGTCAACGAATTTCCATGGCTGAATGTCGTTGTACGATTCCTCCCAGCCATGAATGTATCTCTCAATGGTGTAACCGTCGTTGCAAATCACAAAACTATTCTTGCCGTCAGATCTTCCGGTCTGGGACATACGAGAAAGTGCCATGAAAATCAAGGGCCACTTACATAATAGGCTTAAGATTCTTTCTTAGCATAGTGCTCACTTCTTGCGCAGTGAGCTGGAAGCTTCCATCACCAACAAAGAGGACCGTTCGCCGATTACTGTTGAGCTCTTCTGCAGCCAATGCTGCACCATGGCAAGCACCTACAGAATACCCTATGGATCCCCAAAGTATCTGATTGATAGCAACCACACCTTTGGGGAAACGGGTTTCCCAGGCACCAAAGTTCGCAGTTCCGGTTTCTGTGATAAAGATGTCATTTTCCCGAAGCCATTGGCCAACATTGGGCCACAGCCATGCGTGCGTGATAGTTTGACTGTCCGCATCTAATTCGTGTTTCGGGATTTTGTTGGAGATATGTGGAATCTTGCCAACCTTCAAATCGCCCAGTCGCTCTATCACCTTCCGTAAGACACCTTTCATGTTGACATTGGGATATTCTGAATAGCGAACTCTCACAAGATTGCTGTGAAAGTCGATGGTCTTTAGCTGGCCGATGCGATAAGTGAAACCCGCCGTGTTGAAGTCGGACTTGATAGCACCGATACTCAGGATGAGGTCGGACTCTTCCACTCTTTCTCGCACACCGTCATTCGATCCGTCCCCTGCATAAACTCCTCCATAGTTTGAATGAGTTTCGTTGACTGCACCTTTACCCATCGGGGCAACAAAAGTAGGTAAACCAGATTGCTGTACGAGATCATGGACTTCCTCAAGCACGCGGTGGCGGATAGCACAAGCATCAACTAGGATAATAGGGTCTTTTGCCTCGTGTAGCAATCTCGAGACTAAGCTCACCACATACTCCTCCTTCTCGGGATCATTGGGCTTTCGGTTGAGGTCGATTGGAGTCTCGAGTCGTTGGCCCTCCACTTTTTTGAGTACCATGTCCGTTGGAAGAGTGATGTAAACCGGCCTGCTTTGAATCCAACATTCTCGAATAGCGTTGTCGATCAATGTAGGTGCGTCAACTGGATCATTCAGACGTGCTATTGCACAAGATACTTTGGCGCTCATGTCAGCAAACACGTTGTAATCTCCGTTTCCTAGTGTGTGGTGCAGCAGCATGCCGTCCCTTTGAGACGCAGTATGGGGTTGTCCGACAATGTGAACTATGGGAACGTATTCCGAGTATGCTCCAGCCATTGCATTGATTGCTGACAGCTCTCCGACGCCAAACGTTGTGATCATAGCCGAAATTCCCTTGACTCGAGCATAGCCATCGGCAGCGTAACCTGCGAGGAAGATCATCAGCAATCAAAAGACTCTCGTACAAAACTTACTCTCTGATTCTCATACCAGCATTGAGCTCATTGCAATTTCCCACCCACGATAAACCACATTTGGGCAAATAATCCAAAGCTTGAAGGTTATAATCACCTATTCGAGTCAGCGGTAGCATAATTCGTATCGCCTAACTAAAATCTTACCGGGTACTCCATGAACTGAACGAACCCCAACCTCGTGCAAACGGCGGTAGAGATATTCCACCAGGTTGATGGGTTGCTTCAGTTCTCGGGTCACGATGTCTGAAGCCATTGTGTATCGAATTGGCGTATCTGTAATGGTTGAGAGTTAAGAAGATGATAATAGTGAGAAGAATCAACTCTCCGAGTGCCCGATATATACCATTTGAATTGCTTGTTTATGGAACATGATGTAATTGTCTGGTCGATCTCGTATGACGTACAGTGGGGTGGTCGTCAGGAGATGCCTCTGCCATGCCTACAGTGAGCAGGAAGCAGCTCAGCACGATATCGAGTCAATCTTCGCAGATTCTGAGAAGAGTGCATGATTGCAAGAAAAAGAATCATACGACGGTTGAGACACAATAATAATAATAATAATTATCGACGATAGTGACCGAAGTCCAATCAGGAAGGAAGGCGTGGTGGGCTGGTGATGATCTACGACTAGTGGCCCCGCACCTTCCAATTATATTTTTTTCCTCCTCCAAAGACCGACCAAACATGCGCCACTACATAGTACAAGCTCAAGGACATCGACATTCACAGGTCATTGAAGGGGATCTAGAACGCCTACGGGAGCACCTGTTTTTCTTTTCGGACCTCTAGTTACCCTTGCATTCGGCAAAGCACAGCTAGGATCTTACGTTGAAAATGGCGAGCCGGCCTCCAAACCGAATCTCAAAGCCGAGAAAGGTCTCACTTCTTTACTTCCGTCGTGCCCAGCTTGTGCTAACTTACGAATCTCTCATAGGGCGGATCGACTTACAAAAAATCGAAGGGCGGTCCAGCGTATAAGGTCTCCTTTGAGGCAGGCGATGCCGGTGTATTCATAACATGCGATATGGGTCGGGAGGGGAAATGTGCTGGAGATGTTCTAGATCTGTTCACCGAGGTCAGCTTTCTCGCTTTTACACCATTCCTTGCGGACTGCTCCCGGTGATTGCATGGCATGACGAACAGAACTGAAGGTATCAACAATGCAGTACTACGAGAAGTCTTCGGGCGGCCAAGATAGGTGTCAAGCGACCGGTCAAAATGCTGACAACGATGACGACGACGAAGAGGACGATGACATAGAGGCTCAGATTAGGAAGGAAGTTGAGGGCCTGAAACCCAAGTCATCCAAGCCTCGATTGTTTCAGAAAATCACATCTAACCTGCCTTGCAGTAAGCTACCCTTCATTCGTCCTCGGGTTGAATCTCTTCACCCTCCTCTTTTCGCGAAACCATATTGATATTTGATAGTTGTCCTCTACCGGGTTGATAAATCAATAGACCCTGTGAAGCTGGTTCATGATATATGTGAAGAAGCAAGAGCCAATCCAGACCAAAGAAAAAGTCGATGGATCAAGCGCATGATTCCCATCACTCAAATTCGAAAAGTATTGAGCGTGGATTTGTCTGTATTTGCTAAGGAGGTTCTACAACCTGTATTCCACGCAGACGATGTTCCCAAAAAGGTCAGTCTATATTCAAATTCAGCTCTATCTCCTCCGCTCGGTAATTTTTGGACCCAGCTGAACAATAAATCACAACTAGTACGCGATTCGTCCTGCGGTTCGTAGCAACAATACACTCAACAGAGACGTCATCATACAAACAGTCGCAGCAGCCGTCGGACCCGGACACAAAGTTGATCTCAAGAATCCTGACTATACTATTTTGGTCGAAATTGCCCAGGTAGGCATATCATGATGTACTGTGCATTGGACTTCTTTCTGATTGACATGTTCAATCAATACAGAACGTTATTGGGATGAGCGTCGTCGGTAGCGATTACGAGGAGCTCAAACGGTTCAACTTGATGGAGATCTATAGTCCAACCCAGAAATTGCAACAAAATCCAACGTCGTGAACTCAAGAGATCGCAACTAATTTCTCGAGACGTCAGCTCACCGCTTCGTGAAGAATAGAGATCCCTGTGCCAGCAGCCAGCTCGTATATGGCTGGAGTACTTATCACCTGCCCGTTCAACTAGTCAAATGAGTCTTGCATAACCGAGAGAATCTACTCCGCGGAAATGCCCGATTTCTTCTGTGGTTATCAGATCGACCATTTGATAAGTTGGTATGGACTATGGAGCACTCAATCGATATGTATGAGATTGGTGGCGCATTCCAGAGGGGCGCCTATTTGCGGGAAATGTTTCCAAGCTAACACCAAGCTTCCCTTCTGTAGGCACTAGGTAACTATACGAACGCGGTGAAATTTTGACTGGATGGATGCACAACAAATATTAGTACAGGATTTAAGCAAGAGAGGGTGACGGTTTCCGGGCTATAATTGATGCCATCGTCGCCTGTGTCCATGTAAGCACTATGTAGGACTAAATAGGGAAGTGGTAGTGAATCGGAGCGATGTACTATACTATGTATGCATTGTATGGCTTCCGAGAGCCAATCGGAAGGCTTCAGCAACGACCTCTGGGCCTTCTCGCCAATTCGCGATTCTGATTGGCCAGGGAACAACCCTGGAAGCGAGGTCGTTCTATGTGGCTTTCCCTCCGGCCCTACTTCATGACTCCTACTCACCATGATGTTCTCCATATCAAGGATTATCGTCGTTATGCAGTCCATGCACTCATTCTTCGGTAGCATTCTCGCTTCACAAGCGACCAACTCAGCCATTCATCAATTTCAGCAGCCATGAGTATTTGTCAACCGGCCCGGCCACATCAACCCGCCTCGTTTGAGCTTGTCGCGGCACACGACAACATATACCAAATAATATGATGAGCTGAATCAGAACTCTCATCAAAACCTATGGCCCACACACCTGCCACTAAGCACGATACTACGTTTCATCAGGCGTCGTGCCATGTTGCGCTTCTGCAATGTTGAGTTCTCGGTTTCTGCTGACCTGGGCTTAACCGAGATCTACACATTCAAGAACTCAGTCTAATGTGCTTTGACATATCGATTCTGTGGGTCAAACCTCAGATCGATACGTTTTCTTTTTGTGACTGCAAGATGCGAGGTTGTACATATATATATACCTACGACTGGTCTCATCTGGAAAGTCAATCGCTTTGATGGGATTGTGTCTACTAAACATTCTCGGAGCCGATCAACCGACTGGGACTGAGCCTATCGCATTGTATGAGGTGATTTCGGCTTTTGGTACAACTATCATGAGGCGGTGATGTTTTTAATATAGCCTGCTGTTTACAACCTCGTCAGTTTGCATGTTCTCAACTCGCTCCAGCCTGATGTGATGACGATGCGGTTGCCTTCAATCGACGATTTCGATGGCCCTTCGCTCGGTAAAGCCTCGCATGATGTCAGCTTCTCAACTCATATGCTGACGGGATTGGGAACATCCGAAAACGACTGTTTTCGGAATGTGGTGCAACTACTATTTCCTCCTACGGTTTATCTTTGCGGTACACATTCGCTTTCTACACGTGTTCATAGAGTCTACCACCTAAAGCTGTCAAACGGGCATCAACTCATCGTCAAAGTCTCCCCGCCACCAACAATACCGCTCCTTCGAAGAGAACGAATTGCTCTCGAAACAGAGGTGCGAGCTCTCACCGTGCTAGCACGCATCAACCATCCTGGTATACCTAGGCTATATCGATATGTACCCCACGGTGCTTCTGCAGGCGTCTCTCTCCTCATCAGAAAATACGTCCGCGGCATTCCTCTGTCAGAAACACAGAACCGACTGTCTGCAAAGGATCTCGATGATCTCGATAGACATCTCGGAATGCTGACCAATGTCATCAGCCAACAGTTTTCGACCGCTTTTGGGCCGCTCAGCAAGGTAGCTGCAGGGTCAGGAAGCCACCATTGGCGGGAGGCATTTATTACACTCTTTGAAGAAGTCCTCCGGGACGCAGAAGATATGTTCCTCCATCTCCCGTACAATCAAATACGGAGAGAAATGTACCGGTGGTCCTTTACCCTCGACGAAATCAAAACTCCCCGATTAGTGGTTGTCAATTTTGGCCGTCCTTCTGAAGTGCTTCTTGATCCCGAGACAAGGCAATTGTCCGGACTGTTGGAATTCGGAAGTGCCTTGTGGGGTGATGTGATGCTAGCAGAGATATTCGAATCTCCCTCAGACGCCTTTCTCGCCGGATTTGGGCCGATTCCTTCAAGCGGCCAATCACAATTTATTAGATCTATGCTGTAAGTATTTGCAGTTTCTTATGACTAGATCGAACTTCCGCGGCTAACTGGTTACAGGTATTCATGCTACAGACATGTCTACAAAATCACGGAGCTCTACTATCGCAATAGCCATAATGCGACAGAGATGCAGGCACGCCGTAGGCTGACCGACATTATACATGCCCTGGCGGCGACGAACCCAATTTTATAGACACTGTTGAGGATACAGTGTTCATTTAGGTTATGACCCGGGTCATACACTTAGTCGTTGCACATATAATCACGCATTAAGGCACCATGCCCAATGTTTCTGTGAAATACCCAAGTGAATTGATTAAATATCCACCACTATTTAGCAGCTGAAATGCAGTAAGTTATAGCAATGTCGCGATATCCTGTAAGACGATTTCATTGGGAGGATGAGTAAAATATATGTTGCTGCCTGAGGTAAATGCAATTTTCAGTGTTGCACCTGCCTATCCGAGACTAGGTAATAGTGGACCGCCCTTATCAGCCTAATCACGTGCGTACTTGTTGAAGATGTTGGTTTTCTCTTCATAAAACCTCAATGCTTATTTTTTGCATGTCCTGTATATAATTACAACACCTCTTCTAAAGCGCTGAAACATCCTCAGCAGCTGTGGTTGAGTCGGGTCTCGTTCCACTCCGCAACAGCACCACAATGCCATTCTTCCCAGAACAGGACAACATCCTCCAACTAAACGAACAGCAATTCGACTTCAACATCCAGTTCGAGCAGCTGTTCTTCTCGATAATCCCGTCTGTCTTGTTCATCGTCACATCATTATGGCGAGCTGCTTCCCAAGTACGGAAGCCCACTGTGGTGAATGCTCCGGTGTTTCAACTCATCAAATTGGTAACTACTACACTTTTAACCATAACACAAATTGACATTTCGAACAGCAAGCTTATTGAAATGCAATAGGGCGCGATTACTGCATACTTCGGCCTTGATCTTTCACTCCTGATTCTGGTCGTGGTTGGGTCCTTCCAGGTCACCAGCATTTTTATTGCTTCGTCGGTCCTCAAGCTAGTGTCGACCCTGTTCATGATAGTGGTGAGTCTGGTTGATCACAGCAAGAGTCCGAGACCGTCCATGTTACTGAACAGCTACTTGTTCTTGACCTTACTTCTGGATGCATCTCAGGCAAGAACGTTTTTCCTTCAATCGGGTGACAAGCCCGAGCTTACTTACAGTAGCATCTTTTGTGCCTCTATAGCTTTCAAAGTGGGCATATTGTTATTGGAAGCCCAACGAAAGTCGAAATGGGTGAATTGGGACGAGAAGGAGCACAGTCCAGAGGAGACCAGCGGGATCTTCTCTCTCGGGGTCTTCTTCTGGCTCAACGATATCTTCTTGGATGGATGGAAGAAGGTTTTGACTATCAAAGATCTTTATCCGCTTGACAGCTCTTTGAGCGCCGAATCACTGCACGAAAAATTCTTGGAGAACATGGATTACTCGAAACTGAAAGGCGACAGATTTGGTCTTGTAAAGGTGCTTTTTCGCACGCTGACAATTCCCATTCTACTCCCTATACCTCCGCGACTGGCTCTTTTAGGGTTCACCTTCGCCCAACCGTTTTTTATTGAGAAACTGTTGAATTACCTCACCGAGTCTGAAGCCGACCCAAATATTGGATATGGCTTCATCGGTGCTAGCTTACTGATTTACTTGGGCATTGGTATTTCCACAGCCCTTTGTTGGTATGTACAGTCGAACTTATAAGTAACAATAAGATCACTATTCTAACATGTGTATAGGTACTTCCATCACCGAATGCGCGCTATGGCAAGATCTGTATTGGTCACTGAGATCTTCCAAAAAGCCACAAAAGTTAGGTTGGGATTTGACAATGACAGTGCTGCACTGACTCTCATGAGCACCGACATTGAGCGAATCAACAATGGATTGAGGTCTATACATGAAATATGGGCGAGCATTATCCAGGTTGCTCTGGCTAGTTGGATGTTGTATAACCAGCTCGGAGTGGTCTTCATCGCGCCGATGGGAGTGGTCACATTATGCTCTATCGGGTTGGCGATTCTTATGAACTTTACTGGTGACTCGCAGAGAGAGTGGATGGAAGGAGTCCAGAAGCGAGTCGGTCTGACGGCCACGGTCATTGCCAACATGAAAAATCTAAAAATCTCTGGACTCTCTGATGCTGTTGGTGACTTTGTGCAGAAGCTCCGTGTAGAAGAGCTGGCTGCTGGAACCCGGTTCCGCCGGATATACATCGTTGCAGCAATTTTCGCTTTCGTTCCACTGTTGATCGGCCCGCCACTTACATTTGCATTCTCTCAAAGAACGCTGGGTGTGTCAAGGATATTCACTAGTCTCTCTTGGCTCCTGCTGTTGACGAATCCGCTGTCGGAAGTCTTCCAGTCAATCCCAGAGGTTCTCTCAGGACTGGCCTGTTTAGGTCGAATTCAAGCATTTTTGGAGAGCGAGGATCGTCATGAGTTTCGTCACGTTCTCGCCGACACTAAGCGGAAATTAGAAGCTGTTCCAGTGGATGTAGCAGCATCGTCTGGATCGGAAACAGAATCAGCGCATCCCGTTATCATCACAAACGGAAATTTTGGCTGGGAAGCAAACAAGTTGGCTTTGCGAGACATAAACACCCAAATATCCAAGGCCTCCCTTACCATTGTCGTTGGACCAGTTGGATCCGGCAAATCCACGCTCTGCAAGGCCCTACTCGGGGAGATTCCCTACAACGAAGGCACCGTCACTTTGAGTAATGAATTCCGCCACGTTGGATATTGTGATCAAACGGCGTTCCTTTCAAACGGGTCAATCAGAGATAACATCGTGGGGTTCTCTGCGTTCAATGAAGACAGATATGCTGATGTTATTCATGCCACGTCCCTGGACTTCGACTTTAACACACTACCACAAGGAGACAGAACGAACATCGGATCTGATGGGATCACATTATCTGGAGGCCAGAAACAACGAGTCTCTCTTGCACGAGCTCTGTATTTGCAGACAAATCTGCTGGTTTTGGATGACGTATTCAGTGGCCTTGATGCGGACACTGAGGAGCAGGTCTTCCGGCAAGTGTTCGGTCCGGATGGACTACTCAGACGACGGCACTGTACTGTCGTATTGTGTACCCATAGTATCAAACACATACCAGCCGCAGATTACATTATAGCGCTAGGAGACGGAACCATCGCCGAGCAAGGTAGCTACGCTCAGTTAATCGCTCGTCAGGGCTATGTTCAACGTCTGGGTTTGAGCGGATCCCTTGATAGCAGCTCCTCATCGGAAAAATCGGTAGCGGAAAAAAGCATTCGAGAAACGAACCCCCAATTACTTCATACAGCAAAGACCAACACTTCAGCTCTAGAGCCAGAAACCGACGCTTTACGGCAAGTTGGTGATAAATCAGTATATAAGCATTATTTCAAGAGCATGGGATTGCTTCTAGCGGCATTTAGTATATTGTTTGCGGCTCTTTTTGGTTTCTTTACGAACTTTCCGACTATTTGTGAGTTAATTGTGTCCTTGGGCCGCAACCCCAAGTGTGACATGCCTTTCACATTTATGACTGACAAATGCTGTCCTTTGCAGGGCTCAAATACTGGTCTGATGACGCTTATTCGGAGCATCCAGGTCACTCTTACGCTTATTACGCTGGGATATATGCTCTGCTCCAAATATGTGCCCTGATATCACTCCTTCTCCTTGGTATCGCGGTTTTTGTCGTCTCTGTGACAAGAGCCGGTGCCAATCTCCACCATGATGCCTTGCAAACACTCATCAGAGCGCCGCTACGGTTTTTCACGGCCACAGATACCGGTGTCATCACCAACTTGTTTTCGCAGGACTTGAATCTCATAGATACAGAGCTACCGAATGCACTGTTGAATACCCTTTACAGTGTAAGTTTGCTGTAATCGAACATCTATCATCAAAAATCTCAGTCTGACATCAAATTACTCAGGTTTTCCAAGCAATCGGACAAGCAGCTATTATACTCACTTCATCTCCGTTCATGGCCATAAGCTACCCATTTCTAGCTATCATACTATATATCCTGCAAGGGTTCTATCTGAGGACTTCTAGACAGCTTAGGTTATTGGACCTTGAGGCTAAAAGTCCTTTGTAGTATGTCTTCCGGGAGTCCTTCAATGGCAAGTGATCTGTACTGATGTATTTGTTTAGCACGCATTTTCTTGACACATTGAAAGGCATCGCAACTTTAAGAGCTTTCGGTGAGTGATACGCAGAGTCATGAGCAAACTCCGAACGTCTGTTACGACACTGAACCATCTTAAACGGAGACGGTACGATATAACTGTTTAGTTAGGAGCTGACCTATATCTACGTCAGGTTTTCTTTCCGACGATGTCCGCAAAAATATCCGACTAATCGATTCCAGCCAACGGCCCGCATATCTCCTCATCATGATTCAACAGTGGCTCAATTTGGTTCTCGATCTCGTAGTCATGATAATGGCTGTGGCTCTGACGGCTCTTGCAGTTCGCCTTCACTCTAACTCTGGTTTTATTGGGGCTTCTTTAGTGACTCTCATGAACTTTGGCGAAAACCTCTCAGGCATTGTCATATTCTACACCAGATTAGAAACGTCTATTGGTGCGATAAGCAGACTCAAGACATTCAACGAGAGCGTGAAGCCGGAGGACACGGAGGAGGAAGATATTGTTCCTCCTGAACAGTGGCCGCAGAGCGGTGTGATAGAATTGAATGGTGTATCCGCGAGTTATAAGTGAGAAATATGTCTGCACAAATGGCACATCGCCTAGAAAATGCTAACGTCTTGAGCAGGGCGGAAGAACAAACCGATGGCACACCCAACTTAGCCCTCCGCGATATCAAGCTAAAGATCAAGTCAGGGGAGAAAGTCGCTATCTGTGGTCGTACTGGCAGTGGCAAGTCCAGTCTTATTGCCCTGCTTCTTAAGCTCCTTGATCCTATCTCAGAATCCTTGGGGAACGCAGTAATTGATGACGTCCCGCTCTACCGCATTGCTCGGCCTGCGCTACGAGAGCGTATAATTGCAGTGCCACAGGAAGCTGTGTTCTTGCCGGATGGGTCGACGTTCAGGGCTAATCTGGATCCGCTCGACGTTTCAACGGCCGACGAGTGCCAGGATGTCCTCGTGGCTGTGGGCATGTGGGAATTCGTCCAGGAACGGGGTGGCCTTGACGCAGGAATGAGCGCAGGAAGTCTAAGCGCGGGACAACGGCAACTCTTATCACTTGGACGGGCGCTGTTGAGAAGACGCATCCGAGCACGGAGTGCAGGTTTGGGAGCAGGCTCTTCAGAGAGCGGTATCCTTTTGTTGGATGAGGTGAGCTCGAGTGTCGACCACGAGACAGAGCGTGTTATGCAGGAGATTATCAGAACGGAGTTTAGGCGCTACACGGTTGTGGCTGTTAGCCATCGCCTGGATATGATCATGGATTTTGACAGGGTTATTGTCATGGACACGGGTGAGATTGTGGAAGTAGGAAACCCGGTCCTGCTGGCAAAGGCGGAGGGAACCAGATTCGGTGAGTTGGTCAAAGCTGGAGCCAAGTAGAATAAGAGATACCCCCTCCTTGTAGCCCTAATCAATCTTATCGCAAAGTTTATCTTGCTTCTTCGGACTTATCCATAAGAGGTTAGCCTGCACCGTAAGCCAGCATCTCGGCTAAACCATATCTGGACTAGTCTCTTGTCGTTCGGCTCCCCGGAGATTGGACTACGTCACCCCCGCTCTCCTTCCTGCGGTTCAGATTTTCTTGTTTTCTACTCGTGTAGCAACCTTCCTACAATCATATCATCTCTCGATACGCATATACATACTGGCGGTGCTTATCTCTTTCGAGACTGCCCTCAATGGCCCAGTTCCTACGCGGCAAGCAGGCAGGCATCCAAAAGGACTTGTCCGAGGGTCTGTCGCCTACCCTCTTTGCCCTAGATGAGGTTTGTTTCTTCCGCCAAGTGGCTTATCCTTACATCTCTGACCATTTTTGACTAGTATACACGATATGGCATCAATTCCCGCATATCCGCCATTGCCTATGACCCCGTCCAGTCCCTGATCGCCGTCGGTACCAGCGACACCCAATTCGGAAGCGGACAAATCTACGTCTTTGGTCAACGACGGGTTTCGGTCATTTTCAATCTACCGCGCAAAGCTTCTGCAAAGTTCTTATATTTCTGTGCTGATAAGCTCGTCAGTGTTGATTCGAAGAGCGAGCTTTCTATCTTTTCGTTAGAGACGAAGAAGACGCTGGTTTCGTATGCGCCTCCGAGCCATGTGTCTGCGGTAGCGGTTGATCCGAGTATCGACTATGTAGTCCTGGGTCTCCAAAATGGTATGCCCTTTTGATCTAACTCTAATTGTTGATGCTTACTTTTTGATTGCTTGTAACAGGAGAAGTAATTGCCTACGATATGGACCGAGAAGGTCTTACACCGTTCCGACTACCGAACTTATGGCTCGAAAAGAATCCTCGAGTGAGGATGGCGCCTGTCGTATCCTTAGCTTTTGCACCACGAGATATTGGGAAATTGTTGATTGGTTATCCGGAAGGAGCTGTTACATTCTCCATAAAACAAAACATTCCGCAAAACTTCTTCGAATACGAGGTCCCTGCTGGCGCTCCTGGTGGTGACTCGGATCCAACTCTCTCACGCGATATACGGAAACCCAAGTTGACCCAAGCTCTGTGGCACCCGACAAACACCTTTATTCTTACAGTACATGAAGATACAAGTTTGGTCTTTTGGGATGCCAAAGATGGACGCCTGGTCATGGCCCGAACTATCCAAGAGGCCAACATCAACCAACCCGGGACTCGCTCAGAAAAACCAACCTCGCCTCATGGAACCTTTAGTGTCAAAGACCCAATCTTCAAGGTTTCCTGGTGCGCCAAGGAGAATCCGGATAACACAGGGCTGTTGATTGCGGGAGGCCATCCGTCAAGCGATAGAGACAAAGGACTCACATTTTTAGATCTGGGAACTACTCCAAACTATCAAACTTCGTCATGGCAAATACTCGCCAGCTACCTCGAAATACCTAAAAGCCGCTTCACGCTGTCAACTCCGCCTGGAGCGGAGGTTGTCGACTTTTGTTTGATACCCCGAGCTTCCCCCTTTTTCGCCGGTGCCCAAGATCCAATTGCCGTTATTGCTCTATTGTCCACAGGTGAACTTGTAACGCTCAGTTTTCCTAATGGACATCCGATTTCTCCAACAAATATGCTTCATATATCATTGTCTTTCGTACACCCATTCATCACCAAAGCGATCCTGGCGCCGGTCAGCCGTAACAATTGGCTCGGGCTGAAGGAGAAGAGAGCCCAAGGCCCAAAGTTCCTTTTGGGAGGCGCCGAGGGTAAGAAGGCCATGAAACGATTTGAAGATCGCAATATTGCCATTACTGCAAATTCGGATGGAGTTGTGCGACTATGGGATGCTGGCCACGATGACGAGATTGAGAATGGAGAAGTCATCCAGGTCGATCTAACTCGTGCTATTGCACGCAACGTCAATACTCAAGTCTCTCAGATATCATTCTCTGGTGCATCTGGTGAACTGTCTGTAGGTCTTCGCAGCGGAGAAGTAGTTATTTTCCGCTGGGGAAAGAATCAAAATGCCGGAAATGAGAAAGCTCCAGGCGCGAATGCAGGACCAGGCAAAATCACAAACATAAGCCACCGAACCGATCCAAATCTAAGCACTGGATTGCTTCCGCTCAGTCTTCTGGAGATGCAAAACGGGCCTGTGACAGCTCTGAAACATAGTGATGTTGGCTTTGTTTGCGCAGGTTTCGAAGAAGGTCACCTTGTATTCATCGATCTCCGTGGACCAGCGGTCATCCATAACGCTGATATCCGCGACTTTCTCAAAGCAAACAACAAACGCGGCAGTCTTCGCAGGAGTCGTACGGGAGACAGTGCGCCTCTAGAATGGCCCACTAGCATTGAATTCGGTGCTTTGACGCTGGACGGCGAAGGTAAGCATACATTCAACTTGATTCAAGCGTGTAAGGCTAGAGTATACTAACAAGACATTTAGATTATTCGAGTATCTGCTGCTTCGTGGGAACCAGCCGTGGAAACCTCGCAACCTTCAAGATATTGCCATCAAATAATGGCACATACTCTGTACAATTCGTTGGCTCTACTTCCCTCGACGACCGGGTAATCGGAATTTTCCCAATCAATGCCGACACTGGTGAACCTGCGTTAGCAACCCAGATGGCGGTTTCAGGTCTTCGAACCGGAGCCAAGATTAACGGAGTAGTCGTCGCAGTGACTCAGTCAGACTGCCGAATTTTCAGACCGGCAACCAACAAAGGCGCATCTAAGACTTGGGGCGATTTCCTCTGTGACTCCGCAGGCTTCGTCAAGACAGAAGGTCGCGGTTACAGTCTTGTTGGTCTGTTTGGAGACGGAAATGTTCGTGCCTACTCGATTCCGGGTCTAAAAGAGATCGGTTGTGCACAAATCAGCAACATTCTAGATGTGCGCCGGTTTTCAGAAGCAGTCATTTCTCCTTCTGGTGACGTTATTGGTTGGACTGGACCATCAGAAGTTGCAATCGTCAACGTCTGGGGCTCAGGTACTCCTATGTGCGTTTCCCTATTCCTCTCCCGGTTCTTTGATTCAAGCATAAAACTGACAGTATCTAGTCCTCCTACGGATGACAAGCTCTACAATCCGGATGCCATGCTTCCTCCCCGGCCCACGATATCCAACTTCCAGTGGATATCTGGTACTCAATATGTCTCACCTGCAGACATGGATCTACTGAGTGAGTACTCTTCTTTGGCTGACCGCCCCCTGTTCGGCGATGCATTATCTAACATGTTTATACAGTCGGCGGACCTGACCGCCCCCCGTCGAAACGAATGATGGAGCAAATGAAATACGAAGAACGCGAACGCCGCCAAGCAGAAAGACAAGGACGCAGCGTTCCTCCGCCTGCCAACAGAAACGACGAAGGCTACTGGGCATACATGCAACGCCAAGTCCAGGAAAGAACAGAGCGTCTCGGAATCATGGGTGACAGCATGGATCGATTAGAAGAGAACAGTAGCAATTGGGCGAATGATGTTAGCAATTTTGTCTCTAACCAGAAAAAGAAAGCTGTTCTTGGTGGTATGCTCCCTCCGATCTCGTTTCTATTTTGCGCCGATACTGACAATAATGGTGTTTACAGCACTAGGATCGAAATTTGGATTCTAGTAAGACCAATTCTTTCTACTGCCACGTGTGACTTCAGATTGTAGCAGGGAAACGGTCCTGGATGACTACCTGTTTACTGTATATGGGCTTGCAACCCCTTTTACCAATGATGCATTTATATGATACCAATGAATTATTATTATGTCGATACAGAGCCAATTTTTAAAGCTTTGGACTGTACTATTGGATCACTTAAAAGATGCATGAGGCCATGACACATTCCCATATACTCGCGATATAATCTCATCAACATATATGGTATCCACCAGTTAACATCTTGGAACATGCTTAGCATGGTATAGCACATTGTAAAACATTGAGAACATACCATCGAACCGAGGATACGGCTAAGAGGAGTCCGCTCATCCTCTTTGAACCTAGCAACGGGGTACCTAGGTAACTAACAAGTCCAGGAAGTAAGGGGTAACTGGATATCAAACGTGGGATATTTTTGACATTATTGACACTTACGAAGGTCGCGGGTTAATGATCTACGTATTTCTCGAAGAGGGCTGAGTGGCATGAGTATGTAGTTCGTGGCCTCGAATGTATATCAAGTATTTCTGGGTTAATCTAATATCAGGTAAAGGGGGAATTAGAATGAGAAAGGATACGCTGTCAACATTCTCATCATTTGCACTAAGACTAAAGAGATAAGAGACAAGCAGCTTGAGTTTGTTCATAGAGATGAAATGTCGTTATCAGATATGAAGACATGCAATCGTTAAAATCAGCCAAGGTAGGAGGTGTGGAAGAGTTCATCCCACGAATTGAGAACCACTCGTAGAACGAAAACTCCACGGGTATTTGTGTACGTGATTCAAGTATTTGATAGAATTAAGGTGATGCTGGTGAAGCCTGACTTAGTGGACCATCACTTCAGGTTGGGCTTGAGGGGCCTGGGCGGATCCGGGATTGGCATCGTCAGCCATTTCAACATCGTCGTCCCCATCGCCAGCGTCCTCTTCCTCCAAGTCTTCCTCCTCGCTCTCACTGCTCTCAGCCTCGAGATCCTCGCTGCCAGCGTCAGAGGCGTCGTCGTCCTCTGCTGTAGTAGCGGCAGCTGTGGCGGTGCCCTCCATTTCGTGGTCCTCGCCATCCTGCTGCTCAGTCTCCTCTAACTCCTTGATCAAGGCGTTCTCTAACTCAACCTCCTCGGCACCATACGCCGCTCCATCGTCATCCAATTGGTCGGCTTCCGGTTGTTCAGGAGGGTATTCGGCGGGTGCAGACTCTTCCGAGTCCCTGTAGTCGTAACTTAGTTATACTCGCTAATAAGCGCCAGAAGAAAACATACCACTTGATGGCGAACCGAGTCACACGGGGCTTCTCAGCCAACACATTACGGCGCACACGCTCAATGATAGGCTTCGAAGGTGGGTCGGCATTAAGTTCCTCCGAGTCATATTCGTTATTGACATAGTAACCGACGCGGACGAATTCTCGACCATCATAGCTGCATGTGAGGAGGATGACCGTAACACCGAGGATCTCAGTCTGGGGAATGCGCTTGAGGTCTGGTGGGTCGGCCTCGAAAATGAATTTGTTCACACCAACGGGGATGGGGCCGACTAGTAACGAGTCGAGTTCCTGGTCATGTTCGGATCTGTAGAGACTGTTAGTGTCCAGCTTGTAAGTGTGGAAGGCAGACAACGTACGAAGTGGCGGAACCGACATATGTAAGCTTCCACTCGAGATCTGTGGATACGAGTTAGCAAATGTAATTGATCAAGTCTGATAGAGGTCGCGATGTGATCTCACCTTTCTGCAGTTGCTCCAGACACTCGAAAGTAATCTCGAATTCATAAGGATCTGAAAAGGCAGCCGGGTTGTTCAACACCTTTACACCAAGGAGCGACACAACAGACATGATGAATATGTGATTTTGTGTATATTGTGATATGAAAATAGAAGAATCGTTGGTTTCAGGATTTCAGTCAAAGGGTGTGAAGAGAAAGAAGCAGTGGTGTGAGAGTGTGTGATGGACAGAAAGAAGCTGTCGAGGCGGGCGCTTTCTTAAGTACAAAATCAATCAAAGACGCGCGCTCTGCTTTCACCGCGTCGCTCCTTGCATCGCGCTATCCAGGTCACGTGACACTAATTAGCTTGCCTGAACGGGCCAGACAAAAAAGCTTGGAGACACAACTTCCCCCAACTCTATTGTTGCAACATCACAACAATAACAACAAACCACAACGATCGCCTTGGATACCAATACTTGACCTGCTTTCCCCGTATCTCTACAGCAATATCCCTGTCTACCTTGGAATTTGCGCTATTATCCCACCTGCTGGAGCACCCCACTAGCTGCAAGCATCAATCCACATTACATTCCTGGTGCGATTCTTTTGTTATTAATCACATTTGAAGCTGTTGACGGCATTACTGACAGTTTCTCTGGGTGCAGAGTACTAGTTGTTGATCCCACGTTTCGTCTTTCGTTCCTCGGGTGCGCACTGCGCCGCTAAATCATGGCCGAGGAAGACGCCGAGCAGGCGTTTTTCCAGGCGCAAGCCATGAGCAACGAATATGATCCTGCCGGAGTAGCGCAAAATGTCGATGCATACGATTCAGAAGGAGACTATGATCCATCGAATACCTTGCATGATGAGTACTCGGTCACAGTAGCAGAATCTAATCCAATTGAGACCATTGTTGAAAGCAACGATGCTTCCTCCGCTACTCAGTCTATCCCACAGGATACCTATCAACCTGACCAAGTTGACACTGCACAATCATCCCAGCCTCCGTCCAGACCTGACTCGCAGACCTCTGTATTAGGGCCTTCATCTACTATGCATGTACAGCCGAAGGCCAAGACCATAGGTGGCTTTGTTGTTGATGACGATGAAGACGAGGATGAGGATGAAGGAGAAGATGAGGACAAGGATGAGGCAGAGTATGAGCCACCAGGAGTTTTGGAAACTATTGAACATGGTGGACATATTTCTGCAGGCGCTTCTGAGCAGCTTCCTTCTGAAAAAAATGCAAATGAAACTATTTCTACATCTGGTGTATCAATACAACCCCTTGTGCCTGAGATGGCCACTTCCAAAGATGTTTCTAATAATCCCGTTTCTTTCCATTCTGGTCACAATCTGTACATTGAAGCGCTGCAACAACCTGGAGACAATACTGATAGCAATGCACCCACCCCCATTCTTTTGGCGGCAAACTCTGCAGCGTCTCGGAGTCGCCTACCTCATGATCGCATTGGCCTGTTGGAAGATAGAATCAAAGAGGATCCTCGTGGAGATATAAATGCATGGATCGAACTGATAGCTGAGCACCGAAGTCGTAACAGACTCGACAACGCGCGAGAAGTGTACGAGCGGTTCTTCAAAGTTTTTCCATCTTCTGTAAGCATCATCACACTGACAAAAATGGACGGAGGCTGACTGAGTTCCCTAGGCTGAGCAATGGGTGGCATATATTAACATGGAATCCGAGAATAATGAGCTACAACGCCTGGAGCAGATCTTTAACCGCACATTGCTAAGTATTCCCAATGTGCAGTTATGGACGGTATATTTGGATTACATCCGCCGAAGGCATCCTTTGACTACAGACACGTCCGGCCAAGCAAGGCGAACTATCACGTCTGCATATGACTTGGCTCTGACTCATGTCGGTCTGGATAGGGATGCAGCGTCACTATGGACGGATTATGTCGAATTCATAAAAACAGGGCCCGGTGTCGTTGGTGGTACAAATTGGCAGGACCAGCAAAAGATGGATTTACTACGAAAAGCCTATCAAAGGGCTATTTCTGTTCCCACTCATTCCTTGAATACCCTCTGGAAGGAGTATGATCAATTTGAGATGGGGCTGAACAAACTTACGGTAATATAGTCACTTTCTTCACCTGTTCATGTACTAACAAGGCCATCAAACAGGGACGCAAATTTCTGCAAGAGCGCTCACCTGCATATATGACAGCTAGAAGCTCTTATACTGAGCTGCAAAATTTGACTCGAGACCTTGATCGCACAACACTTCCCCAAATGCCACCAGCCCCTGGATTTGCCGGAGATGTTGAGTTTCAACAACAAGTCGAACTATGGCGCCGATGGTTCAATTGGGAAAAGGGTGACCCTCTAGTTCTCAAAGAAGAAGACCTATCCGCGTATAGGACCAGAGTGTTGTACGCCTACAAGCAAGCATTAATGGCCTTGCGATTCGTCCCGGAGATATGGTTCGAAGCTGCAGACTTTTGTTTTCAGAACGGCATGGATGCTGAAGGGAACGAATTGCTCACTCAAGGCTTAGAAGCAAATCCAGAGAGCTGTTTGCTCGCTTTTAAACGTGCCGATAGACTGGAAATCGAATCTGAATCGGAACAAGATCCTCAAAAACGTGGTGCGAAAGTCAGAGAGGTCTTTGACAAACTCTTGGATGCTTTATATGCTTTGAATAGCAAAGCTCGAGAGCGAGAAGAGCAAGACATTGCTAGAATCAAAGAGCAATTCGCCAATGAATCAGACGATTACCAACCTTTTGCTGATGATGAAGATGAATTGGGACGCTCGCAAGAGGCTCAGGCTAAAGAAGCAGCAAAGGAGAGTCAAATAGAGGCCATGCGAAAAGCACATGCGACACAAATCACCATGACCTCCAAGCTGATATCCTTTGCTTGGATAGCTTTGATGCGCGCGATGCGCCGTATCCAGGGCAAGGGCAAACCTGGAGAACTTGCTGGCTCCAGACAGGTGTTTGCCGAAGCTCGCAAGCGCGGTCGTATCACCAGTGATGTTTACATTGCTAGCGCCTTGATTGAATATCATTGCTATAAAGATCCCGCCGCAACAAGAATCTTTGAACGAGGTGCTAGGTTATTTCCGGACGATGAGAATTTTGCGCTGGAATATTTGAAGCATCTCTTTGATATTAATGATGTTACTAGTAAGTTGAAGAAAACCATGCTGCTATCTCATCATTGCTAACGTTATTTCCATCAGATGCTCGAGCAGTCTTTGAAATGACTGTAAGAAGACTAATCAGCAAACCAGAAAACGTCTTCAAGACCAAACCTATCTTTGCCTTTCTGCATGACTACGAATCTCGGTATGGCGATCTAGGCCAAGTCATCAGCCTGGAGAACCGCATGCGCGAACTTTTTCCCGAAGACCCTACGCTTTCTCAATTTGCACATCGCCATTCAGATGCCAACTTCAACCCAGTTGCAGCACAGCCAGTCATTTCACTATCACAAGTCCGTCCTCGAACCGTGCCCTTGATTGATCAGCAACAACAAGGCTCAATCCAAGGAACGCCTACACGATATCTGGACGTGCCTCCTACTGGCTCACCCAAACGGCCCTTCCCATTAGACGACTTTGAAGATGACAGACCTCGAAAGTTCGTCCGTGCCGAATCTCCCTTGAAGGGTATACCAGCCCGTCGACCAGATCAACTGAAACGGCCTACCACCCAGGCTAATGGCGGGCAATACCGTCCTCAACCCTCAGCAGCTCCTTTACCGCGTGACGTCGTTCATCTCTTGAGCATTATCCCGCCTGCTTCTGCATACAACGCTGGACGATTCTCTGCAGAGAAGCTGGTGGATCTGATTCGAAGGATAGATATTCCATCTTCTACATCGCAGTTTCGACAATATTAATTAATGCATCCTGCTGGCATGGGATCTGATCATGCAGTGGTAAGACTCCCAGCCAAGACTTGTTATCACGAACGAAACTAAGATTGAATTTATAGGTAATCTCTAAGCCGTCTTGAGCCATTTCACATCTTGCATTTCTATGAAATGTCTTGTATAGTGTTTGCAACTGGAAAATAGAAAAGCCATGTATTATAATCACACCATCTTCTTTTCATTCTATCAAAGCCAAAAGCTTCATGTATTTGAATACTATCTTAGTCGGTGAATTAGTTGTTACTATGGCAGCATGGAATTGGACACAATCGAACTTCAAATAGGAACTGTACTACGTCTACTTGATCAATTGAGAAGGCTTGAATTGCTTTGATTAAGAACGCCAGCTCTCTGCTAGCATTATCAGTGATTGTACACATGCCTGATCGAAAAGAAAGTCCCTAATACACCCAGGTATGAATAAAAAGACCACCACCGCTCCAGAATGCACCAACGAAAAGCAACAGATGCTAAAAGAAAAAGGAAAGCGAAAAAAAAAAAGTAAAAAAAAAACCTATCGCTGATACAGAGTGCTAGGATTCATGTCCAACTAATTCATCACTGTCCATACTGCCGCCAATATCATCACCATGAGAGTCATGAATGATGTTCTGTAGGATGGTTGGTATGGAAGTGGAAGCGGTAGATGTGAATGCAGATGTCACCACAGTCGATGTCGAGTGTTTCCGTCCGCCGCCAGACCACAGGGCAAAGAATCCATTTCGCACACCAAGGGGCTCAGAGCTGCCAATTGGAATATCGTTCTGATGTGACGAAGAGGACGAGGACCACTGAATGTCAGAAAACTGGCCGTCGTTAGCGTATCCATCCCATAGACCAAGCAATTGCGCCATCAGGCGTCCAAACGCGACGATAATAGTGATTATCGGAGTCAGGATGCTGGAAAGATGTGACCAGCGCCAGAGCATTGTCGGTAGCACGAAGGGGAATTGCGGAGCGTCGGGTTGTAAGCAGTAGCCATCACAGACTTCGGCGATGGTAGGATGGCAGTAGATATCACACATGATGCTTTCAATGAGGTACCACAGCCCAAAAATAGCCGTTGCCCAGCCAAGACATGTAGGTGTTAATCGCTCAGATTTGCTGTCTCGTTTCCAGAGACGAGGGATTGGAATGGCAAGGTAAACACGTCCGTCGCCGTGATCATGTGGAGTCTTACCACATGTTTCGCAACGCTCTTCCTCTGCATGTATAGCCTTGCTATTTCCTGATACGATAGCACGCTCAATCACAGTGAGACCTGAGCGCGCATCCTGTATGCTGTGAATAATTGACTGTAACTTCGAACCCAGGCGGTCTAGAGATTTCGTATATTTGTCGGAACCCTGATTTGAAACCGTATCCTCCTTCACTACATCAAGCTCCTTTTCCAGCTCTTCTTCTTTCATCTTTGCGAATCTGGACGGTGATTTATCGTCCGTGATATCCATCAGTCCTTCTAGAGAGGCGATCGTGTCATCACCTAACGACAGAGGATTGCCATTCGATCTTGCATCCTCAATAAAAGTCTCTAGAGCACTTTTTGGTAATTTGGGTTTGACGAGTTCTGGCTTTGGTTGTTTCTTGCTATCGATGTTTGCCGACTTCTCAGTCAACACGTTAGACTTTGAAGCAGCTTCTTGTGTGTCGGGTTTAGTAGTAGACTTATCAACCTGTTTCTCTTTGGACGAGTTCCCAGTAACTGCGGGCTGTGAATCTTTCGTTGGTGGAATTGCGCTGGACTTTGGAGCTGTCTTGCTTGGTGAATCGATCTCTTTGGTGTTGTCCTCTCCATTGTTCCCCGTATTTCGTACGGTCATGGGTGTATCGACCCAGGCTCCTATCACAACAGGGGTTTTCTGTGGAAGCGGCGTCTGTTCTGTTTTTTGTTGCGCGGGAGTGCTTTGCTGCTGTGGAGGACTTTCGGTACGGGCCAATTTGCGGAGCAGCTCTCGAGAGTCACTCCGTTGTTTTTGAGACGGATCTCTGCCTATTGATTTGTAGATCGTGATCGGTGTGTTTGGGATGGTGTCGCCATTTAGTCCATTCCTTCCCAGTGATCGCGACCTGGACCGCGCACTATTGTGAAGACCGTCCGCTGGAGGAGCTCCCAGACGGGACCTCCCCGATTTTGATGCAAGTTCCTGGCTGGTTTTCCGGTCAAGTCGTGAAGGAGATTTATCTGTAAGACGAGGTGAACGACTTCTTGACTCAATCCTGGCTCTTCTTTCTCGCTCAATGCTGCGTCCAGATGTGTCAGCACGAGGGGTATCGCCTGTGATGGAGGTCAACCATTGCCGATGGTTCCTCGATTTGTTTCCCCAGGTTTTGGGCACATTCAATCCATGAACACCATCATCCCCACCAAAATCTTGCCCCGCGTCCTCTGCTGGTGGATCAGACTCGCGTCTTTGCAACCCCTCCGCCTTCGACCCAACCCTAGCTCTACTGAAAACCGGTGATTGACTCGTAGTAACGCGACTTAAACGCTCCTCGTCGCGTTTGTAGGTTGATAATTTCCCACGCACATAGTCATCTGTAGCATCGTCTAGGTAGCTGAAACCTGGGTCCAGACTCTCATCTCGAGTACGACGGTTGTGCAAAGATCCTGGAGAATCGCGCCTCCTCCGCTCGCCAGAGCTTTTTCGAGATATTCCATTGTCGAAGTCTTGGTCATCCTCTGAAACTAGATCTGCCAAGTCGTCTGCATCGTTGATTCTCTGGTACGTCTCGAGTATTTCGGCGGGCGGGGGACTAGTGACCTCTGCGTAGGGGGAAGGCAGGGTGTAACTGCGCTGATGCCGGTGCTTTGGACTCGGGGTGCGATCACTTGTTGTCGCTGGTGGCACCGAGCCCGTACCATCATTGGCGTCCATAGCGACAGTCCGCGATGTAGCTTCGAACGCGTCTTTCAAGGTTCTGGTTAGGCGAAAGTTACTGCGAGATCGTGTCGCATCTTTGGCGACTGCGCTGGGTCTTCGAGAATATTTTCGGTCAGAGGGATACGCGCGGTCAAGGTCGAGGTCGAGGTCGAGGTGCGCCCTGTGAAGATGTGGAGAAAGAAGGTCCTGCTGTGCCTGCTGTTTGTTGTCCCAGCGCCGAGAAGCAGCGCGATGGGTGATGTGATCTGACAAAGCCATGGCTAAATAAGTGTGACTGGAACAAACACTGTCATTATAAAAAATCACTTCTTTCTGCACATATCCAATTCCAAAAATATGCTACTCGCACAAGAATAAGCCAGCAATGTGAAGCAAGTATTGTTACTGCGGTGTAAATGGTTCCTGCAAATCAATGATGTTTTTGTAGATCAAAGCCATCTACCCCAATTGGGTAAAGTGCAAATATCTGCTGTCTCCACTTGCACATCTCAGTGAAGCTGCTTCTTTTCTGTGCTCCCTGATTGATCTAGTGATATTAACGTACGATTTATTTCATAAGTAAGATCTAAAGAATCAAGTACTCTCTTTATGCCTATCATCTCGCTAACATGGTTTGACAGATCAAATCACCAAAACCCCCTAATCTCTGGAGTATATGACACCTGGTCAAATGTTGAATCTCATCAACAGTCAACCATCAAGAAATTAGCTCCATCATAATTGTCCAGCATGGCAAAAGCCACCAAACGAACAGGAAAGGGCAAGCAGGCCCCGTCCACATCCACAGTGAAGCCGCCCACGCCATTTGTCAAAGCGCCTTCGGTCTTGGAACCATTTCTAGAGACACTCTCGCCGAATGAAATATATCTTGTACACATCGACCGAGAAAGTCCCGATTTCAAAAAGCAACTCTTTATCCTACCTGTTCTTCTCAATACAGCCATTGTACTATTTTTCGCGTATCGCATCTACAATGCGTTCTACGTTTACCCAGATATATTCGCCTCGGCGCTAGGACTATCGTCAAAATCGACGGTGGACTTAACCTCACAGCCTATCAAAACAGCAGCTGGCACGGTTTTAAGGCGCACACTCACTTTCTCCATCGATTATTTCTTTATCACCATCTTTCTCGCTTGGCCTATCCGTTTCATCCGGGGGCCGATATACTGGCGTCGGAAGGTCGGCTTCCGTCAGCGAGAAGTGGTTGTACGACAGAGCCGGAGCTCCTGGTCAGCGCAGCTTGAACGCAATCGTTGGATTTATGACGACGATAAGGTCGTCCAAGAAAGGGTCGTGCCGGCTGTGGCTCCCCAAAGAGTCAAGAAAAGCGGCTATCTCCTCATCGATGCCGACTGGGATCTGGACTACAGCGCCATGGTTCGAGCCCACGAGCTGATCAAACAAATCAGCAAGGGTTCGGGAGTGCAACTCGACGAATTCCGCACGGCTATTCTCGTAAATATGGATGACGAAGGATGGCTCATCTGGCGAGTTGCTGATGAGGACACCAAAGAACGAGAGCAACAACGAGACCAACTGCTTGCGTTCCAGGAAAAGCTTGCGGCTATGGGCAAGGAAGATCTTTTCTTTCGCTGGGTTGAGCTGGTTCAGTACGAGAGTTCTCAGCCGGGCGGCTTTACCCCTGAGCGGCAACGCAACGCGATGCTGCAAGCTCAGGAGATGTTTGAATCTGAGGGGGTAGACTTTTCTCAGTTTTGGCGTGAAGTCGGCGGTATGCAAGGCGGTATAAACCTGTCTTAAGTATGAGGATGGGATGATGATTTGTGTATTATACTTCCCTATTGTTGATCGGGTTGATCCGATATAGGAACAGGCGCAATTATAGCCTGAATATAGATCGCTTGCCCCAAGCGTTGGGCGGACGACTGGTATCCAATCATAACAGTTTGAAAGGATAAACCTGAATCCGCTTTTGTCGACGTCGGGGCTGTAAAGATTCATGCGCCCTAACATGTCGAGTTGGCCACGCTGTAGTGCTAGTGCGGCAACCAATGAGTCTAGACACGGCCCTGCTGCAACTGCAAGACATCGGACACGGTCGAGAATTGATAGCAGATACGTGCTACGCCCTAGTCTCAGAATTAGACCATACGTAGTCTCATGTTTTGATGTCAATGATAATCGATTTATTGATCGTTGTCCTGGCCTGTTTGCGGTAGGAAAGCTAAGAAATGCGGAGTAATCAATGAACGTATGATCACACAGATGCCTCGATCAGGAAGGTGCAAGATGATCATTCAATAGACCAACTACATACGGAGTACAGTTGATTCGATTGATAAAGACGATTTAGTCAAAGGTGATTCGATGGAAGCAATTGAACAGACGGAGGACCATACGGAGTATGGCATGGCATATCAGAGAGCTCCGCCCATTCTCAAACAGAGGCCAATTAGGTCGGCACTAGCACTGTCCGGCGGTGGGGAGCAGGGCGAGAGGTGGTGCGGTGCGTACTACGTACAAGTATATTGCGTCATCACCCGTCGTCCAATAACAAAACAACGTCGACGGCGGTGGCCATGATTGCTAATCTAGACAGACGTCTCGCCAAAAGGGCAACATTAATCCTTCTTTTTGTCGGAATGGCCCCTCTTGTGCGCCGGCCGAAACAAGCGCTGACTGGCTCCAGAGTCCAATGATCTCTTCCTTCCCCTTCGCTTCGCGCTACATCGCACTAGTCCTGTTTAGGCTAGTGGCAGGTGAGGTTACACTTTCTCGTGGAATTCCTGTCGTCGTCACCGTGATCTCATCGTCCCGCGCCTTCTTTTCTTTTTCTTTCTCTGCTTCCTTCCTTCTTTCTTCTCTTATCGACCGTGTGTCTCCGCCAATCGATTGTTCTCGACAACCATTGTATCTACTTCCCGATATCGACTTCCAATGTCATACAAGAAATTTGTAAAATGCGGGAAAAAGAAAGATAGTTCCCTTGAAAATCCCGTAAATTCGACCGAAACGAGGAACGTACCACCACCACCACCCAAGCCTGTGGTGGCCAAAGTTACGTGAGCAATATGCCAGTCTAGACTAGCTCCGTATGCGTTCTGGGATTCTATTTGCCGGATGGATCGTTGTCGAAGGGGCGGAGAAGGCTAGTTTGGTCGCTTGATTCCTTCCATGACAGGCGCATTCCTCTTCTTTCCACCTGTCGGTTGCCATTCTACAGTCATGCACATTGGTTTTTGGGATTAGACCACTTACATCTGCGAGTATCTACAGTACCTAGATGGCAAATTTCGGTTGTAGTTCCAAGTCATCGCTAAGAAATACGCTGTCATAGATGTTGTCCTCTGTCGTGTGCTTCTGGCTGACTCCAGTTGAAATATCGCTAATATACTAGCGTGTTGCCGGTCCCAGGATCGTGCCAATGGCCCACCAGAAAACCAAATGATAGACACAGTCCAGGCCCGCCGACAGAGAACAGCCAGCCAGTCACAACGGCAGCATTGGTTGAGTGCTACCCATCTCTTGATTCTCTTCCCTCCAGTCAAAACGTCTTCGCTAGCCCCTCCCTGCTTACGTAGTACTTGTTCCTTCGCATCTTCGCTCGCTCTCCCGTGCCTCCTTCCCTCCCCCAAATAAGTACCCTTCCAGCCCGGCTACGTCACTTTCCCTCCTTCCACTCTCCCTTTCTTCCAAATCCGTCCTTGGTACTGCATCATCGTCAGCATCATCACCAGCAACCCTCTGTGAGCGCATCAGCCGTCGACCACCACTCGATATTGATGCTTCATACTGTGACTGTGCACTGAAGTCTATCTACTGACTGCCATTATTATTATTTTTTACTTCGCGTCTTGTTTCTTACTGCGTGTTGTTTTCGGTTTTTCCTTTTTTTTCTTTTTCTTTTTTTTTCCCTTACCCGACGACCGGCTCGATTATCTACGCCGTGGTCGCAGCGCGTCGCCCTTCCCGGTCGTCATCGATCCTCTCTACCTTCCTCTTCTCCCTCACGACTACCCTTTTACGAGATCATGTCTGCTGCTGTGGCTCAGAGGGCTCCTC
This sequence comes from Talaromyces verruculosus, assembly GCA_001305275.1. Taxonomy (NCBI): domain Eukaryota; kingdom Fungi; phylum Ascomycota; class Eurotiomycetes; order Eurotiales; family Trichocomaceae; genus Talaromyces; species Talaromyces verruculosus. Next base: position 312,435 of record LHCL01000005.1, on the reverse strand, counting down.
TGGGCAGGACCTCATCCCCCATGGACACGAAGAAGAACATAATGAAGTCTGAAGGTAAGTGAGCTCTTTCCTTCCTGCGATCGGCTTTTCTCTGGTAGAGTGGCGTTACACCGTGTCTGCGATCGAGAGCAAAATGCGCTCTCTTGCACTTTCCTCTCCCCTTTTCCTTGAGCAGCTGGTGGACCGCATCCAATGACTGCCTGCCGCCGGCTCCGTTGATGTGTCTGCTATCCGCCATGACCTCACAATTACCCTTATCGACTCACCAAAAGTTCGGATGGCCTATCGCCTATCGCCCTATCCGTCGCAAACATCATCACCTGCCTAGACACACTTCTCAATCTACCTCAACGGTCGTCTCCTATTTCCCTGTGCTGCATACAATAATTATAGAATTTTATTCTCGATTGCTTGACATCACGCTTCTATTATCCATCACGTATGTTGCCAATTATGGGAACGCGATTGTATTAACCTCATCTTGGCACTACAGACTCTTCAGCAACCACCAAAGATCAGAAGCCGGCGACCGATACTGAAGCATCCCAATCCCTTCCACCACCACCCCGCCCAGCTGCTTCTGGTCCCGGCGACACCCCTGATTACTTTAATTCGCTCCACAACCCATTCTCTCTCGAGCCCAACCCGTTCGAGCAATCCTTTGGCAACCCATCAGCCGAAACCCCGGGGAAGTCATTGCTTCCCCCAGTCGCATCCATCACGTCTCCCGCACTGCCTGGAGCAAGCTCTGCCGGCTATAACTGGCCCAACTCCCTACGATCCGGACCTCTGAGTCCTGCTATGCTAGCGGGCCCTACTGGTAGCGACTATTTCGACAGTATTGGACGCGGCTTTCCCACACCCAACGAGTCTTCGCTTCGTACTGGCTTGACCCCTGGTGGTGGTGGGTCAATGTTCCCGGCCCCGAGCCCCAACACTCAGGCGATTCTCTCTCAGCTTCAAAGTGGTGGTGCGACTCCTTCGACACTCGAGTTCCACCGCACAGCCCTAAACGCAGCCAAGCGCAGCGGCTTCAATGTACCTACGTCTAACCCGACTAGCGAGCCCGAGCAGCTCCAGAACATGGATAAGAAGGCAGCACCACCTACTGTAGATCAATTCACGCATCACGACGCTGCTGATGCAGCCAACGGTCTCTTCATGCTTGCGAAGGGTGGCCAACCAAGCAACGACGCGTTCTCGGCAGCTAACAAGCCCGCGGATATTCCCGACACAAAGCGATCGACACGAAATGCTCACAACTCGGTGAGCAGTGGCCGCGAAATGACTGCCGAAGGTTCCGACACTCAAGGCGAGCAGGCCAAACCAGCCGCGAAAGGAAAGGGCAAGAAGAACACACCTGCTAAACAGACCTCATCCGCCAACGGCCGTCGCAAAGCGGAAGAAGCGCCCAAAGGCTCCAACAAAAAAGCCAAGACGAATAGTGGGCCTATGGAGGTGACTCCTGAAGAGGAATCAGACGATGACGACATGAAGGACGATCTAAATGGCAAGGACCCGAAGAAGATGACTGACGAAGAGAAGCGAAAGAATTTCTTGGAGAGGAATCGGTATGTTCTACGCCTTAAGCACGTTATTTACTTTGCATCTCTGACTAATGCATATCCAGTGTCGCTGCCCTTAAATGTCGTCAACGTAAGAAGCAGTGGCTTGCAAATCTCCAGGCGAAGGTCGAGCTCTTCACAACCGAAAATGATGCTTTAACGGCGACTGTCACTCAGCTGCGGGAAGAAATCGTGAATCTCAAGACCCTTTTGCTTGCCCACAAAGATTGCCCTGTCTCGCAAGCTCAAGGTCTTGGTCCTTTGATTATGAACGGCATGTCCGCCGGTTTCGATCCTCATCCATACAACCTCGCGAGTAATATGGCCATGCAACCCGGGGCGCCGATGGCCCAAGCCATTCGCCGATAGATGCAGCAACGGATAATTAATATACGACTCAAGTCTGCGAGGACTATTTAACGAAAGCAGATGTGGTATCTATTCGCTGCCGAACTTACACTCTCAAACACGACAGGGTCTCTTGTAACAGTTACTCTTCTTTCTTCCTCTCACAACCTTTACCGTCCCTACTCACTTTCACTTGACTACGGCGGCGAAACTTCTTTTCTCGTCTCTTACTTGTGCCTTCATAAAAGGTCATTGGCATGGGCGGAGTTCTTACGATGCATGGGACAAAATGGACATGGTCAAAATTCGGATGGTGTCATACGGGTGTGTACATCATCCTTCACCTTGAGGCGTGCCGAAATCGCTTTACTTTTCATCGGATGCCTGGGCTTTACTGATCTGCGTTCAGTGTATTTTTTTCCTCCTGGGGCGTTCGTTCTCGTTTTTACTGGTGGCGATTTCCTTCGGATTGGTTTGATTTACCTGGAGTTCCCCTGTACTTTTTGTTTTGCTGTCTCCTCACCCAGGCTTCTTCTTTTCCGGGTAAGGATTTCACTAGTTCTATTCTTTTTCGTGTCTGATACTTTCTATTTTTATGACGATTCGCACTTCTAGTTCGATGCTGAGGCGACAGAATTCGCTTGCTGGTCTAGACTGTGATTTCTTTCATCGTGGCTATGAATGTTCATTATCAAGAGTTAGCTAGAAGTTACGGGCTAGTAAACGAGTAGTCAATGCGACTAGCAATGATTTAATGCCAGATAAACGAATAAATTTCAATGGGTCTTTCGTAGACAGAGTCCCGTTTAGTCTGTCTTAAGACCTGCAATGCATATGTACTTTCGAGATCAGATGATTGGTTTTGGAGACCTTCTGAACCAGTGAACCAGAATCATCTGATCTTGATGGAATCTGGACTATATCAGGATCGTGAATGTCGTGGGTTCCAATCGACTTCTCTATTGAACGACACTGCTCCCAGGAGGCTTATCCGGAGTTGTTATCTAGAAGCAAACAGTGCAAACACCAGCACCAAGTCTTGCGCGGCGACAAACAAACAATTAATGACCTTTCAGACGCTCGCAATTGCAGAAAGAGAGCTAATCACCAACCTTCCCCCCATCGAGCGTTATATGCGGAAAGTTAACTGCCCCGTATGATGTCCCAATATCTGAAATACTCTTAACGAACAGACTCGACTGGAGATGACACGATCCACGTACCCAACAGAAACACGTCGTGCCCGAATGCCCAAACGGTGAAAACGATAAAGACCAAAACGCAACGATTAGGAAACTGTTTTGCGAATCTCAACAATGTCAGCACGACGCGCACCGGCGCGCTCACGCCGTGTCGAGGATGCCCTGTCCCAACTAGTCGACTCTCTATTACCGCCCATCTCTGCTTCCGCGCTCGGTGACGATTTCTCAGGAGACGAGGAGGATGCAGTGGCCGCAGCCGAGGAGCAACGACTTCAAGAACATCTTGGTCGTGCATGGCGCATTCTGGATGTCGTCGGTGCAGAGAAGGAACAAGCTGGTATTGATGGTAGTGGAGGATCTGCGGCGGAGAATATCAACAATGCCTCTGATCTGATCAAACGAAAATTACTGCGAGAAAATGCCAGTCCGGATAAAGCGGTGCGGTTTTCGAATCTCTATTCTCGGTTGTTGACGCAGCCTGTGCTCGGGCAGAAGTGGGCTATTCTATACTTGCTGTACCGACTGTCGGAACAGGAAGGTAATGAATTTAATGGGGAGGAAGGTGTGATCACAGACGAAGGTGGTCGGAGTCGAAGTCCTCTGCTAGACGATGGGAATTTGGACAATTTATTATTCAAGTCAAGGGCTAGTATGAGAGGAGCGCTGGTTGATGACGATGAAGGTCCTGCTATCAGTTCATCGGTCTCGCAGCGAGGAGAAGTCATAGAGCGAAAGCGACCAGTACGAGCCGCAGCGACGGAAAAGCCAAGACGCAGTCGCCCGGCGACCACAGAGGGGGCTCGAGAGACCAGTTCAGGACGACCCAGGGGAACAAGCACACCGAGAGAAGTTCCACAGGCTACTCCTTCGCAGACAGAAAAACAAGAATCGTCACCTACCAAAACAGCAGAATCATCTCTACTCCGAGATTTACCATTCATCCTTCAAGGTCTATCATCAACAAATATGGAGTTCTCATCATCCACAATGTTGAAACTACCAACCAATTTACCGATTCCAATGATATCATTGCTGCACACTTTGGCCGAGCCGTGCCTGCTTTATAAAGAATTATCCGGCTTTGTTGATAGTTCTGAAGGAGGACTTGTGAGCCAAGCTTTGAGGGCATCTATTTTCACTGAGCTGCGCTCTTATTTGGGGTTGGTTGCTACTCTTGAAGGAGAAATCAGAAGAGCCTTGACCGCAGCAGCTAGTGATGATACTAAGGGCATGGTCAAGGGCACCGTGACTCTTAAACGCTGTGTAGTCTGGACAAGGGATGCGACAATGGCCTTGCGTTTGATGAGTATAATGGTGGAAGAAGCAAGAAGTGAGTACTATTGAGACCACAAATGTAATGGTATCGAGTACTAACAGTACGTTCTTGCAGATAAAAGAGGTGGTCAATTGATATCCCTGATACACGGCTATTCATCATCTCACGGTGATCCTTTCGTCGGTAACTTTGCAGAGAAGTTGTTATCACACATAACGCGCCCATTTTACGATATGCTACGGCAATGGATATATGACGGTGAACTTTCCGATCCATACAAGGAGTTCTTTGTCATTGAAACAGAATTTCGGCCCAGCGCAGATCCCCGGCGCATTGCATCGAGTGTATGGGAAGATAAATACCAACTAGACGAAGAGATGATTCCATCCTTTATAACACAAGATTTCGCCAAAAAGGTTTTCCTCATTGGAAAATCTCTCAACTTCATTCGATATGGATGTGGAGATTCTGCTTGGGTGGAAGCCTACTCGAAAGAAACGTCCAAAGAGCTCCGATACGGCGATACCGCAAGACTAGAAAACTCCATTGACGAAGCTTACAAGACCACAATGGCACGACTCATTCATCTGATGGGTACAAAATTCAAACTCTTTGAACATCTTCGTGCTCTGAAGAAATATCTTTTACTTGGGCAGGGTGACTTCATCGCTCTGCTTATGGAGTCCCTTGCTTCGAATCTGGACCGCCCTGCCAATTCTCAATATCGACATACTTTGACTGCTCAATTAGAGCACGCCATTCGGTCATCAAATGCACAGTACGATTCTCCAGATGTCTTGCGCCGGCTAGATGCGCGGATGCTGGAGCTCAGTCACGGTGAGATCGGTTGGGACTGTTTCACGCTTGAATATAAGATCGATGCCCCGGTAGATGTGGTTATCACTCCATGGGGATCAACACAATATCTCAAAGTGTTCAACTTTCTATGGCGAGTAAAGCGGGTCGAGTTCGCATTGGAAAGTACATGGCGAAGGTTCATGACAGGCGCTCGTGGTGTTCTCGGCAGCGTGGAAGACAAAGTTGGATCGGACTGGAAACTCGCACGATGCGTGATTGCCGAAATGATTCATTTCGTATGCCAGTTGCAGTATTATATCCTTTTCGAAGTGATTGAAGCCAGCTGGGATCAGTTACAAGCAGCAATCTCAAAACCTGGCTGCACTCTAGACGATCTGATTGAGGCCCATACCAAGTACCTCAATTCCATCACACACAAGGGCCTTCTAGGGTCGTCGAGCGCGTCACGGAGCTCCTCTTCATCGACAAACAAGCCGGAAGAAAGCTTCCTTGCTCAGCTGCATCAGATACTCAAGATCATGCTAAACTACAAAGACGCTGTTGACGGTCTATATTCATTCTCAGTCGCAGAGTTTACACGCCGTCAAGAACTGAACGCAAAGATTGAAACTCGCACAGCACGCGGTCAATGGGGTGTGACAGAGCACGACTTCAACAACCCGTCTCCGTTCTTGTCAAATCAAGAGAAGGCGAATTTGACCGCGGATGATCATATGCTTACCTCCTTACAAACTCGTCTTCGCGACTTATCCGTCGATTTCCGTGCCCGACTTAACATTCTACTCGGTGATCTAGCTTATCAACCCGATGTTGACATGCGCTTTTTGGGCGTCGTCATGAACTTCAACGATGTTTATGAGCCCGTGAAAAGGGGACGTCGCGAAAAACCATCTGCAACCGCTGCGGGTGCATCATCATCAACTCGAGACAAAGACAAAGACCGGAGAAATCGTAGGAATGTGGTACCGTCAAGCAGCAGTGGTGTTGCTACTGGCGGTGCAGAAACCAAAGAGCCGCAGGGAGACGCTCAATGAGCTCTCTTCATTGATCATGTATACGCATTTGCAGGCGCAATTGACGAGTGATGTTTCGACAGGGATGATTAGCCATGGAGAATCGCATATACCAGTATGTATAGGAGTTGTAGTACGTATCAGTATGTTATTTGTATATCAGATCCTCTACCAATGGATAGAATCGGATTAGCTCCAGACATGTGGGGCGACAATCCAAAGCTTAAAAAAAGTTTCCAGCAAAAAGTTTGGCAAAGTCAACCTTCACGCGACTGCTCAACTTTTCTCGCAACTCTACTCTTCTATTTCTGATAAGGCGACTTTCTTTACAATTGACTGTACGGAAAACAATTATCTTAATTGCCTATTGCCCTAGTCAATTTTGGGGCGAATCTGCGCGAGACGACATGTCCGTCGAAAGCAAACACGATCTCAGTGCGAGCGAGCTAAAGGCGAAAAAGAAAGAAGAGAAGAGAAAGAACAAGGAGACCAAGAAAGAGAAAGAAGTGGTTCAGGCTGTGGACGATATAGCCAAGGACAAGAGCGAGAAGAAGTCGAAAAAGAAATCCAAGAAGCGATCACGAGACGAGGACGATGACGAAGAAAAACAACACGACGAACAAAACGAAAGGGGGAACGAGGGCAGAATAGAGGAAGACGCTACAGAAAAGAGGTCACGCAAGAAGAGGAAGTCGGTATCTTTCGCGGATGATGTCGATGTTCAAACAATTGAGCACAAGGATGAAATAAGCGGTTCTGGCAAAGACACGAAAACCGACGACCATGACGATAAAATCGAGGCAGACAACGAAGAGAAAAGCCGCGAGAGAAGAAAAAAGGAGAAAAGAGAGAAACGCGAACAACGACGGAAAGACAGCGAGAAAAGCACTTCTACGACCGAAGGAGATAAACCCACAACCGAATCAGCAGACAAGTCGATAATCGCCTACTTATCGCAATATTACCATGACCGCACATCATGGAAATTCCAGAAAATTCGTGAAGCGCAACTCCTCAAACACGTTTTCTCCCTGGAGCATGTTCCGTCCGAGTATAACCCAGCGCTGTTAGCGTACCTGAAAGGATTGAAGAGTGAAGGCGCAAGAACACGACTACGCAAAAGCGCGCAGGATGTCATTAAATTCGACGAGAAGCATACTACGGCTTCATCGGCAGATCAAAGTACGGCTACAGAGGAGACAAGTGGTATTGCTAAATTACCTGCTTTACCCGAGTCATGGAAGGAAGAATATGGCAATGCTGTGTGGCGGTTCAAGGGCAATTTGAATGCGGGTATCAAGGATTTGAATGAAGGTGTTACCTTGACTGCACCGAAAGGAGACGACAATGAAAATGGAGAAATTGATCCCGACATCCTTACCAGGCTTGAACATCGGAAACGAGCAGAAATGGTCTTGTGGACTGTATCAGGCAAAATAGGCAAATACTCTTCTGCAAAAAGTAAGCAGGAGAAGTCAGCAGATGCAGAAGCAGAATCAGAGCCCACGGAAACTACATCAGTTACGAAGAAGGAAACCAAGCCAAAAGCGCCGGCAAGGAAGAAGAGGAAGAATCGAACTATGATTGTGGAGATTTCGAGTAGTAGTGAGAGTTCTGATTCGGACAGTGATTGAGCGGGTTATGTATGCATGCAAAGTTCACATTATGATAGCATATTGTTAGGAGTTTCAAGGTTTCATAGTTACAACAGTGGTGCTCAAAATATACATTGTGGGTTTGATCTGCATTGTTTCCCTCTCTATAGAATGAAGTTCGTTAATAACATCTCTCGATTGTTGTTTCTCTTCGAGTTACAGTTTGTGGTGTCCAGATGTCATATCGTAATATTGATGACAGCCCTGCTCCAGCAGTATAGAACGGAACACTAATATGGGTCGAGACCCTAGACGTAGATATACGTCTCGTCCTCTTCGCATGGGACACATCCGGTTGCATAATCAGATCAGTCTTCCTCAAATGAGAGCCAATAGCCAAGCTACCACGGCGGAGGCTCGACGCCGCATCTCACTGACGCTTTGGAATTGTGATAGCAAGCTTCGCAGCTTGTCTGGTGTTCCATCGTTTTAGGGGGCTTCAGAGTCCCGAGATGAGCATCCGTCCACTGTCTCCCGCTAGACGGTGTTTTTCGAGGCCAAACTTATGCCTTGATGAACTTTCAAGGCATAAGTTTGGCCTCGAAAGAAGCACAAAGCATACTTTGAAGCTGAGCGGGGGTATATAGCCCTTTTTCGGCATCTGGGAAAAGAACAAGTCAGTCATGGCGAAGGCATAACAAATGGAAATAATGAAGAACCACCAACCTTTGACCCACTCGAGTTGCTTTATTGTTCGTTGATGGATTGCCTCCCAGCAACGCTGGTAAGAGACAAGTTCGTTCATGGCTTTGGACTGTGTGGGCGAAAGATGCGGGGTTATTGTATCTTCTGGCGTAGAGGCATAACATTTTTGATCTATCGAGGGCGTGTATTGATATTGATTTTGATATTGAGGTTTCTGGTGGACGTTTTGATACTGATGATGATCATGCGGCTGCTGGGAAACATTGGAAGAGAACCCCATTTCATTTCTTGTGGGAGTCGATGTCTCGGTGGTCACAGGTAAGAGAATGAGACTCAATGCTGTCATGATGTATGTTGTCTCGAAGAGCAGTAATGGTAAGAAGACTGTAAACTAGTGAGGATGATATGGGCTTTTGTATGATAACAAGTATAGTTCGAGATAGTATAGGGGATTGGAAAGGTTAAATGGGCTAAACAGATAGACCGAGGCTCGGAATTTATAATCTGGGCACGGATGACTTAAGGCTTATATCTGGTAGTGAAGCACATGGGCTCATGAGCATGGATAGGGTAGGCGGATGTAGGCATTCCATTCAACGGCGACTAAGAATGTATTTAGCTCAAGCCTCGTAGATCAAAATGCCTTTTAGGGAACAAGGTCCGGAAGACTAATGTTTGTAAACCCTGTTTACCCCTTTATAATCAGTAATCAGTTCATGCGGCGCAGTTTGTCCCTTAATATCGCATTTGATCCTTTAACACCTCAAATCCCTGCTGGACTCCACGAATCAATTAATGATGATATGTAGTCGCACGCACCTCGAGGACAACGTTACAATCTAAGCGGTTGCCGCTCTAAGATTTACATCCGGAGTATTATAGTCAGGGATATGCCAGGGTGTTTACAGATAACCTCGGAGATTGGCAGATAACAGCCGATATCAAGCGATGACCATGATGCACTCATAGATGCGTTACCTCGTACTGCGAACATATGATCACTCACCGTCCAGGTACGAAGATGAGAAATTGCTTTAGCATCGGTGTTTTACTGATACTCGCTACCTACCAATATTCTCTTTCAACGAAGGGTTGTAGTTCGATGGAGTACTCCGTACTTGTGGCTTGATGCTACTTCTAGCTGGGGTCTGCACAGGTGCACCAGAAGTAACTTGCTAGGAAGGTTAAGCCGCTTTGTATGACTCTAGTGATCCATAGAGTACATCCTTATCCGGTGTAGTGGTAGGTCCAACATCAACAACTGCCAGCCTCCAGGAAAAAACGTGACTAGTGAAGCCCTAATCCCTGTCCATGCTGCAGGACGGGCCAACGGTAAGCCGTCAGCGCTATTAGGGCCAACGCGTAAGTCTATCCACTCTACATGCATGTGTCGAGTTTGGGAAGTCTGTCTAAGTCATTTGTAGTTATAGCTATGAACTGGTCAGCCAGTCACTGAGTCAGCCACAAGCCGAAGTCGTCATTTTAAGCCTATGCTGACCCTCGGCCAGTCTTCCCGGCACTCCCGAGAATCTAGTCTCTAGACAAGTTTCATGATGTTCTCAAAAATAAGTTTCCACGTTTTTGCCGTCTCGCCGACTGAAATATAACCATTCGCTGGAATGAGTTCACCCGGACTATCATAATTGGCATATGAGGAATATGTTAATGTTTGACGGTTTTCCCATCGCGCAAGTCGCTTTGACGGACTACAGTAATCTACTCGCATCTTACTGAGTCTGATCAACAAGTTGCCATTGCCATATTTCGCCGCTTTCTAGAGCAAACATTGAAGCAATGGCCCCTCTCATTATTGGAGGAGAGTACTATCTTGGCATTGATGTTCAGACAGAAAGATTTTCAACCACCTATAATTGGAATGGATTCATGATATTGACATGGAAAATAAACTGACTGCGAATACATACATCGATATATCAGAAATATCAACCACACTGGAATCCTTCCTTTCTTTTCGTATCATTTTCCACCCCCCCTTCCCGACCCTTTTCTCCTTTTCACACCACCACTGCTCCTAGTTTCTCTCACTGACTAAGTTCAATGTTGATTAACTCCCGTAGCGGTTGTCTCGCTCATGTGAACACATGATGTACTACGAGGACTTAGAGTCAACACTTCCTTAGTCTCAATCTCAATAATCCTCAGCGCGCTTGAGAATACCACGAGCCATGTGACGTTTTCTGAGGTTGTATTCAACTGCCCGCTTGTTCGCAGCCGGAGACATGGTGAATGCAGCAGAACCACCAAAAGGACCAGCAAGCGCATTGTTGTTGACGCGTACAATGCAGACATTACTAGCACCACCAGCGGTACCAGAGCAAGTCATACCCTGGGGCATCTGAACCGTAATAGGGAAATCCTCGGTCTTCGCAGTGGAAAGACCCAATTTATTACCGGGGACATCTTGAGTGACTTGAGCCTTCTGAAAGGCGCTGGGATCTGTGCCACCAGAAGTGGGATCAATCATGGCTGTTAGGGGACCGGCCCCATCTTGATTGACCTAAAAGGATCATAAATTAGCTTGAATAGGCAAGATCATAATTCTGGACTAAGGGATTGATACCTGGTGGTAAGTCAAAGTGATGGTTCCATTGTCAGAGCAAGTAGGTAGACCACTTGTTGCACCGGTACCAGCAGCTGCCTTGACGCCACCTTCGACAGGGGCGTTCTTGGTGCTGGTACCTTCGGAGGTAGCTGCATTAGATCCACCGCTTTTTCCTATCGATTTGTCAATTATAAAGATATGTAAACAGCCAGGAAGAAAGGACGTACCACCACCAAGAAGACCGTCTAGGAGTCCTCGCTTTTGTGAGGAAGAGCCGGAGGACGAGCCTGTCATGAACATGGAAATAGCGGCAGCAGCATCGACAGGGCCACCTCCCTTGGTGCGTCCCAAGGCAGAAGCTTTGGTGCCACCCAATTCCTTCTGACGAATAATTGAGGTGTCGGCCTCGGCACCACAGCCTGGGGTTGCGCAGTCTCGGGGAGTTCCGTCAATGACTGTCCGATGAACAATTAGTTCTATTCCAGTATCAGATATTTGGCAAGCACTGACCTGACAAACCAGGCATGTTAACGCCGTTGGCACCCTGGATTGAAGTAACCACACCATGGCCGTAAACTTCAGCCACCAGGGCAAAGAGTAGACCAGCAGAAAGAGTAGAACGCATTTTGAATCTTGGGGCTAAAATTTTTATGGAAAGTAATGTGGAAAAGTTGACAAAAAGTAATAGGATCAAGTGATGCGTCCAGCGCAAAAAGAATATTAGCAAAGCAATCAAACTGATTAGACAGTGAGTTGATAAGTGAAGATAAAAGTGTGGCCTGATGATTCAAATATTGTGGGATTCATGGGGATAGATGCACCTTTATATACTTATCAGACACCAAGTAAATCGCCATATCTTGAAGATAGTCAACATTTGAAGCAATTTTGACGTGGTCCAGAAACAGGAGAAAGAAAGGAAGAGGCTCCCAGGTTGTCGATCTCACTGAGCCTAGCTCTCCATTTCCCCTCTACGGTATACTCACTGGCTCGGTTATCCAAAGCGCCTGCATTCTCCAAACGTATCCAAAAAATGAGTCGCTTCGGCGGGCAAATCCACGACTTGCCTATTACGGAGCATGTAAGGAGGCTTGCTGGGATGTGCCCAACAACTTGTTGTCAATACGTATTGCAATGAAGTGTGTAGTGTCTGACTCCCCTCATGGATTAGCTATATCGACCAAGATCATGATCTGATGGAGTCAGACTTCGATCAGACTATCTACCCCCGATTGAGGCGCGGTTGTCTCAGGGTTGAGGGGAAGAGGGAATCGAACTTCAGCTTCATGTGGAAAGAAAAGATAGCGTACACATGGATTGTGAATAAGCTTGATATCCCCATCGGATGCAACCCGCTGAAGTACAGAGCAGGCCCAGACTCGAAGCTTCATCCGCATACCCAAACAATTATCCCGCACTAGTACGGCCTATTAGTAAGGAATTGTAAAGTGATTTGTTAATCATGTCCCTGAAGCTTGTCGCAGACTGAAGCCCTAGGGGCTTTTTCCTTTTTGGTTAGTTGAGAAGTCTAGCCTCGGCAGTTTGATGGGACGCGAAGTGTTTTGTTGTGAGACGACACGAGATCTACAATAGCTTATTGCGTTCATGATAATTGATGCTAAATAGTGACTGGTTGGTTTGTGTCTAAGCTTTGTGATGCCTCCTGTTTTAAAACTGCTAAGCCACGATCAGGAAGAAGTCAGAAAACTAGACATTAGGAAAGTAATCTTGAAACGCTTCTTGTTAGGAGCCGCATTGTTGCTTAACTTTTGCTTGCCAATTGAATCGACTACTTGAAAAAATATTTCATGATTTATGATATTTGACTTCTAGATTGACAATTCAGCCATCTCTTTTACAGTGGTTGGTCCATAGCCCACACATGAAACTCATTACTCCATCTACCCATGGATGCTCCATCGCCTTAGTCATGTTAGAGATCCTATTCCACCCCGTAGCTCCCAGAATGTTAATAATAAATTCTTGCTATAGGTAAGTAATTCGCATTCGGGACAAACAAGTAAGTACGTATTATGCTTCTCGTCCAGTCTGATCACTTTTGGGAGATATCACACTATGCTAGATCATTCATGTACGTAGTATGTGTGCAACTTGTCAATGTTGGATCCTGTTGGTTTTACATATACTAGCCAACATAAATCTAATCATCTCGAATCTTGATGTATGACTCAGATTAATATCATCTCATCAGGCAGCCTAGAACAAAGTACTGGGCAGATATGGGAGGAAGAGAACAAAATACTGATTCTAGGAGTACCAAGCCTCTTAGAAATAGAGCTTCGCATGCTAACGGATCTTCCATAAATTACTATGTGTACGAAAATAGCGTGTCAGAATGACTATATTCGTGGCTCATTCGGCAAGAGACGTCAAAGTCGCGGGTAGCAAAGCCCTAATTGTTCAGATGAGGTTTATAGAATTGTGGATGATATGGCAACCAGATGCGAGGAGAGACAGATCATCCTTCTTCTTCTCGTCTTCCGTTCACAATGGAGTCATATGGATATGACTCATTCTCTATTTTTCAAGCAAGGCGTAGTTCCAGATAGTCATCCTACTAACAAAGTAGTTTGGCTCTTGGGGACCTATGTCGGTAGAACAGTATGGTTCCTCCTCAAGCATCAAGAATGCCTTTAGCGATGTTTTCGTTCTTTAAATTCGCCTTCTTTTTCGTATTTCTGGTCTTCATCAATCACTCGCCTCATTTATTGGTGATGAAACACCCTGTGCAGAGCAATCCCACAAGGATTTCTCCGATGGTGACCTCGTCTGTGACCAATCTGGGGCACGGGCATTATTACATTCATTCTGGTGTGCAGGTAGGCGGGCAATTGTGTCATGGACTAGTGAGAGAGTAATGTCTGTTTCGAGTAAGCAGGTATTTATTGCGGCATCGGCTTCACCAGAGCTGCAGCCAGCTACCATTATCCGTCTTCCGAACGCTACTGCAACGCAAGAAGAAATCGATGCAAAGATTGCATGGTTTGAGCAAGTCGATGACGTTTTTCACAGAGACTTTCTCCAGGTCGCTCTCGTATATAGGCCACTGGATGCGTGTGATCAAAAGCAGCTTCTCGCGATTCTCTCGAGATTCGGCACCAGAGAACTGCACTGTCTTGGCCTTTCTCGCCCTGATAATATACCAGAAGGACCATATTTTATTCAATCCCAAACATTATACCAGACGTGGCGCCTACATGAAAACACCTATGATGCATTCTATATATCCATAATTCAGTCCAATGATGGCTCGAACGTGTCAGTGAAAATAAAGCCCTTCCTCGGATTGAACTCTACCTAACTTCGACAGACATCTTCCAGTGAATGCTTCCTCCCCTGGAAGGCATCTCGCAATCGCAGTGCCATCACGCCTTCATTATCCCTCCAGCGTAGAGAAGCCTTTGAACGGCCTGCATCTCGCGGTCAAAGATAACATTGACCTCCGAGGCGTGAGGACCTCCAGATCATCACGGTCATATTTCAATACCTATCCTGCTGCCGAAACATCAGCCCCTGCGATTCAGAAACTCATTGATATTGGTGCGGTTGTGGTTGGGAAGACCGGACTGTCACAATTTGCGGATGCTGAGGACCCAACTGGAGACTACATCGATTATCATTGCGCATTCAACTCTAGAGGGGATGGCTATCGGTCTCCAGGCGGTAGCAGCTCCGGCTCCGGAGCTGCTGTTGCAGCCTATGAGTGGCTCGACTTGGCTATTGGAACCGATAGTGAGCATTTCTCAAGGTGTGATACTTTTTTGGCTAACATTTTGTGTCTTCTCAGCGGGTGGCAGTGTCCGAGTCCCGGCGAGCTATCAAGGTGTCTTTGGATTGAGAACGTCTCGCGGAGCATTGAGCCTTGACGGATCTCTGATAATCCACCGGTAAATGAGTCAGCTACCCTTGCAGTGTAATGCTGCCTCTAAACTTTCTGCCATACTGAACTTGATGCTATTGGTCCTATATCACGGAACCTGGATACGATGAGATCCATCGTACGGCACTGGGTTCAACACAGAAATAATACCTCAGGAACTCCCAAGAGGATATTGTACCCTACACACCTCTTCCCTATACACGATCCTGTCGGTCAGGAAGTTTATGATAACATCGTGTCTTCGGCCGAAAAAGCTTTAGGCATAGCACGGGAGGAGGTTGATTTTCGTGTACTGTGGCGGGACCACAGCAGTAGCTTCACGACGGATTCGTACGAGGAATACTTTCACACAGTGAGTAGCATTTCAGCCCCTTTTCTAACTTCCCGAAGGGCTGACTATATCATTCAGACTTTCATGGATCTTTTGAGTTGGGGTTCCTATCACGAGCGTGCCCAGTTCCGTTCTGACCACATCAGTAAGTTTGACGTGCCGCCTATAGTCAACCCAGTCACTCGGTATCGGTGAGATTGGAAAGGCCATGACCGAAGATGACATGAAAACCGCAAAGAAGAAAAGAGAGATCTTCCAGAGATTCATTGAGTGTGTGTTTTCAGAGAACACGATCATGTTTACACCATTCATGTTCGAGGAACCAGGTTCGCGTGATGCATATCGGCTCAAGTGAGAACAATGCTCCCTTTGCTATTCATCTCAAAGACTAATTGCATGACTACTGGATAGACCCTCTGACAGAGATCCAGCGGAACTTGCACTTGGTCTGCGACCAGCATTTCAGACTCCATTTAGTAGACAACCAGAAATGGTCTTCCCAGGTACGTCAATGTCCTTGTACTGGCCGTACGCTACAGAAGTAAGCTGACCATTTCAGTTGGATTAATCAGCACCGAGGATACTATGAGTGGAAGGGCCTGAGTCTTATGCAATTATGGCGTCTATCATTGGCGCAGTAGGAAGGTAAGACCCATCTCCACGGCTGTCTCCATTCTAATACATGCTCCTTAGGCTCCGATGCAATGCTGGTTGACGTGGTTGACACAGTTCTCAAAGCTGCTGAGCTTCCTTCCTCACTTCTAACGGGGCGAACTCCTTGGGTCAAGGATGAGAAATACTAAGTACTGTCATACCTGGGAGAGGAAGCCAAAGCCAGCAAGTCGGATCGGTTCTAGAGTTTCCTCTGAACTCTATGTAGGTTCTTGAGATATCAACTTCCATGTGTATAAGTCTGTCAGTCATCTGTGTCGCTAGGTACCTCGTATGACTCGTGTCGTTTATGAAAAGAAGTTTGAATAACATAACGCGTCATGATATAATCAGATGAATACTACAAGGAGCAGCCACATATTATTCACTACCTGAAAGTGACGTTTTCTCCGAAATCTAACAACTGTTGATATGGACAATCAGTTAGCTGTAGACCAAAACCATATGTGGAATGAAGTCGACTGTATATTGATCGAGAGATGATCGAGAAGGCAAAGATGTCATGTCTTGGCAGGAGGAACGATCAAAGGCGGTGAGGTATGGGCGGCAGAATGAGCTGGAGCTAGTGCTATGGCCTTCAAGCTCAGGCAGCTTCCTTGACCACGCAACACAACCTCATCCAGCTACATCTTATCCTTCTAAGCTTTATCTCGGATTTTTGTGATAGGACACTTTTAGTCAGCTTGCATATTGAAAGGAAAAGTACCACAAGTCAGGGATTATCGATCATCACCATGTCAGGTTAGAATCCCCTACCTTCAGCTACCTGTTGGTCTTCGAGCTTGAATCTAACGAATCTATTGCTACAGGAAGCGCAGGCTACGACCGACATATTACCATCTTCTCTGATACGGGTCGTCTATATCAAGTTGGTTCGTGGTGACACTTCCCTGTACTTGCCCGTCCAGTCCGATCTCCGAACCGGACAGTCCTTCATCCAACGACTCCGAGCAGAGCTCCGCACTCTCGAATCAATCAGCTAACAAGACGACTTTATCATAGAATATGCATTCAAAGCGATTACAGCAGCAAACATAACTTCCATCGGTGTTCGTGGCAAGAATTGTGCCGTTGTCCTATCACAAAAGAAGGTTCCCGTAAGTTGGATCACGACGTCTACCAATCAGCTAGAGCAGGACAGCTGATAGATGCGTCAACTTGCAGGACAAATTGATCGAACCCTCCTCAGTTTCCCACATCTTCAAGATCTCGCCTTCCGTTGGATGTGTCATGACAGGATCCATAGCCGATGCCCGGGCATGTGTTGACCGTGCCCGTGGCGAGGCTGCTGAATTCAGGTATAAATACGGATATGAGATGCCTTGTGATGTGTTGGCGAAGCGTTTGGCCAATATCAACCAAGTCTACACTCAACGGGTACGAGTTACACTGCATATGTGCAGCTTCAATGAGGCATCAATGTCCGAAGGGTTATCTGGCTGACATCACGTCCAATATAGGCTTACATGCGTCCACTCGGTGTTGCCATTACGCTGATCTCGGTAGACGACGAAAACGGCCCCCAGGTGTACAAATGCGATCCAGCCGGATACTTCGCTGGCTACAAGGCCACTGCATCGGGCCCCAAGCAACAGGAGGCAGTGAACTTCCTTGAGAAGAAGCTGAAGAACAAGGATTATGCTGAGGGTGACTGGGAAGAGGTGGTTGAGCTCGGGATCACAGCCTTGAGCAATGTCCTCAGTGTTGACTTCAAGAAGAACGAATTGGAGATTGGCATTGTTGGAGGCCCCCGGCTCGATGGCGAAGAGGGTACAGACGTTTCATTCCGGGCATTGACCGAGGAGGAGATTGATGAGCGGCTGCAGGCCATTGCGGAGAAGGATTGAAGGATTTAGAATGTACTCTCAATTCCGATTTGTCTAGTCTTTGCAAGCCACAACACATAAACAGTTTTTACCAGACATACCTCCCCATAACCGTTGAGACTTATGGCCGTTGAGCTTGGATTATGATGAGATACCGACAACAGGAGTAACAGGCAGGATCCTGCCACGAATCAGCGTGATACAGCTACTGTCTGCTTGAGTCTAGCCACGCTGAGGTGTTGTAACCGTTGAGAATGGGTTGAGTATACGACTCATTCAGGTGCGCCTCATTCGGAATGTTGTGAAAGAATACGCGAGCGATGCAGGAAGAGGACCACTTGGTGTTAATGAAGTTGTAGAAGCTTTCAATAGGAAGTGACATATGGTTCGAGCTTTTGCCACAGTTGACTATCAGCCACAAGTTGACGTCCGAACCCGGCAAGGCGCGGCTCCAGGTTCAGCTTGGATGGTCGACGCTAAATTCGTGGCTGGGGCCCATTCCGAGCTCGTGATTGGCCACAGATCTCGGCTCGATCCCCAATTGTCTTTTTGTTTTGTTTTGTTTTCTTTTTCCCACGTTTATTTCTCAGTCACATCGTCACCCATGACCCATCCCCATAAAACGGCCTAAACACAGCGGATACGTCCGTCATCCTTCTGGATTCCCCTGCTTTAGCCTGCCTGGATCTGGGCGCTCCATTTGCACCATTCCTGACATATTCCCATCCCTCAATGGCCGCGACCTTACCCTGCCCCGTGCCTATAAGAGCTGGGAGCGAGTGGCGTTCATGCACGAACGGTGATGAACCATACCGATAGATGAAATAAACACTCTCGATCAGGCCGCTAGGGTCGGAAAACGGGTCCACAGACATGGTGCAATGCAGCAATGTGTCAGTGGTATTCTCCACCCTGAAACTCAACACGACCGTTTAGGAAGCTGGCTGCTGTTGGCTGTTCCTGCAACTGCCGAGCAAGCGGGAGCACCGTGATTGACGTTGTTGGAGATCCATCTACAGCTGTCTCTGTCACGAGTAACAGTGTCAAGTTGAGTATGATGTACATGTATGTGCAGGAAATCTCAATGGCTGGCTGACCAAGCCCACTATCCGATCCCCTAGCCTACGTGTAATTGAGTCTTGACAGCATAATCCCCCACTCTTTTGGCAGTCCCTCTCCTAACTCCGTCGGCCATACTAACGACAATTGACCAGTCAGAGCACGGAAAAGGAGTGAAGTCAAAAAAATAAAAAGGCATGTTCCGAGAAAAAAAAAAAGTAATAGGGATCCACTTAGCACTATCCCAGATTTCCGAAGAGATCCAAAAGCTCGGATACTCTCTTGCGATGCCAATTGCCTGCGCCCATTGGCCCAACCAGCCCTACACTAACGAGGACCGTTCATCTTGTTCTGTGTCCACCGTCCACAAGTGCACACGTCAATTGATCTGGATTACAGGGAGGCTTAGTTTCCGCTGGAAGGAGGAGGAATGTTGTATATTTTACTTTTCTACTTAAAAGGCAGAAGTTCATCCATCGGTCGGATGAAAGCTTAGATCAATGGATGGCTTTTTGGCTTTGAACTTTATACAATAAGCAATTGACTTTCTTCTTTCTATTATATACTCTTCTGCTTTCTCTTCTCGATTACGTCTATACTTCTTTACAACGTTTCTAACCAGTCATTCAACAATTGCGTGTGTTTGCGCATTTCAAGAAGATATCGAGAGATATGGCTGACGGCTGTACGTTCCCCTTTCCCGAAAGAGTAAAAACAATATAGACTCGATTCCAGTATTGTATCGCAACTTGAATTTTTGTTTATATATCTAACTTGTCCTTGGTTCATAGTGAACGATGCACGAGCAATGAGAGTCGCCGAATTAATAAATGACTACCGAACACTCCAAGTTCACATCTCGCAGCAATTGGCTTCGGTGTCAATGGGCAATACGCAACAGGAAGGATATCGAATTCTCGCGCAAAGCTCAGCATCAGCACAGCGTCTGTTAGCTGCGGGATTCACGAGCATGCCTATTGAAGATCAGGGGAGCGATCCGGAAATGGAAAAGGCTCAATTGCGCCAGTGCGTTTTCTTCTCGCTGCTTTGCGAAGTTTCAGGTGTTGATTGAGCTGTATAGGGTTATCCTTGATGCAAGTGTTCGTCGATTCCAAGCGCACAAAATCTATCTCCGCGTTGCGGCCGCGAAGAGATGGGTCCTTAATCGCAACGAACTCCTTTCGCGTTCTTCCAGGGGACACAGTACTCAATTACGAGAAATCGATCAATTGCTGCGCCAGGTACGTTCTTTTTTTACCCTCAGTACCCCTTTTTACTTTTTCTACGCAGACTACGGTTGGCCCGGTTATAAGAGGATGTTCTTAGGGCTAATCTCTACCTGCATTAGGAACTGGACAGCATCACCGATCACACTATCTTTTCAGATCTTCGACAAGCTGATTTAAGAGCTGGGCTCTGGGTGTCTGAAGATCCTCCGCTGGCGGCTATTCAACTCTGGATCAACAATTCTCGACACTGATCTATTTGATTTATACAGTCCACTATGTTAGGACTCATGCAGGGCATGATTACTTTTTGATATTGCGGATGGAAAGTGCACATGACTCTAGATGATGTTCATTGATACCCTCGTTTCTTTTCTCTGTTTGTTTGCACTCTTTCTCCTTTCTCCCTCTCCTGCTGATGCTAAAGAGGGACGGAGCTGGAATGTTTGATACATTGGCATAAATTGCATTTGACGGAGCGACAGTTCTTTGATGGGCTTTACTTTTTGTTTCTTTCGCGAATTGTTTACTGCATTTGATGAAAAGCGTGTCTAGATAGGATAGGCGACGGAGAGCCGCATGGGTCATTGCAGATAGTGCTGGCGCTATTTGGTCTGCTGAGATAATAAGATAATCTTTTAATGTTCATGGTGTATCTGTCCTTCCTTCGGTCCTTCGGATCTAGAGCAGCGATACTACCTAGGTATAGGGGACCTCGGAATAATTTTCTCGTTTAGAGCTTGGTGTTGTACTGGTTAATAACCAATAAATCTCAAATCCGAGCAGACAGGTCCCAGATGACGCTCTATCAGATCTTAACTCATCTATCATCGGCAACGCCGAAACTTATTCTGTATGGGTCTTGTTTCATTCGTTCCAAGGCTCTTGACTTCGGTAGGTACGTATACGGAGTAGCAATCAATTGTTTGATCGGTCCACTCCAGAACCATAGAACCGTATAACTGTATACCAAGCCCAGCTGAAAGGAAACCGTAACGATCACGCGTGGAGGATCTGGGAGGCTGGAGGTGGAAAAAAAGAATTTTAGACTATCATGGCGCCAAACAGTTAGTCAGTGGTCCCTAACCCGATCAAGTTAGGGCTAAGCTGTCGCATCGCGGTTCGCAATTCCTGGGCCTCTGATTGGGCTGTAGGCCTGCCGAACCGTTTTCTTTTCAGCTCTTGTCCGCCACGATCGTTTAGACTCCTGACTCCTGCATCGTGATCGTTGATGAGGTCAGTACGATTTAGCATTGGCATTGCGCTTGCTGGGCTATGTAATTGGCGGAAAGTCAATTAGAGTCTTAGTTGATGTATATTATATTTACTCCGTCTCCGTAGTCCTTTGGAAGTCGGGAGATCGGAATGTCGAGCACCTCGGGCTGGTACCCTGTACCTCTGCGAGTCGAAATCGACTGATAGGTTTTCAACGTGATATCGATCGCTTCTTACTGCAAATAGGTATCTGTCAACTACAATGTCAAAACGAAAGCACTTCCAAAAAGGTTGTTGAAGAAACACAGAATGCTGTGATATAGTTTAGCTCGGATGGAAGCACCTGATTGGCCGACCGGAGCTGCCTGAGGTCCTCCGCAAGGACACCTCTCCACTAACTAGCTTTCGACGTTCTACGACCACATCATCACACAAATAAGAACAACAACCGGACTCTTACAGCCTAACCAATTAGCGAGATCTATCACAGAGCATATATCACGGATAACGCAAAGCTATAATCCCCCACTGACAAACAACAAAACAACAACAATGCTGTCCGCCCTCGGAGGCAACCTGTCCAATGCGCGACAATCGATCGCTCAAGTCCTCAACTTCGCCCTCGTCCTCTCCACAGCCTTTATGCTATGGAAAGGCGTCTCGATAGCGTCGAACTCCAGCAGTCCTATCGTGGTCGTACTATCCGGGTCTATGGAACCGGCATTCCAGCGCGGAGATTTACTATTTTTATGGAATCGAGGTGAGAGGACTGAGGTGGGAGAGATTGTGGTTTATAACGTTCGAGGTACGTAACATTGATGGAATAATTTCTGAGGCGAAGATGGCTAACGGTTTTATAGGCAAGGATATCCCAATTGTCCACCGAGTTGTCCGCTCATATACCGAAGAAGACAAGAAATCAAAGGCCAAGAATAAGAAAGCTGGGTGAGCTATTCTCTCACGGGCAATGTCTTTCTTACAGTCCGATACTAACCAGTATCTATTAACAGCCTTCCTACCGTTGCCCCCCAAAAACTACTCACAAAAGGAGACAACAACCTTGCCGACGACACAGAACTATACGCCCGAGGACAGGATTTCCTAGACCGCAAGGAGGATATTGTGGGAAGTGTTCGGGGGTATATTCCCGGCGTGGGATATGTCACGATCATGTTGAGTGAACGTCCATGGTTGAAGACTGTCTTGTTGGGCGTAATGGGGTTGATGGTTATACTGCAGAGGGAGTGATTTACCTATCAACGTCATGATTTTGCAGGTGCTTGTATTTTTGGGCTCATAGAAATGAGATCTTTTCTCCGGATCATTTCGAGGTTCGTGGCCATGAATTATTTGCTGAGTATCCAGGTAAGCTGTAAGGCCGACATACAATACGTACCAGGTACCAAGGTATATTGTATGATGATCGTGTGACAGGTTCGAAGCACGTAACCAGACTTCGACAAGGATAAAAGAACGAGTACATGAAAAGTCATGTGAATCGTTTATCGTCGAACAATTTCAAGATTTGTTAGATTTGTTATACCTGCCCGCTTATTGTCTAGGCAGGTACATTTGTGTAGGTTGTGGTATGATACCAAGGGACGATATGATAACGGGCCACAGGGAGCTACCTACCAAGCTACCCCGCCAAGATAAATATACCTTCCCCCTCATGACCTACCTGCAACTACAACCTCAGCTTGAAACTCAGCTTGTTACATTCTGTTCCTACTTTTTGCACTTGATTTTCTCTCTTATTTTCAGTTTCCTCTGAATCCAGACCGGCATCATGGGTAGCATGAAGCGCATCAGCAAGGTCTGTCCTACTTCTGTCGCATGACGAGGATTGCTTGATTCGGCTCAAACTGACTTAGCCTTCAACACCTACAGGAGCTGGCTGAACTGATGGAAACGCCTCCTACTGGAATTTCAGTCCAGCTTGCCGATGAATCAGACGTATACAAATGGAAGGTTTCCATGAAGGGTCCCGAAGGTACCCCATACCAAGTACGCTCCTTCGCGCCTACTACTCTGAGAAGTAAAGAAATGGTTATATACTGACTTACCTATCAACAGGGCGGCACATTCCACGTCAACCTTACACTACCAAACGAATACCCATTCAAACCTCCCACCGTCTCCTTCGCCACCAAAATCTACCACCCCAACGTCTCCAATGACGATAAAGGCTCCATGTGCCTCGGTATGCTAAAGTCGGACGAGTGGAAACCATCATCGCGCATCGCAGCAGTGCTCGAATTCGCGAGACAATTGTTGGTTGAACCCATGCCCGATGATGCTGTGGAGGGACGGATTGCGGAGCAATATTCAAATGATCGGAAGCGGTTTGAGGAGGTTGCAAGGGATTGGACGAGGAGATATGCTCGGGAAGAGAAGTGATTGATACTTGAATCTCTCTATCTTATTCTCTTCTTGTGCATTTGATTATCGGATTCGATCTCTATCGACTAGCTCGTCTATCTCAGCTTGCTCAGTTATTTCATCCACGCCAGAAGAGGAGTAGAGCAGATCAGAGATCGCATTGATCATTTTCATGGCGTTTGGGTTTGATTCTTCCGTCGTTCAATTTTGGTGGCTGATCGGTGTTTGCTGTCTATCTCTCATACCTCCTCAGGCTGAGACCTCTTTGCATATGTATGTAATATGTAGGCCCTTGCTGGAAGCACATTGAAATTACGTACGAGTGATGTGTTGGCTTTCTTTTTCTCGTTGCTTTGTTTTTATCTATTTCTCGCCATCTGAAACGCCTAGTATATAGTAGGTACATGTTTATTACACTCCGTGGAGAGGGACTCCGGGATTTGAGTCAGATCTAACGGGTGTGGGTTGATAGGTCTGATCTAGAAGTCAGCCTTGTGTTCTTTGACGCGCGAGACGGAAGTGTAATATGTCTGAGTTTGGATATTCGCTTAACATGGACATTTTCGGTGACTATGCTCGATGGACCTCGAAGGGAAACACCACCTGGCCGTAACGCACATAGTAGTCATCGTCGGCGTGAATAAACGACTCAGCTCTTAGTTCGAGCACGCATGCACGTATATGACATAGAATGACATGTCAAAAAGCAAGGTCAGCAGTTGGTGATGTATGACGAGACTAGATCAGTCGGAAGTATTGCCGTTATGGCGGCCCTCAGACCTCGTACTAAACTAGACGATATGTGTCTAGGCTCTCAAAGATTTGAATCTTGGATGACTTCAGTTCTGTTGACATCTCCGTGACAGTAACGCGAGCAACAGATAATCTGTTGAAGTAACACGTAAAAGTTGTAATCATGAAGAAGAGCCAAGTCATAAGCCATTCTGTTAAGGTCTTCAGGAATAAGGAGCAGACCAGTACGGTAAGGTACGTAATTACCGAACCGAGCTAATTCGATCCGTCATTTCGGGCGCTTCGGATGGTCCCGCGTTAATACCACCGGTAATCTTAGTACGGGCCACTACGTACCTTCTCTGCCTTGTTATTAATTTGCGGCTTCCTTTTCTCCCCAACCTCTGCTCTTCCTCTCTCTCTCTCTCAACCCAGCCGGGTCCTGGTCGCTCCATTTCTCTTCTCCAGCTTCATTTCTTCTGTCCGTCTTTACAGGCATGGACTGCCTCTTTGTTGACCTCTTGTTCTGCACTCGAAACGCCGATTTCTGAGACCTGGTGTTGTCTCTTCCATTCGTTGTCCCAAGCAAGCTGCTCGCTCATTCCCTCCTTTGTCTCTCCGTCCACACGCAATTGAAGCTCGACTGCTAGCTCGGCATTGGATATTTCGTTTTTTCAAGCTAGAAGGAAAATAAAAAAAGAAATAAAATTCGTCATTGGCCCGAATCAAGACAAGGAAATCGCGAAAAAAGAACCCATTTCTAGAAGGTTATCAACCGAACTCAGTCGCAAATATTGCCCGCGTGTCGACAAAGAGGCTTTGATTGTGTGTCTATCGTATACCTCTCGTCCAATCATCATTTACTTCAGAGATCGTCAGACAACAAATGCACAGCGAGAACGGCGGGTATTTCAGTGGCCATGGTCACACAGCATGGGGGTCCACCCCTGGACAATCCGACCTCCGGTGATGATATCGTTCAACGCCGTCGCGTCCCTCCGCCACACCTGAAGCTGGACAACAATAATAGTAACACTAGTGATTCATATGATCGTCACCAACAAAATCCAGTGTCCCCCACATCTACAAGTCAGACCAAATACATTCCTTACAGTCCTCGTCTGGCGCGGCCCAACTTGGATCAACTCCCCTACAACACTGATACCTCCTTCCAGAACAGCCTGTCGCGCGATGAAGAAACATTTTTCCACCCGCATGTATCAGATCCCATGTCCTCTCGCCACGACATACCAATTGCCAGCTCGCCCCCGGTAAAAACTCCGAATCGAACCAGCACTCAGCATGAGGAAGAACAAGAAGCCGCCTGGCCGTTACCGATGACTGACACTGCGCAAAACATCAGCTCCGCGCCTCGGATGCGGTCAGCTCGAGCTGGTTTGCGCATTTCCATGTCCACTTCTTCTCTGAACGGCAGACGTCGCTCGCCTCTCCCTGATCGCCAATATGCAGATATGAGCGCCACCAACAGACCACTACCTCGATTCCCCCCTCGTACTACGCCTGATTTCTTGCAGTATAATGATCCGCTACGTTCCAGTCAGACTTCGGGCCAAACATCGTACTCGAGCTTCGAACAGATGAGTGGTACAGAACGTAGCAGCATTCTGACCAAGAGTAGCTCCATCACGGACATGTCGCCGGACACCCCGAACGGTTATTTTGGCGAAGACGAAGATTGGACTGTTGAAGATGCCATTGGCATGTATCTCGACGATATCATCGACGTCCCGGAAGACTCGGCATCTGCCCATTCTGCATCACCCGGGGGTGAGCTGGATGCCATCGCAGAAAATATATATTCGCCTACCAAACGGACATCTGGCGCTTCACTGACCCCTCAGCCAGAAGATCCGGTAATGGAACCTCAACAGCCACCATCTGAACAAAGACAAAGTGGCTTCAGTTTCACGAATGTCTACCGAACGGATGAGCTACCGGTTGAAGACGAGAAAACTGTCAAGGGACCAGATGGACAAATCGAAAAGCATAATGAAGTTGAACCATCGCGATTGACTGGATCATCGCAACCCAGTGCAGAACCGGCAGGGCCGGCAGGTGACGAAACCTCTTCGCCCAAACCGAAAGTGTCCAGACAACTGTCCCCTCAGAACCTCTCCATCGATACCTCGGCGGCCGCTAAAATGGATTCAACAAAAGCCCCGAATCAACCAATTCCCAGCCCGCGTTATTCCACCATAGTACGAGTCGCAGGAAAAGTGCCTCCTTCGTTCCTTCCGGGCGCTGACGACCGAGATCGATATGGCTTTCGCAAAGCAACTCACCACGTTTCACGTGAGCAGTTCGAAGCTTGGAACAAGCCGTACGCCACGTTGGCTGAGAGTCGCCGGCTCAAATGGGTCAAATTGATGGAGTCTTCTGGGCTGCCGACCGAAAATCCCATCACGTTTCCTCCCAAATCAAATACACTCAAGAAGTTCGTTCGGAAAGGTATCCCAAGCGAATACCGAGGCGCCGCCTGGTTCTACTACGCTGGTGGCTATCAGCACATGCATCCGAATCCTGGGCACTACGCAAGGCTAGTGCACCAGGCCATGTCTTCACCTATCAACACCGACAAAGAGCATATTGAACGCGACCTTTATCGAACGTTTCCTGATAACGTTCACTTCAAACCTGAGATGCCGACTGAAGCCGGCAGCGACAATTCGGGGGGGAATATTCCCAAGCATAGCTCGGTCATTGTTGAGACACAAATGATCAGGTCGCTCAGACGGGTGCTCTATGCATTCGCGCTTCACAATCCCCGTATTGGATACACGCAATCACTAAACTTCATCACTGGCATGCTGCTTCTTTTCTTGCCAGAAGAGAAGGCGTTCTGGATGCTTCATATTATAACCTCTGAATTATTTCCGGGTACGCATGAGATCAGCCTTGAAGGCGCCAATGTAGATATGTGGATCTTAATGGTCCTCTTAAGAGACAACCTACCGGGTGTTTACACCAAACTAGTCAGCACGACGCCGACAACATCAAAGGCCAAGGCCCCAGCATTGACTGTCAATATGCGATTGCCTGACATCACGCTTGGACTCACTAATTGGCTCATGTCGATGTTCATTGGCAGTTTACCGTTAGAGACGACTTTGCGAGTCTGGGATTGCTTCTTTTACGAGGGATCCAAAACGTTCTTTCGGGTTGCGTTGGGAATCTTCAAGGCTGGCGAACGTGAGATCCTTTCGGTATCAGATCCAATGGAGGTTTTCCAGATCGTTCAAACCATTCCGAAAAAGCTACTCGATGCCAATGCACTGTTGGACGAGAGCTTGAGCCGGAAATACCGTATGGGACAAGGGCGCATTGATGCGCTACGTGATCAGCGAAGAGAAGCTGTTCGTCAGGAAAAGACACGGCTGTCATTGTTCACAAGCAAGGGCTTAGGGCTGGATCGGCCAGCCACACGGACCGGAGCCAGAAGCCCGCTTCCTCGTCTCGATGGATGGCGAGCTATCAAAAAGAATACATTCAATTAGACCACTTCAAACATTCGATCGAATCATTTATTGCTTCTTTGTTACTTTCAATTCTTTGTGTCGTCATTGCATACGATACTCTTGGGATGAGCTATCTGAGCGTATAGGC
This sequence comes from Talaromyces verruculosus, assembly GCA_001305275.1. NCBI lineage: Eukaryota > Fungi > Ascomycota > Eurotiomycetes > Eurotiales > Trichocomaceae > Talaromyces > Talaromyces verruculosus. The sequence goes on along the minus strand of LHCL01000005.1, from coordinate 284,381 downwards.
GTTGATACCCTTGTTGGTTGATTTTTGTTCCCTTTGGAATGTTTCTTTCTTGTATATTTGATATACTTCTTACACATTCGTTGCAGGAGGCTCACTTAGATGGATAGACGAGATAGATGGATGCTCAAGCTACCATTCACTCTTGAAAAGTTTAAAAGACGGCCGTACTTTCGGGCGGTTGGATACTCGGGATAGATTTGAATCTGATCTATGACCAAAACATTCTCTCAATCAAGGAACCTAATATACCGATCTTCACTGGCTAATGCAAGCACGTAGTATATGGTGGTGGATGTCAGGGTGCATCGAGTGTATGTGGCCCAGAGTCACTGTGCAGAGATCAGACGATGTACAGAATAACAGCATGTCAATCCATCAAAGTCATTCCATCCTCTACATTCATATTGACGTAATGATGGCCATTAGATAATAGAAGGGGGTTTCAAATCCCACCTTCAAGCTGGAGGCTGTCTCCATTCCTGTAAGAGCCCAGCGCGTGTTGATCGGGGATCTGACATTCCATACCATAAGCAGCACGCGTATCAACGCCTACTGAAAGTCTTCTACGTACATGATCCTAACACATATAATGCGGAGAACAGCATTGAAGCCCCAGACCAGACACCTCCGACTATGCACGAGAAGTTTCAGAATGATTAAAATATCTGTATACTCAAGGTTTTGCAGGGCTAGTCAAATGGCAAAGTGCAAATAATTCCATCCTTCCATAATCTAGGTCCACTAATCTCTTCCTCTAGAACGACATAAAATAAGCACTGCCACAGGAGTCTCATCATGGACGGCGATCTCAATTGTATGACGCGCGATGTCGTTGAGTTGTATCGTATGCGCATTCCAGAACAAACCCTAACTCGCCCCTTTTTTCCAAACAACACGCGATAACCAAACATGCTCCATAGAATGATCGCCTCGTCGACACATTCCATCTGGCAACTTTGTCTGTGTGAGAACACTGTATGTTGCTAGTCCAACTAATCTTGTAATTAGCTGAGTGTTTCTTTCCATCATTCGGTATGTATCGATCCGAGGCATTTCCTGTGCTAGCTCGTTATGCCAGCATCGTTGTGGCATTGAACGTGGAGGACTGGTCGAATACTTAATACGTAGACGCAAAACAATGATGGCTATATCAATGGCTGTTCTGCCCCGATTGATTCATTGACTTTCTGGAAGTGTGCGACATTCAATTCAACCAACAGCCTCCGACAAAAGTGATTCCTTGCAACAGAGTCTTTCGACCACTTTCACTCGCTACTACGACTTTGATTCAAAAAACTTCCAGCCAAACGCTTCGACAAACACTCGTTAGCAAAGATGCGTTCATTCGTTACTCTTCTCGTTTTTGCCGCTGCTGCCACTGCTGCTACTTCTTCTCTCGCCGCAAGGGAAGATGCCCAGACCTGTGCTGTAAGTCTATATTCAACTACTGACTGATGAGAAATGCTGATAGAAGTAGATGCGAACTCTCTTATCCAGCAGTGCCTGCAATACTGGCGATGCTGCCTGTCTCTGCTCCGACTCTGCACGCAAGTCTGTCATGGAAGAGATCAAGTCTGCCTGTGGTGCTGAACAGAGTGACTGTACGTCTACCCCATAACTCCTGTCATGTTATTACTTCGTACTAATTGTCGATATAGTGACCAACAGCGTGGCCACTGAAGCATGCCGCACACAAAAAGTGCGTCGTGCAACCCAGCCCTCCGCCACTGTCGTGCACATGGGTCTCGCAACCCCCTCTGCCTCAGCGGCAGGCCGTGTCAACGGTGCGCAGGCGGAGGAAGCATGCACCTGTGCAAACACCAACACCAAATCCAACACTCCCTCCGCCCCCTCTGAAAACGACACCGAGGACCCCGAAGAAGAAGACTCGAAGATGACTGGCAGCACATCCCACGGCTCCAATACTCCCTCTGGTAACTCCGCCCAGAGCAGCCGTGTCCATGCGCCCAGCATGATTGCTACACCCGCTGCCTCCTCTGCTCACCATGGTGTCATGACTACCCCTTCTGCAGCATCATCTTCTCGCGTCGCTACCCCAAGTGGCGCTGATGCATTCTCTCCATTCAGGGGCGCTGGTAGCCAGGTCATTCCCAGCTTGACTGTTGTTGCTGGCTGTGTCTTGGCTGGTATCGTTGGTGTTTTCGCTGCTTTGTAAGAAGCTCAATAGTCCGCCTCGGTTGTGTCAACAAGGAAGGGTGCATGTATTGTTTATATCGGTAAGTATATTTTATTTTCTGTCTGAAATTCTCTGGAATGGCGTTTTTGTATCTTGGTTCAGGGGTTCGATTCGTGTGTCAATGTGTAATGTTGAATGTCATGTTTTATTAAAGGACAAGTTACTGGTTCGTCTTTAGCTTTAAGAAGAATAATATAGATTCAAGCACAATTATATCTAACTTCGTCTGTTAAATGTAGTGTATGTTCTAATCTACTCTTGCCCTAGAAGTTGGAAGGTGCTCGGCCCGATATCTTGTATGACCTCCTGCAATATACCATCTGCTATCAAGGCCACTGCGTCTCGTCCAGCTTTCATGGACTTGTCTATAGCACCAAGTCTATGAGCAACAATGATTACAGTATGGCCTTTCTCAGTAAACTCTCTATCAACAATCTCATAGACAGTCGATTCGGTTTCGACATCAAGGGAAGACGTGACTTCATCCAAGACAATGACGGGCTTCAGTCCTACACTTCGTAAGAACCTGGCTTTGACAAGTGCCCGACAAAGTGCAAATAACTGGCACTGTCCTACAGAGAGCTCCTGGAACAGTGCGAGTTTGCGATGCAAAATCGGATGTTTATCAAAGTCTTCTGAAACGTCGATGATAGTAGCTCCCTCCTCATCATAAGATGTGTTGCCCTCTAGGAAATGTAACCACAAGCCCGTTTCAGTCAATGCATCGACAACAGCGTCGTCTGTCACTGAGCTATCTGGATCCAAGTTGAAACGCAAAGTCTCATTGGGTAGAAGGAGAGGGTCTTGAGATACAGCAATGAAGCAGCGTTGTCGTAGTAGATCTAGCCTCACATGCTTGATACCAATGCCATCTACCTCTATCCGGCCGGATTGTAGCTCTAGAAGCCGTAAGAGCGTCAAAAGTAATGTGCTCTTGCCACTAATAAGTTTGTGAGCCCCTCAGTCAAAACTATCTGTAATGTATGGATTGACTTACCTGCCTGTACGTCCGCAGACGGCGAGTTTCTGACCGGCAGGTACGTTCAGGGATAGGTTTCGCAGTGCAACAGACCCAGATCTAGATTTGCATGTGTTAGAGGAAGAAAGGAAGAATGGTAATAGGTTGTTAGCAGGATACATACTGATATGATGCAGTGATGTTTTTGAACTCAATATTCCCTCTTGAAGGCCAATCTTCAGGCGGCTCCGAGGTTTCTGCATGTCCACCCTCAAACGGCGTCATCTCAAGATTTTTCAAGCGAGCAATAGCACCAAGTGAAGTTTCTAACGTAGTCCAATTTCCCACAAGCCTGAGCAAGGTTGTATTTGCTACTAGCATAATGTTGAGCGCAATCCCAACTTGTGCGCCGCTGACCTGTTCTCGGAACGCTACTGCGATAGCAACGGCACTTGTTGCAATGGCAGCAGCTAATAGATCCAAGACAATACTGAGCCATCTCTGGAGACACAAGAGAAGAAATTCAGGACGCTGGGAGTTGTCGACACTTAGGACGTTTGCGTCTATCATTGCTTTGGACCAGCCGAATGACCGTATTGTTTCGAGACCCTCAACCTAGGGAAGTCAGATTTAGATGATATTCTCTCTCGAGATTTGGACTACTTACGGTTTCCAAGAAATTTGAAAATACCCCTGCCCGAGATTCCAGCTCCAGAAATCGAAGTTGTCTTGATGTCCGGAGATACGCCTTCTGGATCACATAGACCAGAAGTATACAGGCTGGTAAAGACAATGCAAGCCACTTTTCAGCCATGCAAAGAAGTATTATCTGCATGAGAAGCTTGAAGATTTCTGAGAGTGTCAATATGTTTAGCCAATTTGATAGGGGAGTCATGAGACCTACGAACCACGACGGTCTGAAGCGCTGATGGCAATTGCTTATCGACAAGCTGCATGTCTTGACTGAATCTAAAAAGTATAAGCATTAAGCCTAACATGTGAGGTATCTCCACTCACCTGTTTAATATTGAGCCAACATCGGTCCTTGAGAAGTATGATAAAGGCGCGCTATAAGTGGTTAGCTATTGCCTGTCAATATCGAAACAGGAATACTTACCTAGTCACGATGTATAAAAGACGCTCATGCAGCCTCGACCCTGATTGCGGAGCAAGTCGAATTAAAACGGACCTAATAATGAGCTGTGATCAATAATAATATGCTGGAAAGGACAGATATTACAGAAACGTACCACATTAGAGTGCTGGTGGAGGCCCACGACATTGTTGATAGAAATAGAAAGCCACAAGCATAGAACAGATCTCTACTGCCATCATCGGTCCACAACTGAAGCCAGTATTGGGGAAAAGTGATAAAGAACGAGTACGACATAGTGCAGCCTATCAATACCAGCAAATTTCTAAAGCCAATGTAACCAAAATAGTAACCTGCTCTTTAGATTAGCCGCTGTCTATAAAGGCGTGTGGAGGAAATCCTAAAGTCACCATATAGAGTGGGATCTCCAGTCTTTCTTGTAAGGTCCATCTCAGTCTCATCTTTTGTACGCAATTGATTGTTGAGGTTCTCGAAGCTTGCTGCCAGGATGGCATTGTCATTGTTACCGGAGCTGGAAGAAAACTTTGTTGAGAATGCAGCTTTGAACTGGATGTTTTGCCAGTTCCCTTGGTCCAGGATTTCATGATCCTTGAGAACCACAATATGGTCCGCAACATGGAAGTACTGGGCTACACCCGGGGTAAGTCTATTTAATTGCACTTAGGAGTGGGTAAGGGCGACTTACATGAACTCGAGACGAGGATCGTAGTAGTGCGCAGACGCCTGATTAGGCCCGAGGTCCCAAATAGATTCTTGAAGATGGTCCGCTCTGTTTCACCATCCAGTCCACTGAAAGTATCATCTAGCAAGAGTATGTCACATTTTGTAAACAATGCACGCGCGAGAGCCTGCAATTACTTTTAGCACAAGTCAAGTAAAAGTAGAATAAAACTACACACCACACGCTGTCTCTGTCCTCCAGATAGATTGAGGCCATTACTACCAATTTGCGTCTGGTCACCATCCGGCAGGTTCTTCAAATCATGAGTGAGACAACATATCTCTACTACCTCGTGGTACCATCTTTCGTGATATTGTTCGCTGTCACTATACATGTTAGTGGTCCCGCAGATACCTTCTTTGATTGTACCGTTTTGAAGCCACGGTTTCTGAGCACAATATGCTATGCTTCGTGTTGATACGTTAATTGAGCCTTGGACAGGGACGACTTCTCCAAGGATAGCACGTAGCAGAGTGGATTTGCCACTCCCAGTAGGACCGGATATTATAGCAAATGTTCCAGCGGCTATTTGCATGTTTATGTTTCGCAAGACAAGCTGCTCACGGCCGATTCGTAAGTCTTGAATTTGAATTGCAGGGTTAGACCAGTCCCAGAGCAAGTCATTCCGAGTGTTCCCCGATAGTACTTGACGAGTATCTTGTAAGCTTGGTTGAAGCAGGAAGGTTTGAATCCTTTCGAAACCAGCGAATGCCGCTACCACCCGCGGGACAATAGTCATGACCATATTCGCAGGATGCGTGACCATGCTCAAGATGGCTATGGTGGTGAAGGCGGTTTCTGTATCCAACCCGCCACCACGAGCCACTGATATCAGAGCTGAAATGACCAGCGTGATAGCCGGAGAGAATATCCCGAGAGCGTTGGCTGTACCACGTCAGACTTTGGATTCCATGATCCTCATCCAGTATATATGGCATACCTGACATGTTATAGTAGACCATGACCCATCTCAGCCTTGAGGCTGCCCAGAGCTCTTCTTCCCTAAGTTCTTGAATGCGGCTCGTGAGACTGCTTTGATATCCCAGCATCTTGACGACTTTCATGGTACTTAACATAGAGCTTATAGCAGCTATACGACATTGTGTTGCATGGTTCCAAGCTTTTTGGCGAGGTTGTAAATTTTTCGCAACGAATCGACTCATGTACGAACATACTTGGCAAATTAGCATCTGGTCAAGGTAATAATGAGCATGAGCATACTTACAATAGATCAGAACGAGCGGCAGAGGCCAGATCCATCCAACTTGAGTGGCTAACAGTGTAACGCCGATAGTTACCTCGATAATCTGGGCCCAAATCTCATGGATCATTTCACCAACACCTTCGAGACTATCTGCATCCGTGCTCATGAGTGTGGTGGCTTGACCGTTGTCATATGAAACGGCGGGTGAATTCATGGTCTTGTCATGAATGAGTCCGACGAGAGAACTTCTAGTCATTAGCTTCAGTCTATTTATGCAGTGTTCATATACAGCTGTCGACGACTGTGTTGCGCATTAGCTCGTGAGAAGTATGTGAGAGAGAGTCAAAACTTGGGCTTACAGCAAGGCCAACATAGACAGCCACAGCAGACAAAACAAGCCAGAATCCTTGATTAGTATCTGCGTTCGAAGGATACGATACAACGTATCTGATACTTTCTCTGATCAAAATCGGTTGAGAATACCGAAAGAAGATCAAAAACAATCGAGGCACGATAGCGGCGAGAAAAGGTTGCTTCAGGCATCTCATCAAAGCCAGGGGTAGACTCATCTTCGTTTCGGGCTTGGCTGTTTTTGTGATTAGACTTGGAAAGAAAATACATCGAGACTTTGACTGACCTCGTTGAGACCATGACTTTATTATTGCTTCCCTGGTGAGCTTCGGCTTCATGTATTGACTCAGGGTTGGCAAATCCTGGTTGACGAGGATGCTGGTATACCCTCGAAGAAGAATCGGATTGATCCATATGAAGAAGGCTCTATTCAAGATACCATGGCGTTCTTCAGGTGATGAAGGTGTGCTAGATTCATCAAGTGCTTTGCGCCGCTTGACACAGCACTCGAGAAGCAAAAGCGTCGAGTGTACACAACAGCGAAAAAATATTGTGCGGGAAAAATGTGCATGTTTAGCAACATGGGAAGGAGCAGCTAATATAATGATATCGCATATCATGGATGCGAGAAGATACAGCGTAGTGAGATCTGAAGCTCTATCGGACCGCCGTTGCTCCTGAAGTAGGAGCAGGCTCAGACATACTGCAGCGAGTATAGACACAAGCAGCGAGCCCAGATGCTCGGTCTTTTGCTGAACATCCAATCCTGGGAGTTCTATCCAGCTCAAAGACAATATGGCTGCAAGCAGAAATCCAAGAGCCTAGATATTTTGAGTTGATGTCAGACATGCAATTGGGACCCTAGACAAAACGAGGAATACTAACTGCCTTAAAGGGACCCAGCCATTCTGGAGAATTCTTGATGCCAGAGTGATGGAGCTTCCACAATCTGGCCGGGGAAACCAAGAGAAATAAAGCATCAAAAATTGTAGATGCGATATAAAAAACGCGTGCAGGATCCGGAGCCATTGTAGCTATTATCTTGACATCTGACATTTTGAGAAGTTGCACACGAGACCAACAACAATGGTAGACAACATCTGGAATTGATAAGGAAACAGCCCATAGGTACCAGACACTATTTCTGATGTCTCAGAATGCTAGCAAGCTAATCTGCGCCATCTAACCGAGCCCCTGCACTTTCCTGCTGCTGCTTCTTCGTTCTATTGTTAATTGATGTCGCCATACTAGCGCGTCTTTTCAAATGAAACATTAGATTAGAGTATATTAATTTGTATTGCATGCATTACCCTCATACACCGCTAAATGACCGAACTCCTGCCCTAGACAAACCAAACTATGGTCTCGCGATGTGATGTATCAAGGCTACCCATTCCAGAATTAACAATTAAAGGTATCAAAATTTTTCACTCGTCACACACTGAGTCACATTAACCACCATCCACACAGCGCATTTGACCCCAGCCGACAACAACGTGACAACAATCTGCAGTCCAAAAACCAACAAGCTCACCAACATCTTGGCCGGTCCTGGTAGGTCCTCACCTTCTCTGCTCGATCCTTGACCGAAATGTCCATATTTTTCCAAGTCGAATTCCTCGACTATGATCTGCTTCGTTTTGCCGTTTGGCTTACTCTGGTTCTTCTTGCCACCAAGGAACGAGAACAACCCACCCTTTTTCTTTTCCGGCGTGCTGGGCTTCTTTTTCTTGCTTCGTTCCTTAGACTCTGCTGCGCGTAGTTGTGCCATTAGTTTGGCTTCTTCTTCCGCTTCTTCTCGCTCGGCAAATGTGGCAAAATATTTCCCCGAATACGTGGTGCTCGTTTTCGCGGCCGTAGAAGCTATCGGATTGCGGAACAGTCGGCTTTTACGACGCTTTTGCGGTACGTGTCTGGGGGTCCGTGGTGATTCTAGACCGGGCACGTATAATTCTGTGCTAGCAAGGACAGGGTAAGTGCTTTCGTCCGTGACAGCGACGGCAAGAATGGCTGCAATCAAGGAGTCGATCGCATAAAGCGATGGAATGATGTTTGTAGTAAGTCCGGCACAAATAGAGAGAGTCATGGTGTTGAGATCGAAGAAGGCCAAGGGTTCATCAATATCCGCCTGCGGTAATGTTGATGTTCGTGGCGTCGCTTCCATGTCTCCTGCCTGGACGCTGTTGGGTGACCGCGGGCTTGTGACCATGATGACGGGGGGTTGGTAATGCTCGCTCTCCCTTTCTGCAGTGAGAGAAACGGTAATATGTAGGATTCCAGGTTTCGCCGTCTGCACTCGGGGTAGTGGGTTACCGTCATCGCCTAGTAAGGCCGGTGATTGTTGCTTGAGGATAGATGGGTGCTGCAACTCGTATCGATGCTGTCGCTCGTTCCAAATCAGACGACAGGACTCTTGAGACGCGGCGCGGTTGACTGCCTTTGTCTCTACTTCCATGGCCTCGGATGGAGCGAGGGCATGATGTCGAGTGAGTTCTGCAGCCTGTTCGATTGCAAGCATAGCTGCGAGTTTTGAGAAGATAACAGTAACTAGTCCGTCATGCGGTGGCTGGCGACGAGCTGGGTTTTCAAAGTCGAGAGCCATAACCTGGACACCACGATTTCGTTTCAATGGATGGTTTCTTAGTAGTGAGAACCCGTCTGTGCTGGCGTGTAGGGTGTAGAATGGTAGTTGAGGGTTACCAAAAGTGAAAGTAGTGGTATCGACCCTGTTACAACGTGGTCAGTGACTGCTTAGAGACTAAATCGTGGATCTGTAGGCGTACCTCTCCGCACGCAAGTTGAATGTACCCAAAGTCTCTTGCAGCTCTTGTCCATTGGCTGACTCCCATAATGTCACCAAGTCTTCCGCAGTCGAGTATTGTACCCGAGGGCTTAGGGCTCCAGAAGGAAAGTTGAATACGCTAGCAGGTACCGTCTTAGGCTCAAGAACGGCGTCGACCTCAGTAGGCGGCACGTGCGTTTCACGATATGCTCCATTGGCATTGCTAGCGCCCTCCAGAGATGTGTTGTTTGAATCTCTATTCTGAGGAAAGTAAGCCTGCTTGTTCAATGGCAGGTTAGGGTTGTACTGCGGAAACATCGAGTTGATCGGTTTGCCAGGAGAGACAGGAGTCTTTTGACGTTGCTCTGGATTCAGTTGTGTCGTGTCTGTCAGAGTCTCTGAAGGCGAAGCATTTGAAAGACCTATCGACCGGGGCTGTATGGTGTCTGTGTTTGTGTCTTCGATGATTTTGATAATGACGGATTCGGTCTGAATGCCGGACTTGATGCCCTCATCCGGTTCAGAAACAACTGGAGATATGTTTCTTGTCTCTTCTCTGTTAGGTATTGTCCTGAACGGATTCTTCTTGTTCTTCGCCGGAGACGGGAAAAGCTGGAATGAAGCTTTCGCAGCCATGTTGGGTGTTGTAAAAGGTAGAGACAATATAAATCAAAACACAGACGAAAAGCAAATGGTATATAATCTAGAGGCCTGCTCTATCACGATTCGAGACTCAATGAACAAGAAACAAATCACTGAAACGACCTGCGTCTATCGAATGTAGTGTGGAATTGCAACGCCTTAGCAAATGCAGAACAAAACTGCCCAGAAGCAAAAAGAAAAGAAATAAACACCAAAATTACTGGAAAAGGATATCTGATCTGGAGAGCCATCCTTTCTCAAGGGGATTTCTTCGCCTTATGAATTGCGTAGACATGCTCGCACCTCCGCAGTGAAGAAACGCAGGTGCAGCCGTATTGTCCGGCAGACCAATGGCCATCCTGAAGAATTCCAGGTTGTCGGCACACTATCAGCGACGGCATGACTAGACTGCTGGATTCTCGCGTTGTGACAGGCTTCACAAGTGTGAAGAGCACGCAGCAGAGTGCATTGGGCCAGTGATGCAGCCATACTAGACGCTCGAAGGTGAGCTGTTGCTGATAATTGGCTGAAGCAGGGGATAGCGGGCCTCGGAGGGCGGCGCGTAACTGGCTCAAGTGTTTATCGCGACTGGCCAATCAGAGCGCTGTGTTGCAGGCGTTCCTGGATGCCTTGGCAAAATGGCTCCCCTCAGACGCCTGTGCTTATTTTAGACGGCCAATCACCAGCGAATAGCCTCAAATTGCTCGAGTCGCCTGACTCGCCGCTGTCGAGTAGCATGCAGTCTTGCTTTCTCGCGTTTTCGTGTCATAGCCAATCACCATGACTGTTCTGTTTTGTTTGTGATCATACATACATGCTTGGACTCTGATCACAGCAGCACATCATATAAAAAATATGTGTTATCTATGGTACAATATCTTAGTTATAATACATGATAAATATTTTACATGGTGACCTACTTATGCTTGTTGGTCGTACATGGACTCCGCCAGCTCCTTCACAGTTCGGATTGCACCTTCCATGTCTCCCTTATTGAACAGGAACAGTCCCTGGAGAGCAGCAGTACTGACAGCTTTAGTCATGTCCGCTTTATTGCCATTCTTGTCCTCAATCAGCCCAAATTCAGCAAGACGGTCCAAGAATCTCTCCTTGTAGACGCCATTGGCATCAAATTCTCCATAAAACCGATCCCATAGTGCGGCAACTTGATACCGAGTGGCCTCTCCCAGCCGGACAGTCATGTCCACGCGGCCTGGCCGCACTAATGCCTCATCAAGTCGGTCAACATGGTTGGTGGTCAAGAATATGATACGTTCTTCGGCACTTGCAACTCCGTCGAGAGCATTCAAAAGCCCAGAGAATGTTACATTGGCGCCTCGGTAGCCATCTTCATCGGTCTGCACCCGACGATTGGAAAAGGCGGCGTCAACATCCTCGAGCAGGACCAATGTCCGATTTGGTATGATAGTCAATAGATGATTGAGTCGATCATCTGTGAGACCGCGCTCACTCAGGTTCAAAATTGCAATATCGTAGTCGAGCTCTCCTGCCAGTGCCTGGATAAACGAGCTCTTGCCGCTGCCGGGAGGGCCATGTAGGAGATAACCTCTACGATAAGGAATACCACGATCGTAATACCAGCTGCCACTTTCGAGGAAATCTTTTACATCCTCTACGATCCTTTCTTTTATGCCCTCGTCTAACACCACCGACTCCAGCGGCCGTTTTCGTCGAGGATGCCCAAATTGTTGCCATTCCGCACCCCAGCTGTTGTATATCCGTGTTTTCCCTTCATGAGACTTTGCAGCGACAGCATGTGCTTCCGTGAACATCTCCTCAAAAATATGTCTATGCGCATACAACGTCGTAAGGGTAACCGTTTCCCAAGGCCGGCCTGATTGGAGGTCGCGCGATGAGGACTCTCGCACTCGATTCACAAAGACAAAGGCATTCTTATATCGTAATACATGCCTTCCCGGACCCGGTATTAATGTAAACTGCGTGTGAATAGCGCCGTTCGCATGTTCGACTTTCTGTGTCTGGATAGAAAGTTGTCGCATCGCCGGAGTGAATTTTCGAAGCAAGGTCTCTATTACTCCCAATTTCTCACCACCTTTCGTTCCCGCCGACCGAGCGCCATTGAGCTGTGATTGTTGATATAGCGTCATCCAATGTAAAAACCATGGGTATGAATCGTCTTTGACATTTATTTCGACGTCGACGAGCATACGCCGACGGATGAGAGCGGCGCCATGCTTGAGGCCTCTTTGCGCGAGTGCCGCGGCGGTTCCTAGACCAGCTAGACCGAATCCCTATAGACAATATATGTCAGTTTGTCCATCCAAATACCAATTGAAAGAGACATGAATATAGACTCACCGCCGTAAAGAAAGGGTTGCTCAGCAGTTGAGAGAGAATCCCTCCATCATTCCCGCCCGGTTGGACAAGTCCTTGCAAAGCCCCGCTCTTTTGCTGAAGAATTAATTCCGCTGGAGATGATGGCTCCAAAGTTCTGGTTGGCCCTTCTGCGTCCATTCCAGAGTTTTGGTACGCATAAAAATGAGATACATCGGCAAAGTGTCGAAAGGGATGAGGGTATGTTCGTGATGGTACGTAGAATAATTTTCCCTGTTCGATCCAGTCGCGGTTCCTTCCCCGGAAGCTTGGTGACAGAAAGCCAATCATAGCGCTGGATCTTATCAGATTAGATCCAACTGTCGGCTTCTTGTTTGAGGGCCCAATATCCATTGCTCCTCTTCGAAATAACAGGGGTTTTCTTTTGTGTACGAAGTAGTTTTAGATTTCGAGGTGTCGCGAGTAGAGAATGTAAGATATCTGCATTGTGGGAAGTAGAGGAGTATTGTCCTATGGGAGAAACTGTGTTGTGCAACAACCCAATTGAGGGCGAAACACTGATCAGGATAGAGAGGACACTTGACTGTATCTTCGTATTTGTCTGACAATGAGCTACAATAGTTAGTGCTCCTGAAGAAACTAACCTAGATGTAAAAGCCAGACTTTGTTGCTGGCGAAGAATCAGGGTCTTATAAGTCCATTCAAGTCCAAACCGCTTCCCGATTGGGAAAGACGAAACAAATGCGCTAAAACCGCTTTGCGCCCAGCTGTCAGACAAACGCCAAAGAACGCGAGAGATAAATGCCTGTCATTGTAACTGACAAAGGAAGCTACTTTACCGCACTTCTCTGTCATATTTCCTTTTCTCTCATAGGGCGCTGCGGCTAGCCTGGTAATTTCCTTCTTGTCAAGCGATTTGAGTCCATTCCACGCACAACAGAATCTCTGTCTAATTTTTACACACAATCTCTCAGTGGCAGAAAATCCGTTGGACTATTTGCCAAATTACCTCTTGTCACCCACGTTCTCAAGACGCCGTCTGACTGTGACTACCTCGTCTCTTGACCATCTCTGAATACTGCGTCCCCTTCAAGCCGTACGCCCCTCGTCTACCGTCGTCTGTCCTGACACAAGGTGTCTGATCAACCTGCTGTGTTAGTTGAGCTTTGTGCATAAACAACGCGTCGCCCAAGATGCCTTCGAGACAACGCTATATGAGTCACAGCTCCTCTGCGCTTCCGACCTTGACAGTGACAAATGATTTCGCAGAACTGAGTTACCAGCCTACCAAATCCAGACCACACTCTCAGTGCATCTCAGCTCTGGATTTCGACAAAAATGCATACTACATGGATGATCGCACGTCCGTTGGCTCCTCACTCAGCGATGACATGGCAGATGAAGAAGAGATTTTTGTCAATCTCAACACAAGAGCTATGGCTGCAATCCCCAATCGTCTTCAGAAAATCATGTGCGAGATACAACAAGAACGGTATGACAGGCTGAAGAAAGAGAATCCAAACCTCCGTGTCATGCCAGCCGATTACTGGATCAAACCCGTTGAGTCTGTTCACAAGAAGCCGGTCCGTTACGATCGGGCGCCAACCCCATTGTACCTTGCAATGCCGCCTTCAGCCAACAAGCGCAACGCTTTTCAGCAGATGGCCAATAATGCAGCCAGGGGCCATCCCACTCTTCAGAGCCTCGGACCTGGGGATCATTACAGATGGGCCACACATCCAGGAGTCGTCGACCATGCTTCACGTCCGAACACATCGCATGGCTGTTCTCCGACACGAGAATTTCGAGTCCTCAATGGTTACCGTCAGCCAGTGCCTCCGGATCTTGTATTGAAACAGAAGCTCAGAAATCCGCAGACCAGACGAGCTTCGGGTCTAAGATCTCTTTCAGTGAAGCCCGTCGCCTCCAATCTGCGCGCTCGTCTCAAGCGGAGCCTGTCCCGGTTGAACAAGTGGATGAAGAACGAAAACTAGAAGGCATACGGCAGAAGCCCGCAGATACACCCTATTTGGGAAGTCTGGAGAAGCGTCATGTCATTGGTGGCTGGAGATGTCTGGTTCAAAAAAGCTCGATTGAAAGATCAAGAAGATGATTATGTTCTCGACTGACACGGTTTGTCAGTACTTGTCGCCGAAGTCAACTCCTGTACGATACTGTGCATGGCAGGGATTGGGTTGTGTAAATTATGGTTGAGGTTTAGCAGACAAAACGAATAAACAATTGTTATCCATAAGCAGAGCATTCGAACTAAACATGAGCAATAGACGAGAGTCTGAAGAAGGTGTTGATGGTTGCTCCTTCCCCTGGAATCGCCGCGGGATGTAGGTAAATGGCGCTAGTACAGACCCAGACTAGCGTCCTATTCGGCGGAAGCAGAGCAATCCCACTTTAAGAAAGGGAAATTTGATTTGATAGCTCGAGCCATAATCGAGAGACCTCACTCACTCGACAAGCTGCTTTACTCGCTCGGTCTTTTTAACGGAGCCTCCATCAAGCTCTTTTCTTTGCTTCTGTATTATCTCTTTAATTTGCACACATAGTGTTCTGTCTGCAGGTCCAAGAGCCTGCTCACCCTCAACATGCAGGCGCCAGTCGTTGTCATGAGTATGATTTTATCCCCCCGCCTTTTGACCCCTAAAGATTCAACAAAACGTCAACTGACAATGCATACAAGACACCCAGCAGGGTGACCGACAGGTCGGTCGGCAAGCTCAGCTGTCCAATATTACTGCTGCCAAAACGTACGATAAGTCCGATTCCGCGATCTTTCCGATACGCTTTCTAATCAAGTCACTCCCAGTGTTGCCGATATCATTCGATCCTGTCTCGGTCCCAAGGCTATGTTGAAGATGCTGTTAGATCCCATGGGCGGTATTGTGCTCACGAACGATGGACACGCCATCCTCCGAGAAATCGAAGTTGCCCACCCCGCAGCAAAGAGCATGATCGAGCTTAGTCGCACACAAGATGAAGAAGTTGGAGACGGCACAACAACAGTGATCATTTTGGGTATGAAATATCATATGCTTTGAAGAGACCCAACAGCTGACGATTGCGTAGCTGGTGAAATGCTCGCGCAGGCTCTCCCTCAACTCGAACGAAACATTCACCCCGTTCAGATCATTTCCGCTTACAAGCGAGCCCTCAATGACGCTCTCCAAATTGTCGAAGATATCTCCATGCCGGTCGATATTGACAACGATAAAGCCATGTACAGCCTTATTCAGTCGTCGATCGGTACGAAATTCGTTTCCAGGTGGTCAGAGCTCATGTGTAGCCTTGCCCTCAAGGCCGTCCGTACCGTATCCTTTGAAGTTGGCGGTGGAAAACGCGAAGTCGACATTAAGCGATACGCTCGTGTGGAGAAGATCCCCGGCGGTGAAATTGAGGACAGTACTGTGATTGATGGAGTGATGGTCAACAAGGACATTACACACCCCAAGATGCGGAGGCGGATCGAGAACCCCAGAATCATCCTTCTCGACTGCCCGCTCGAATACAAGAAGGGAGAATCCCAGACAAATATTGAAGTTTCCAAGGAGGACGACTGGAACCGGATATTAGAGATTGAAGAAGAGCAGGTGAAACATATGTGTGATGCTATCTTGGCTTTGAAGCCGGATGTCGTCATTACCGAGAAAGGTGTTTCTGGTAAGTTAAATTATGCGTTAGGGGACATGGTTGATATGACAGAGCTAACAATACATAGATCTCGCCCAGCATTTCTTAGTCAAGAACAACGTGACAGCGCTTCGCCGTGTGAGAAAGACTGACAACAACCGTATTGCACGTGCTACCGGCGCAACCATTGTCAACCGTGTCAATGACCTTCAGGAATCAGATGTCGGAACCCGATGCGGCTTGTTCGAGATTGAGAAGATTGGTGACGAATACTTTACATTCATGCGCAAATGCGAGGACCCCAAGGCTTGCACAATCCTTCTACGAGGCCCGTCAAAGGATATCTTGAACGAGATTGAGCGAAACCTTCAGGATGCCATGGCTGTCGCACGAAATGTCATCTTCCATCCCCGTCTCGCTCCCGGTGGCGGTGCAACTGAGATGGCAGTCTCCGTCAAGCTCCAACAGCTTGCCAAGTCGGTCGAAGGTGTGCAGCAATGGCCATACAAGGCCGTGGCCGATGCAATGGAGGTTATTCCTCGAACTTTAGTTGAAAACGCCGGTGACAGCCCCATCCGAGTGCTTACTCGTTTGCGTGCCAAGCATGTTGAAGGAAACTATAGCTGGGGTATCAATGGAGATACCGGTGCTATTGTCGACATGAAGGAGTACGGTGTTTGGGAGCCCGAAGCAGTCAAGCTGCAAAGCATCAAGACTGCCGTTGAGGTATGTATTCGATTTTCTCCATTTTAGTTGGCTTCAGGATAATTGACTAACATATATAACAGTCTGCATGCCTACTTCTCCGAGTGGATGACATTTGCAGCGCCAAATCTGCGCAACAGGCCGGCAACGTTGGTGGCGGTGGTGGAGATGAATAAAGCGTCCGAACCTGGAAATAAAATACAGAAGAATGAAAGAATAGAGCTAATCAGTTATGTTGCATGACCCAAATTATTGAAAAGTTGTACAAGTACATATTTTAGTTTTGAGGGAGTCAAAAAGATAATTCCAAAATATGAAGCCACTTGGGCATGAAGACTATTATTAACAGTGCATTAACTCGCTCAGTCGTCATCATGAATTATAACCCCCTGCTCTTCGTAAATCGGCTGTTCCCCATTATTCTCATCCGCTTGCATATCATGATCCCTATCCCGTGGAGGCAGAGGCCCAAGTCGAGTCGAAGGAGCCTTGGCCTTCTTCTCCACATCACCATCTACCTCCATCGCAGTTGAGGACGAAGCACCACCATTCTTATTCTTCGCCGCCGCCGCTTTGCGTTTCTCGCGCTTCCTTCTATTCCTATCCGTCTTCTCCTGATCCTTCCGCTGTGTCTCAGCCCTCTTCTTCTCGAATTCCTCGGTTTGTTTTTCCCGTTTCGATTCCTCGTCCATCAAGCGTAAGCGTTCGTATTCTCGCCGACGACTGGCCTTGTAGACGTGAAATTCGCCGGAGCCCGCACCGGCGGATGAACCCTGCACATTCGCGACGATTTCGGGTGGTGGCGCGAGAGAGTCTAGTGTTCGCGGTTTGGATATGGGCGCTAGGTGGACTTCTTTGCTGGGGTCTTTGAACAGGACGTTGATTTGGTTTGCTTGTTCGGAGACTGGTGTGAGTTGGCGGCGCTTCGTTGGCCGTTTGCTCCTTGGGTCTGCGCTGGTGGGGATTGAGTCTTTGCCTGGTTCTGACATTTTGGTCCTTATATGTTGGTGGTATGCGACGATGGGGAGTTGTGGTTGTATCACAAGGCCTTGGTTTGCGACGGCGACAACTTTTGCGCTTCACTTCGGTAGGCCGTTTGTCGACGGCGGTTCCCAATATTTGCTAGTCGCTAGTGCTGACGACTTTCTCTATTATGCTCGATCGTAAGATGATGTTCCCTTATGACCGTGTGGCGCAAGAGCGTTGCCGCGTTCCGGAGTTGTTCCTTTGAAGTTTCGAGAAATTCAATGTCGGAAAGTTGTAGACTGACGTAAATACGGTAATTTCGGCAGCGTAAGTACTAAGCCTTGTAGCTTAGACTAACTAGGCTTAGACTAGATTTTTGTATGGTGACGGTAATGTAGTATACTCTACTACGTAGTATATAATTGCACCCATTTCCATCCCCATATGTTTCCTTTCGACCTGTCTTGACTCTCCATACATGTAGCAATGCATGGCGTGAGGCTTAATGTGCATATTGGCAGTTGTTACATGATTGCGAATCATGCGGGAATTGGTATACATACACATCAGATATTGCATTGCAAATACAACTGGTCTGTCTGAAACGAGGCGGCTTGAGTAGCTTCTTAATCCATGGTCCAAGTATAACGAAGGATTGAATGGTGCACATAATAAAATCATCAAAAGAAGCCAGTCAAGAGGCCCCGCATAATCAGTCTATAACAAACAAAGAAAAAAAGAAGCAGTTGTGGTGTGGGAAGACAAACGGGCGCAAAAAGGCAGGCACTCACGGCGGGAGGTGCTTACCATGTTTGCTCTACTTCTCTCGCTCCTCCTTCCTCTCCCACGTCTTCCTCTTCTGTAAACTATTTCTCCTCTGTCACTCGATTTCTTCATCTCTACAGTCATAGTATTCATCAATTACTGTTGATATTTTATCAACTTTTACCCGTACAACTCGCTTTCCATCTATCAATCCTTGCGTCATTCGCGTGGCTTCGCGTCATGGGGAGCTACCGCATCGGTACGTCCTGACACTATTCTAAACATCCTCTACCCAACCCCTCATCCAATGTTCGCATATATGTTTATCCTTTGCAAACTGGGCATATTGACATCCTATATTTGCTTCCTTTAAACTGTCCGATCGGCTAACGGTGTCCACAGAGGAGTCCCCCAACAAGCGGGCCGGTTGCAAGACCACAATCTGCAAGAAACACGAGATCAAGATCCAGAAAGGCGAACTTCGTCTGGGAACATGGGTTGATACCGAACGCTACCAGAGCTGGAGTTACCGTCATTGGTCTGTCTTTCTTGATGTCAAACGCTGTGTCTTTGAATAACTGCTTCTGACACCATTTTAATAGGGGATGTGTGACTCCCAAGGTTCTTGCAAATATTCTGGAAGCTATCGCAGAGGGTGGCGAACCAGACTTTGACATGCTAGATGGCTTTGAGGAACTGTCTGCCGAGAACCAGGCTAAAATCAAGGAGGCTATCTTGAAGGGTGAACTTGATGAAGCTGACAAGACCGATGTGAGTGACCTCACTTCTTGGAGCTGTGTATGACGTGTCACTAACGGTGTTTTGATCCAGTACTCACTCCTTATTGGAGAGGCCTACGAGGTAATTTACATGCAGATCATCATATTGAAAACAACAACCTAACATGTATTTGCAGGATGCGCAAAATGAGGCTAATGATTCGCCCGAGAAGGCCAAGACTGGTACCAAAGCCAAATCCAAGAAGCGCTCTCGTGCAGAGAGCGATGCAGAAGAGGAAGCGCCCAGCAAAACCAAAAAGGCCAAAGGTACCGCCAAAGAAGAAACTACCGAGGAAAAACCAGCGAAGCGCAGCAGGGCCCGCAAGGTCGTAAAGGAAGAGTCTCCTGAAGAAGAGGAAGTGCTTGTCAAGCCAGCTAAGAAGGCCAAAGGCAGAACCGCCGCTAAGGAAGGGGCTCTTGATGAGAAGCCAGCGAAGCGCAGCAGAGCTCGCAAGGCCGACGAAGAAGAGCCTGCTGAGCCAGAGAAACCCGCGAGGAAGTCTAAGAAGGTGGCAGCTGCTGTGAAGGATAAGAGCGATGAAGCAGAGGCGGACGTCGAAGAAGAAGAGGCGGAAGTCCAACAACCAGCAAAGAAAGCTCGTGGCAAGACGGCTGCTGCTACCAGCGAAAAGCCCAAGCGCGGACGCAAGAAGAAGGTCGCCGAGGATGAGGAGTGAATCAGATCATACAACCTTTGAAGCGTATGTTTTCTGGTTCTGCCTTGAGATGAAGGAGTCCTGCGTTCGACTACCCATCTCTTCTGATCCTGTCCATTTTCTTTCTTATCCTTTCAAGGAATGTATTACTTCTACTATGTGATGGGGACTAAATGTGTTCCTAGATTTTCATATCTCGCCAGATGTCAGAGTGTGTTCATAGGAGGATTTTCTAGTTTATGGCGTCTGAATCAAAAATGAATATTCCATTCAACTTGTCGTCTAAAGTTCGGGGTATCACCGTATTGGAAGCATGTAAGAATTTAGGTCCACTCAAACCACTCAACCAGTTGAGAATATGCACAGAATCCCTTCGAAAAGATGAATAATTCAGGTGTAAGTGTAGAATATCTTCAAAAGCATTTGTAATCAACTTCTTCGATTGTTTCAATGTTGGACTAACCTCGGCCAGATTGAAGAATTACAGTACATTGCTGTATAGCCTCAAGTTTGGTATCGGCCAAACTGGTACATCATGAAAAACAAGCTAGCAGAACACAATGTGAAATTCATGTATATAAGCAGCTTAAAGAACCTCTGTCTCATACTTGGGAATTCCTCCTTGAACAAAATTTACAGAATCGCGGTCTATTCAATCTTGAATGCTATACAATTGACAAAATGTCCAAAACAATTGCACTTATCAGCGGCGCCAACCAAGGCATCGGCCTCGCAACAGCAACCCGTCTCGCATGCGAACACGGCTATCAAGTCATCATCGGCTCTCGCAACGCCGACAACGGGCTCGAAGCAGCCAAGGAGCTTCAAGCCAAGGGTCTATCCGTCGACAGTGTACAGTTAGACATCACATCCGACGACTCGATTGCCAACGCAGCCAAATACATCGATGGGAAATACGGAAAGCTGGATGTCCTCATCAATAACGCTGGCGTTCTGCTAGATATCGGCGCTCGCAGTGATGTCACTTCGGGAATGTCGCTGCGGCAACTTTGGAATCTTACTTTGTCCACGAATGTCACTGGCACGGCCTGTTTGACGGAGGCTATGATTCCCTTGCTGCGCAAATCGAGTCAGCGCCCGCGCGTAATCTTTGTGTCGACACGGATGGCTTCATTGGCTGAGAGTCTGAATCCCAACACGTTGTATTATAAGATTGACTATAAGATGTACGACGCTAGCAAGGTTGCGGTGAACATGCTGGTTTCGAATTATGCGCGTATATTGGGCGAGGATATGAAGGCGCGCGTCAATGCGGTGTGTCCTGGTCTCATCCAAACGAAGCTTACCAACTATATCGCTTATGGTGGTAAACCGGAGGACGGTGCTCAACGGATCTTAGAACTAGCGACTGTTAGTGACGACGATGAGACAACGGGAACTTTTTCGGATAGCAATGGTGCCATACCCTGGTAGACTTATCTGTTCTCCTTTCAAATGTTCAAATCAAGCATGTCAAGTCCGAGTCATGTACACAGCAAGGTTTAATAGAACACCCAGATTATCAATCCCCGCATTCCATGCTTCCAACTGTGTAGCTTTCGCCGCTCTGTCTACAGGTGAACCTCTATATGCATTCGCCAAATCTCCAAAGGTCTGTATGGAAGCTGTACTTTGTGAGTTTCTGGCTTTGTAATATTCTCTTCTCCAGTCTTCTTCGGTTTGCGCCTCCCATTCAGTCTTGGTGCAAGGTAGAGACATGCCTTCTGTTGAATCGGCGACTCTGCAGGGTACTCCAGGTACTCCGCTGCGGATTTGATATACCACGCTGAGAGAGAACCAGACCCAAGCTACCCTGTATTTAATCGTGTTAGCGGAATGTATGCTGAAATGGTTATGAAGGGATAATACCGTTTGATTGATTCATCAAATATCCAGTCCTTCCACTGTCGATGAGGGTCATTGACTTCAGGATCAGCATGACGGCCGATTTGCTGCAGTGTGAAATCACATATTATCTGTATTTTCATTAGTTTACAATAATTGCTCCGGATGTAATGATTAAGTGCGTGTATACGAACCTCATGTGCCCGTACCAATTCGAAATCCTGTGCCGACTGCCGTGACCCTGTATCAATCGCGCGCATGATCAAATACAGTAGTGATGCTTGCAATGCACTGAATAGTTCAAATTTGTTCATGGAACCGAGCTGTTGTGCTTTAGTATCAGCACGAGCCACTCTGAGTTGAAAAAGTTCAAATATAGGTACCTTGCTCAGCATATCTCTAACTTCAGCCAATATGGTCGTCCAAAGAAAGGGTCTCGTATCATTCGTGCGAGAAACGAATAGTTGTGCGATGCCCATGCAGTTGGTTAATACTTGCGGAAGTGTATTGCATCCCTCGTACAGGTAGCAGTGAGGATGTACAAAAGGCGGAAAAGTTTCACGTCGAGTCATCATCAGTGGGTAGGCACGGATCATATCAATCAGCATGCTCGTGAATAATTGTTGCGCTGGGGTTATGATTTGTTTCTGACTAAAATGGACTGTTGTTGTTGTGACCTCTGTTCCGGACATTGGCGAATATGTCGGTGGTTGAACCGAAACATAGTTCTGGCGTTTTTCAATATTGATGCTTGAAGTCAAATCAAAGCTATCGGGTTGTAAGAAAGACATGAAATTATCCATTTCCGATGACATCGTTGTTGGCATCGATGTACCGCCAATGGTCATCAGATCCTTATGTTTCTGGTAGCCATCCAACTCGTGCTCAGTTGCTGAGACCGCAGGAAAGCCATTGGTATCATCACCAAGCATATGTCTGGAAGGGTCAAATCCAGCCACATCCTCATCGAGGACCTCTTCAAGGAGGTTCGAGATGGGGATCGATTCCACGGCGTTATTATAGCTGCTCCTCCCATGACTACTGACTGTCACTGGGGCTTCACTTGCAGTCAACTCTTTTCGGGGTTGCTCATACACACAGTCTATTTCCTTGCGAGTGCACTGATTGCATGGTGCGCGGAAGTTGCACTTGATCTTGGACTGGTTGCAAGCCCTACAAGACCGCGGCCGCGTCCGTATTCGGCTTTGGCTCTTGCGACAATAAGCTTCATGTCGCCGATGTTGTCTCTCTGTCGAAATTAGACACTTTCACATTGTCCGCGATGATATCGACCCACCTTGAGTGAATGGCTTGCCGCATAGAGAGCATAAGTGGACCGGGATTGCGTACTGTGAGTCCATCGTGCGTTCAACAATGCCGATATTTCCGTAACTGTACGAGTGTCGATAGCGACCCAGTATCAATGACCTCTTAGGATATCGCAGAGACTGATTCTTGCCGAAGCCATGGGGACAATGAGACTTTGCCATCGGCCAAATTAGCCGAACATTCAACTCGGGACCATGGATTGGTCATCTGATCTTACCGTGCTGTACTCTATCTCGACATCTTGAACATTCTGAACTGAAGTACTTGTACGTCGTAATATATAAAATGAGTGATTTCTTCAAACTCAGTTCAAAAAAGAAACGTTGGAATATTGAAGCTGAAGAAAAATGCGCGGCCATGATTGGCTAGGACAGAACGCCCTCTTAGCTGTCAGCGATGCGCTGGTCGCGGTTGCCGGGACAACTCCAACGGCGATCGCCGCTTTGGGAACTGAAAAAAACATCAAAGACAACGTCTTCACACCGACTCGATCATACAAGAAGTCCTCCATTTCTGCATTGCTTACGGTTTTACCTTTGAAGAGAACAGTGAAATGCAATCAAACTGAAAATCTATGCTCAAACTACACCGGGCTTGACCACAATGAACCCCTCGACGAAACAGCCGTCGAACCAGACGTCATTATTCCAGGTCTTCCTCAGACTACGACCTCCCATCACAAAGGAAGAGGCAGCTCATGCACACCGTGGAGAGCGATATCTGAACGTCGAACCAGTTGAAATCACAAAAGACAGCGATGTCTCCGAGCCACAAAACCCTCACCCTACGCAAATCACCTTGCAGCCGCCAAACGATTCACGAAAACGCGCGGTCGAAAAGTTCGCGTTTACCAGAGTATTTGAAGAGAGCTCCAAGCAGCTTGAGGTTTTTGAAAATACCGGCGTGCCTAGTCTAGTGAAAGGTGTTTTGAAGGAAGGTCGAGATGGACTGGTTGCTACACTTGGGGTGACTGGTAGTGGAAAGGTACGAGATGGATTCTAAAGGCAGAATACAGGTTGCTGACAGTAAACAGAGTCATACTATACTAGGTACAAAAACTCAACGTGGAATAACACAAATGTCCCTTGACATTCTCTTTCGATCTCTTGCCAATACAATACGCTCTGCGGACAACTTCGAGGATCCAACTCTTCTCGCGTCACTAAGTGCGGCAGATTCATCTGAGGCCCAGTTGTTTTCTGCTCGCAACTTTATTGATAGCATTTATGGTGACCCGACTGAACGGGGACGAGCTTCGAGAGCTCATACTCCAATGTCTAGAGGACAGACTCCATTGATGGTAAGGCAATCCGACCCCTCTATCCAGCAGTTCGGGCCATAACAAATTGCTGCAGGAATCAACTCACACACCCATGATACCCCGACGTCAATTGAATCAGCGTCTTAATGCTCTGCCATCACTGCCCAATACCAACCATCTGGTTACACCGATGGATTCGCAAGCAGAGCACGTGGTTGTTGTCTCTATGTACGAAGTCTACAACGACCGCATTTTTGATTTGCTTTCTCCGTCCCAGGTGACTGGTACTGCAAGCCGAGGGAACAACCAGAAAGAGAAACGAAGACCTCTCCTTTTCAAATCTACAGAAGGCTCGCCAGATCGCAAGATCGTTGCTGGTCTACGCAAAGTTGTCTGTAGCACATACGAAGAAGCTATGATGGTATTGGAGACTGGTCTCACGGAACGCCGCATTGCTGGAACTGGAAGCAACAACGTTAGCTCTCGAAGTCATGGGTTCTTTTGCCTTGAAGTGAAGAAGAAAGTTCGTGGCCGTCGATATGGAGAGATTTCATGGACTGGAAATTCTCTGACTGTTGTGGACCTAGCTGGTACGTACTCCTTTGTCTGAACGAGGAACATTGCTAATTGAAGTAGGATCTGAGCGTGCTCGAAATGCTAGGACAGCTGGTGCGACATTGGCCGAGGCCGGAAAGATTAACGAGAGTTTGATGTATCTCGGCCAATGTCTGCAGATGCAGAGCGAGATCTCGGAGGGCAATAAGGTAATTTGTCCTCTATCCTTCTTTTTGTACTATCTCCTAACAGAATAAGACCGTGGTGCCCTACAGACAATGCAAGCTTACGGAGCTACTATTTTCAAACTCGTTCCCGCCTTCTCACTCGGCATCACATAGCCGTTATCCGCAAAAGGCGGTCATGATTGTTACCGCTGATCCATTGGGTGACTTTAATGCAACATCTCAAATTCTTCGCTATTCTGCCTTGGCTCGTGAGGTCACTGTTCCTCGAATTCCATCCGTTTCGAGTACAATTCTGTCAAGCTCGACCTCAACAACTCAGAGTCGTCCACCAACATCGACCGGCCGAACCACGCCTTATACAGCCTCTACTGAGGACCTCCAGGAGGCTGCACGGGAAATCGTCAGAATTACGGATGACTACGAGGCTTTGATTGTCAGGCTTGCAGAGGAGGAGATAGCCCGTCAAGAGGCAGAGTTCAAACTCCGAGCGGCCGAGGAAAAGTGTCTCATGATTGAGCAGGAGGTCCGCGAGGAGTGCTGGGCCGAAATGGACGAGAAAATGGAAGAGGAACGCAAACGATGGCAGGAAGCCATGGATCGACAGGTTTGTCCACCTTATTTCCAACTCCGTTTTCCACTGCTAACGACTTCTATAGGCTGGCCATCACGAAGAGCACCTTGATAACAAACTAGAAATTGCCTCTCGTGGCATTCAGAGTAAGTCAAGCTATACATGTTCCCCTCATTCTAGGACATCAGGCTGATCCAATCAACAGTCTACCAAGATCCAGAGCCAAGAGCCGATGAACGAGTCGACGAGCTTGCGCGTGAGAACGAATTCCTGAGAAGCAGATTAGCCGCTCTAGAGCGTCAACTGAACTCCCGATCCTCGCCAACTCGCAAGCCGAAGCCTCGCCTTGCTGCTATGAGTAACACCGACGCAGGAAATAACCAAAGCCACCTCCTTAGCAGCGACGGCAGTGACCTCGAGAACATGTTTCAGCGCGTCACTGCCTTCAAAGTCGCCGAAACCTACAAATCACCGGTTAAGCCCAAGGCTGCCCTCGTCCATGGCGCTAGAAACCCGAGAAGAGTGACATCGCGAAAGAAAGACCTCGGTCCTGAGGACGATTTATAAGTACTTTTTGATTAACGCGTTTACCGTTTTATGTTCTTTACGTGTCTATATTATTTGTTTTTTTTCGTGCTTCTATTGTACTTCATTTTGCATGCCGCTTTTGGTTTTTGCTTATGGCTGGATTGATCTGGGATGGTATTCAGGGTCGGAACGGTCGGATTGGAAGGTCTGGTTTGCATGGGTAGGACGGATATGGGTTTCTGGCTGGATATATTACTTGTTCTGTACGTCTTGGTGTTCAATGTTTTGTGATTTATTGATGATTAGAATGATTGCACTTGAATGTCCTTCAGTTTATTCACTAAAGACGAGTCTTGAATTCAACTGTAGCTGTAGGCGACGAGTCTAAGATGAAGTATTGGATCATAAAACACTAAAATCTCTAGTGGGAAACTAAGATTATCTGGCTAGTGAGCTGAATGCGCAAGAAGCTTTAGGTGCCGAGAAATAAATCTATTGGCTGTGACGTTCTGATTCTGACAGCTAGTTGTTAGAAACCAGATAACTTCTAATGGCTATGTTGATAATTAGATATATAAGCATACTCATTTATTAGTTATGTATTTAGTTCTTCTCTACTGTCTTGAATTAACTGTGATAACTTGAGTATATGTTCTTCTATCGAACAGGATATTCAGTTTGCCCTACTAGGACTTTGACTCCAAGAGAACCTTTCGTATTCAGAATATATTAACTTCGTCCGTTAATATAACTATCCTAGTTATACACCGACGGTTTATTACCGAAGTTTCCGACAAGAGGCTGCCTGAAATCCGGGGCAAAAGAGGATCTAGGGGAGTAATACAGAAGCTGTATACACTAATCATTTCCAGGTATGCCCGCCATGTTCGCATAACCAAATGTGGGTTTATTCCCGACTATCTCCTCAAAGCATTTTTTGCAACGCACATTGCCAAAAGAAGCCAAAGAGTCCCTTTCATCGCCAGAGGTGGCAGCCAGCCATTCTACTAGTGGCGCTGTGGCAACTGATGATTGGACAAGAACTAACATACATAGACGAATGTCACCTGGACATACCCGCCAAGGGAACGAGTGGCCTTCTGGAGAATTCCCCCAAGCTGATTCGGCCTCCGAAGTTTACCTACTGCAAGACTGGCTGGGGTGTCTCAAGAAATCCTACTGCGTGCTCTGTGAAACTTCACAACCACCGTTGACTATTGGTAGAATGGCCTTTTCGACATATGGTCTAACATGGCGGCCTTGGCTGAATGAGGATTTATTCTCAGCTCATGTGGACGAGAAACGGCACTTCCAATCTTGCCTGATTTGCCGAAGAGCGAGCTATAAAAAACACCCACAGGGCATTCTTTCCTGAGCATCGTCCTATCTATCCACTTCACACTGCCGTGTTGCAAATCTAATTCTCCTCTCTTAAGCTGCTGCCTTCACTTGCCTATCATGGCAAGCAAGAAATCCTACCTCTCTGACCCTCGTTGTCAGTGCGACTTTGTCGTCGCCACTACCCAGGCTAGCATCAACTCTGGTTTGCTAGAGTTTCTCGACGAGCAGGCCCAACCCGAACAGTACGTGTGCTTCGTGAAAGATGGCAAAGATCTCCCTACTCAGCAAATCAGCTTGGACGATTTGCTGACAAGGAGTGGAGGGGTCAACCCATTCTATATCGAAGATCAGACCTCCGACGATGACGAGCGGGTTAAGAAGCTTATGAAAGCCCACTTCCAGGCAGGTATCATGCTCCAGATGGGTATACCCGAGGGCTACACACGCGAGACCTTGCCCCCGATTGTCACTTTGAACACGGCCAGCAATGTCAGCTTCAACTTGTTCTGTCGAAAGGCTAGAGTCGTCTCGATTGAGTGGGGTGAGTGGGGGGCCCAATTCAACGTCTCTGAGCAACCAAAGGGACCCTCTGGGAATCTTTGGACCATGACGATGGCTGTCGATCTCACGATCACAGGCCTCAATCAGAAGCTTAATACCAGTTATTTCAACAACCATCCAAAGGTCAAGGCCCAGTTGCTTGAAGCGCTCGCTAATGTCTCCGGCACCGCCTTCAGCCTCCAACAGCTCATATTCGACTTGGATAGCGCCATTCTCCAGACCTCCCCTGACTTCTCCAACGTCAAAGACAAGCACGCAAAGTTTGTCCTGGAAGAATATTTTCGCGACATATACGTCAAGACGGCCAAGGAGCATGGCTTGCCGCTTGTGGCTGTCACAGTTGTTGCGCAACCCAAGGATGAGTCCACGCTGCACATGACTGCATTTGAGCGCATTGTGAATCCGCTGAAAGCCAGTGATGGCAGTCCAATTGCAAACCCAACGGACAGCGAACGGGCAGTCACCACGTTAGACTACCTCTGCGCAATCAACAACAACCCTGTTCCACGAATTTCCAGCCTTGATTGGAACTGGATGCAACCGCAGGATGTCAACGATAGTAGCGGGGCTATTGCGATAAACCGCAATATACTCGCACGGTATATCGCATCCAATTTGAAGGATTCTACCTCATCATCTTGCTACACCGCCATTTTCCATCAATCGTACTTGGAACTTGCCAACGGTGCACACCCAGATGTTACGTTCCCGAGCGGCAGTAATGTCATTCACATGGAGTACACTTGCAGCAACGAAGGTTCGATTTATGATAGTGATATTCCAAATATTCCAGCTACTGCCCAGGTGGATAATAAATACACCCTGGACGTTTTCTTCGAAGGAGCCACTATCCGAGTGGTGCAGTGGTCTTATATGTACATTGCCTGTCACATTGGCAATTACTCAAGCCATGGGTTCAGTATGAAGGTCGTTGATAAACGCCTGACCGACACATATGGAATCTCAGTCGACCAAACAGGGAGTTTGCACCTGCTTAGAACGAACGAAAGCACCGACGACCAGTCCGACACCGAGCCCACAAAACAAACAAACTCTAGCAGCGGAGGCGGCGGCTCGGACGTTCCGGGCATGGTACAGGGCATGTTGGATATATTAATTAACAACCTGACTTCCCTCGTCTTTGACAAGGTGCGGAATGATTTCAGCAACTCCTCAGCCGGCGATCTCCACGAGCTTCAAATCAGCACGCTGCAGAACTTTATTTTCCCTGCCGCCAGGGTCTTCACATACAAGGACCTCTTCTTCTCCGAGCACCAGGATCTCGTCTCCAAGATCACTTATCTTGACCCCAATAAGGTAAGCCCAGCCCAGGACCCCAAGGAGCCCCAGGCGGGCCAGGAAGAAGACAAGACATCTGCTGGCCATCTTCCTCCTTCCTCCCCGCTTCCTATCCAAACTGGCACCGTTGGGGAGCTAACGGCATCCACAGCATTGATGCAAAACTACATCCAAGGGGAGATTGTATCCCCCACAGGCAAATTCGAGGCGCTCCAGACTGGGGATGGCCATGCCCTGCTTTTCGGAATTGACTCCGCCGGGATTTTCCATGTCATTGAGGAACAAAGTGGGAAATTACACACGGGATGGCAGGTCCATGACCTCTCCAACTGCAGCGATCCAAGTTAAGTTCCCTGGGGAGACTGGGGCGGTCGTTCACACATTTGATGTTGGCCAAAGCGTGGTGGATGGAAGCGTTGGGCTTATGATGGCAGTCCAGCTTGACGGCAATGATCATCTTTTCTTCTCATTAGGTAATTCCAATAAAGATCTCTCCTGGATCACCAGCCCTCACTGGACAATGGTGCCATTTGATCCTGTCAACGAGGTGCCCCAGAAGATTAATGTTCGTGCTGCAATGTTCGCGGAAACTGAATATAAGCAATACTTAGTGGTAGACATTGACCGACCCTCGCAAAACACGGACCCTCATATTGCGCGGTATCATATCGATCCAGCTCGCACGACTGGTCACTACTGGGTTAAACATGATGTAAGCATCGATCTCGGCGCTTCGAGCTATCAAAGTGCCGTGGGCCGGCTGCAGGGGAAGCGGGTTGATGGCATCTACAACGCAGGCACGAGCGGAACAGGAGGATCAGGACAACTGATCTACGAACCCGTAATAAACGCGTATGGAGACGGCCCTGCTACTCCAGTGCGCTTGGAACTACCCGGCGGGGCCATTCCGTCCGCCATCGCCACGGCTCACAGTGATGGACAGGATGGCAGTACAGATCTCTACACAGTCGTGGGCTCCACGCTCTATTGCTTCCCAGCAGACTGGGAGGAGGGCGTGAGTGCACCACTAGCGCTGTGCACAAGTGACTCCCTCGCCGGAACCGACACTCTGCGGGCCATGACCCGCGGAGGCACCACGACACTGTGGGGGCGCAATCAGAGCAATCAGGTGTACTACCTCTCAAGTCCGACTAGTCGGGTCTTTACCCCTGCTGCGTGGAGTGCACCTGTTCCCATCCTCGCAGAGATTGAGCATATGTCCGCCTATGTAAACTGCGCCGACGGAGGGAACACAATCTTTACCGCTGGAAATGGCCGACTTGAGAGGACCATCCAGGGCTCCGCGGCGACTGGAAGTGTTTGGCGAGCACATGAGATTGCTATTGCTGCACCTCCGCAGCAGAAATGCATTAGTATCCGCTCTTATACGACCACTATCCATGTCACAGACTCTAATGGGAAGTCCCTGATCCCCAAGGCCACAGTTCAGCTGTCTTCCAGTAGCCGCGCTCCAGTATATATCAATGGGCTTTACTACGTGCTAAACCCCGTCACCCCCGTCCTCGTCTCCGCCGATACGACTGGAACGCTTACTGTGGTCGAGAAGATTGACAGCCTTCAAGCTTCCGTGCTGACGGTGTCTCTTGCCAACACAACCCTCATCGTCAACCCGATGGACAATACAATGGCCAAAATAAAAGAGTTGGGCTCTGCAGAGAAACTGCGCGGCGCGCAGGTCCCCAGTCAGATAATTGCTGGTGGAATCATGGATTCACCCGGCCTAACGTCCCTAGTTGATCCATCCACTAATGACGAGGACGTCGAGGCGGTCGCTAACAGCCTGAGTCTCCTGAAGGATGCCTATGACAAGCTCCGTGGCCCAAATGAAACACCTGGCGTCACTGAGGCCTCTATGGGTCGTGGCCCCCAGCCACAGGTGCTGATCCAAAGTTCCGTGTCCCACTTTCAAAGGGTCAAGGCCACCAACTTTGGGATCTTTGATGACTTCTGGCACAGTATTAAGACAGCCTGGGGCGATTTTAAAGACTGGCTGGACTCGGTGGGGGATGCGATTACTACCGCCTTCGGGGACCTCTGGCAGGGATTAAAGCATGGAGGTGAGGCTCTTGGGCGGCTTTTCTGCGACGCGGGCAGTGGTCTCTGGCACCTTGTCGTGAAGATTGGCGGCAAGGTCTTCCACGCGGCGCTGGATACCTGGCATTCATTCACCGCCGCTGCAAACTGGCTGCTTGGGAAAGTGGTTGACTTTGCTAAGAACGCGTGGGCCTGGTTCGAATCCCTGGTCAACTGGCCTGATATTCGGCGAACCAAGCAGGTCACGCACAACACGATCCGTCTGTGGATGCAACACCAGGTGGATTGGATCCCTGACCTTACCGACCGGTGGAATCAAACCATGACTGACTTTAGAGAAACTGTTAATCAGTTTGCTGGGATCACGGATTTTAGTCCCCTCGATGATAGTGACAATGTGCTGAAGAAGCCTGCTACCGACGCAGCGGCGAACCCTTACAAGGGCCAAACATCGGATTCTCTATTGCTTGCTAACAAGTACCGAGATCATGCACATGAGCTCACGATTCTTGGGGATAACAGCGCCGCGACCGACGGCGTAGAAGGGTTGCTAAATAATCTGTTGACCGCAGTCTCCAAGGAGGGCGCTGTCCTGGGGGCGGTATTCGACGAACTGCAAAAGCTCATCAAGGACTTTTCCACCCTCAGTATAGAAGAAATCCTCAAACGGCTGATGGGCATCGTGGCTGATGCCGTGCTTTCCAGCGTACAGGTGGTGGTTGACGCGCTGTTAAAAGTCCTCCATACCGTTGCGCAATCCCTTGTTAACGTTCTGGATACCAAGATACATATCCCTGTGATCTCTGATCTCCTGAACCTCGTTGGGGTGCCTGACCTGTCCTTCCTTGATCTCTTCGCCTGGATTATCGGCATGGCGTACACAGTGGTCTACAAGATCACCCACAACAAACAAGCTCCTTTCCCCGCTCATGATAACACCGTGTCTGCCATGATCTCCGCAAACTCCTGGGGAGAGCTTACCGCCCTGTTCGGGCAGCCCTCTGACCCCGGGTCCTTCTCCTCCTCCTCTGGTGCCTCCTTCGCCGCTCGCCCCAGTCAGCTCGCTTCTACTTCTTCACCCTCTACCCCGGAAATGTTTTTCTTCCCTAGCGGCCACAATATAGCCGGTATTGCCGGGCTCCCTCTGGGTTCTCTGACCACTATCGAAGCCGAGGCCGGGGAGAGTGCGGCCACGGGACTGAAAGTGGGAAAGTTCATTTTGTCGGTGATCAGCGCGGGCATGCAAGCACTTACTAACCATCTCTCACCCCGGGACCCCATTACTAATGATACCGTGAATGGGTTCTCGTATGGCGTGCTCGCCATCCGCCTCGCCTGCCTGGGTTATTTCTCTGGGGTTTTCCAGAAGGGCGCGGGCAAATTCGACAGCAAGTTCCCCAAATTCAACGTTGGAAAGCTGCAGATCACCAACTATGAGGGGATCGGAGCCGTTGTGGATGCTGTCCTCGCACTTCCGGATATTGCAGTCACTATCTTCCACATCGTAGACCTGGCCCAGAAGCCCGCGGGCAAGACCCGGTCTGCGGCTATTCTGGACGAGTGTGGTAATGTGGTTGGCTACATCCAGAGGGCTGCGTATGCCCTCGCTCTGAATGATGAGGAGCCGGATTCTAAGGCACTAGCCGCGGGGTTGGCGGGTGTGACTGTTTGGATTACGGCTGGTTTTCAGATTGCAGAGGCGGAGTCTTGTTGATCTGGTCTTTTGGCTGTGACGTTCTTGATTCTTCTGACATTAGTGCCACACCTTCTAAGTGAGGTTTCCTTTTAGATCTCTCTTTTCTTTCTAAGTATTTCTAATACCTGCTTTATATATGTGCTTTAAGCGGCACTATAAGAGATATTTAATATCTGTAAGGCATCCGCTCAGGTCAATAGAAATTAGGTGAGCTTCGAGGATGGGTCGTGTGGTTTTGAGTCCTGCGGGAGTGTCGAAGCGTGTTGTTGGGATGATGGGTGTGTTCTTATCGAGGCTGACTGAGTGGTAGGCGAATGTTAGACGGTTCTGGTCGAGGTATCGGTGGTCCAGGAGGTTTCTTGAGGCTGGTTGCGACTCTTTTTTGGCTGGATGCCGTCGGCTGCTCGGGAGGGGGATCCGTTCCATGTGGATGAGGAGACCTTGTTCAGAGCTACCCAGCCCACTGTATCGCTATATTTCCCCGATTCAATGCTAGAGAACTTTTCATCATAAAGTCCAAGTAATCACCTGATACCTTCCTCCAATGATTGAATCCAGCCATCGCAATCTTAGCAAGTCATTCGACCTTACTATCGTCTATCACATATGTTATGTGGTAGGGAAAAGGGCTCTGGCAAATATCGCTCCACAGCTCGCCGAGTCTGAGCGGGCCGCGAGCGCCGCCTCCGCTTTACTGCAATGTCGAGAGAATGCTGTACACGATCTCGAGTGCGTTCAGAAGTGAATATGGCAACCAGAATGCAGACGAGCATATTCTATTTACGCCCTTACATATACCAGTTTCTAGCATCGTAACAGGTAAGACTACATGAAAATGATAGTTGGAATAAACAATAGGCCATCATTTCAACAGCAACTTGATGCTAGATGATTCCATGGTGCACAACTAGAAACTAAGTGCTCCGTATGGTCGTGGAAATCTCAAAACTTGAATGCAGGTCAAACAAGATGTAGAGCCGGCTCCAAGATGAATACTAACGAGCAATATTAGCACTTACAAACAATCTAATACAATATTGGGGATATTATCTTCATTAACATTGGTGCATTTGAATAAAGAATTTACTCAAGATTTCTATAGAACATTGAACGAGAGTATAGTAGCTATGTTGTGGCGTAGCTTTCGGGGGGAATTGGTGACGGAGAAATTCCCCAACTGCACCGGCATCAATCGTAATTATAACACAGGTATCCGCCTTCAGTGTTCATCACCTGGCCCACAGTGACATTAGGCAAGATATTGTACGAATACAGGGTATAATCCAGTGTCGTATTGACCCAACCAGACTTTGGCTCACTTTGGGTTGTATACCCTCCTAGCTGATAAAGTCGATTAGTGGGATCCTGGGACTTCCAGGCCCACCAAAGGCGATCAATCCAGCCATGATGTAGGTAGAAAAGAGGATCTGAATCAGGGTTAGAACAGCTTACTGTTAGGATGAGAAGTCGCTTACCGCCAGGGCTTGCATCAGGATCCGCCACAGTACCCCCCGTCTATCGCAAATGTTAATAGATAAAATTGAGATCAGAGCAGCATTGGTATCTCACCCCAACATGACCTGAACCATGGAGACCACCAGTCTGATTATCAACACACTTCCACATGTCATAATAATTGTCTTTGCTATTGCATTCCTTCACCGCCGAAGAATTGGCCCAGAGACTTGCAGCTTCATTGAAACTGCGCCATAAGCAATACGTTGTGATCTCTTGAAATGGCCCAATGTGCATTGTGGTATTTGCGAAGGGTCCATCTGTTACACAACCGTCCGGCCCGGTCCCATTGCCACCAAATCCGGTGACAGGGTCAAAAATTTCGGACAATAGAGACCTGCCAGCGTCTCGGTTCACGTTCCACCACCTACACGTAAAGATATGAGCTAGGGCAACCTGTGTCAAATAGCAGGGTAGCAAACACTAACACCATTGGTCCCGTATAATTGCACTCGGTCCTCAGAAGCGTCTCATGCGCATGAAGGAAATACCGATGCCATGGAAGAAATTGAGCCTGCAATAGACAATGTGAGAACCGCGTCTTTTGAAATAAGGATTGTGTCAGCTCACCACATGATGGATCGTATATGTTTGGACTTGGTGAATAGCCTGTAGATCCTCAAATCTCACTGTAGTTCCATTGAGATCCAACTGACTTGGGCGGTTAAAAAGACACTTTTCGGCCTGTATATAGTCGTTCTTTTGTTCGGTGGTCAAATGACGCCATTCCTTACGGGTTTGGACTTTTCCTGGTGTACATTTGCCAGTAGAGTATGAGCTTTCCACTGCAGTAGAAGATAGTGCTACAGCAGTGGACAACAAAAGGAGCCATGAGACTAGATTGAATTGCATTGTGAAGGTTGGTAGACGAGATATGAAGGAAGATAATCATTCCCCTGGCTGTCAGGGAGACATCCCATCAATTTATACGAGTAAGAGCGCCCTGCCAGCATTTTATTATCCACAGGGACGCGTGGCCATAGAGATAGTGGACTGCAAAGCACAAAATGATACTCCATTTCTAACCCTACATAGTACTATTGCGTTTTCATATGTGGATATCGGGAAGTTCTGTTTTAGCACATGCCGAATTCATTAATGAATCTCCTATGGACTGTGCAATTTTGTCATCGAGATGCATGGAAGTGGTATCGCAGGCACAATTATTTGAACAATACACGTCATGAATTGCAATGGTGCTGAGAGAAATGCAAGACGATACTTCCGAGCTGTAGCCGCATTTTAGTTACAACAAACAGGAAGCAAATAACTCAACTACAAACGGCTTGATTAACTAAAGTTCTCATTTTGATATTGCAAAGGTTCATCCGACACTGATAGAAACAGCTTTCACAATCTACTCTGTATCGATGCATTCACGAGCGACCCCTGATTTACGGCCCTAGAATGTACTGCTGCGCCACCATCTACATCCGGTAGTACATACAGAGTGGTATGGCGTAGCTTTATTTGTATGGGGGGTACTACGTACTATGTAGATCGCGCGATATGTGAGCGCTAATTTTTGACCCACCATAGCTATTATGCATCTCCGATCGGCTCTTTGATAGTTGTGGGCCCATTAGAACTGCGTGGGGGTGCGTAACTTAAGTTCTTAACTAACTTAGTGGTTACGGTTTAAGGTGGGTTTGCGCGACCGCTGAGTCAGCGGGGAGCGTAGCCTTAAACAGCTAGCGACCGTCTAGCGCGGCTTACCCAGTGGACTAGGTTAGTTGTATTTTTATAGTACTTTACAGCATATGTGAGCATACGTAAATTGATTATCATGGTTCGCGGATACGAAGGCTTAAGTCTAGATGCAAACTAAAACCCCATTCGAAGAGGGGCTAGGAAAACAAAATACTGTTCAAACCATACCAGTGCGCAACCAAGTGACACCGTCATCTAGAAGACTCATTCCGCAGCAATCGGCTCGCATTTCCCCTATACAACCCCTCTCGATCTGCTTGATCATCGAAGATACCTCCCAGGTTGTCCTCCATAACCTGATTGAGGTGCTCGACCCCCTGGAGTGGTGTGAAAGGAAAATCGGTGCCATAACATATTCTATTGGGCTGGATATACTGGAGGAGACTTTTTATCTGGTCTGGAAATGTAGGACCAGCAGTGTCAAACCAAAACCGCTCATTTAACAACGACGTACACTGGATGGCGTCATTGTTGGATCCAGACCCAAGTTGGGAATCAACGCTACAGCTTCTGAGAACCGTTGGATGAGAGGCGGTAAAGCACCACCCGCATGAGGCACTATATACCGGATATTCGGATATTTTGAAATGGTGCCACTCAATATAAGGTCGATAATGCAGCGACAGGTATCGAACATGAATTAGAAGACCGGCGCTGGATACTGAGGAAGGGGAAGACCTTTGTGCGAACGACAACCCTGAACACAGGGTGACGTTGGATGAATAAACACAACCATCCCCCTGTTGTTCAACTCTTCAAAAATTGGGCCGAAATCGCTGCTGCCAATGTATTTACCGTAGTAATTGGTTTGCAGAACAACACCATCTGCTCCCAGGCTGTCAATGGCATACTTTAGTTCGTTGAGACTACCCTCCAAATCAGGAAGTGGGAGTGAGATAAATGATCCGAACCTATCAGGCTGTGCCCTTTTGAGGTTGTATGCGAAGTTGTTGCACTCTCGAGCAAGCAGCCTTGCAGCGGTGTTGTCCCCAGCTACCAGATGTACCCCAGGCGACGTGATACTTAGATACGATTTCTTGATACCCATAGCGTCCATAAGTTGTATGTGAGAATTGATATCCCAATCCTGTATGTGTGTTAACCAAAACAACAGCACGAAGCGCTTCTGGTACTTAGAAAAACCAACCGGAATTGCTGGCATCCCATCTGGATGCTCAAGCCCATGGGCAAGGAGGTACAAAATGAGCGTGCACGTCGATCTTGAATTTGACATTATACTGGGATATCTCAGTTATTGCAAAGTGTTTCCTAGCTTGTGCTAGAATGATCTCGCTGTTAACTCTACCCAAGTCCTGTAATAACTATTAAGTGCTTTGTCTAGTATTATAAGTGTGCGAAACCGGATCGATTCCTCAATCAGGTCCCACCACAAATCCATTTCAAAGTCTCCTGACGGGAACATACTGTTGTGCTGAATAATTGACTAGAGAATTTGGCGGAACTTTCCGTGCAGAATCTTTTCTATAGCCACAGCCGAAGTCCCGAGAGCTGCAGGATATCCATAGGTTTTGCAAGAAAAAGTTTCGGTTCCTAGCAGGAATCTAAGAGGGCATATATTCAACCTCGCTTTCTCAAGGCTCAAACGTTGAGTATCGGCACTCGAAAACTATTCATCCTCGCACGTGCTTAATCTCCCCGTTAAGAAGCTGATCATGTCGTGGCTCATAACCGATGTTCGAATCTTTGATGGTGAGCAAGTTACACTGGAAAACGGCTTTATCGTTGTCAAGGATGGCTACATTGAAACTATATCGCCTAAAATGCCCCTCGATATTCCAGAAGGATGTCTCCAGATGTCGGGGATAGGCTGTACGCTTTTGCCAGGTTTCATTGACTCACACGTGCACGTGTACAATGATGCCAGTTTTCTTGTGAAGGCTCTCCGATTTGGCGTAACGACCTTACTAGATATGCATAATGAGCCTTGCTGGTTCAGGGAGATGCAACAGCTGTCCATTTCCCGGAACGATGTGGCCGATGTTAAAAGCGCTTGTCACGCTGCTACTGTTAAGAATGGCTGGCCGTCCGCCATTATTCAGCTAAGTTCAGACAATATGGAGGTATATGAACACTACTGCCATGCAAATTGGAGAGTCGAATGGAGTTGACACCAAACGGCGCTTCTAGACACGTACAAGGCTCGGGAAATGGCCCAACGTTGTGGACAGAGCATCGGCGGAGGCGTTTGTCGACAGAAATATAGCTTCAGGAGCAAGGTAAGTTTTCCTAAATGGGTTTATAATAACCTATCAACTTATGTCATCCGAAAGCATCCTAATGTGGGTCCTTTGAAAACTTCATAAAACTTATGCAAGAGAGTGGTATGCCGTTTGACCTTCCATTTCCACGCTCTCCTGTGCCAACACCCTCGAGAGAAGTTCAAAAGGCAATTGTCGACAAAACACATTCCTACAACATGCTTACAGTTGGCCATGCTCTCTCAGTTAATGATACATTATTGTTATTGGATTCTGGGGTAGATGGCTTTGCCCATGCTTGTTGTGAAGAATTAAGTGAACGGAATTTACAGATTTTCTGTGAGAAAAGACCATTCGTAATTCCGACACTGGTTGTCCAAGCATCTGCAGGAAACGAAGAGACTGAGAGTAGGGAATTTTTCTCTCAGGGTTTAAGCAAGGAGGACAAGGCACATATGTGTCAATGCCTTGGAATTGCAAGCAAAGGGTTTAGCATGAAGAATATGGCCCAAAATGTTCGAAAATTCAGAAAGGCAGGCCTTGATATTGTTTGGTATGTGAACGTCCTTTGCCCCTGCGAATAGTTTTGCTAAAATGGAAATAGTGGGACAGATTCATCTAGCCATCTAAAAGGTGTTATGGCCGGTGCTTCGCTTCATCACGAACTCTGGCTTTATGTCAATCGATGTGGACTCACGCCTGTAGAAGCACTGCGGTCATCAACCTCTGTGCCTTCCCGAATATTCAAGCTTCATGACCGTGGGAATATAAAACTTGGGCTCAAGGCAGACTTGGTTCTTGTTAGAGGAGACCCGACGAAAAACATTGAGTGTACACGAAGGATTGTTGAAGTGTGGAGAAATGGGGTGAAGTTGTCATCATCTGGGGATGAACTAAACGGGGGAGAACCAAATTACTGAGCTTATGTATGACCAATTTATTGATATCTTGTATGTGCGTACGACTAGTGAGGATTAATGTCCCAGTAAGACCTCCATACCATATCAAGTAACCGGTAGATATGAACCAATCCATCCTGCCAGAGCATTCTTGTCATTTCTATGGACGATCAAATTCAATAGACCAATGATGCATTTACGAGTGACCTGCTTGGCCACCATAATTGATTTCATGCCGCTACTGGTTATGTATGAGGATGAAATAGGGGTGATTCAAGACCGGAGTCATACATAAAAAAAGTAAAATTACGCGAAGAGCTCCTTACACGAATGGGAGGACCAGGTGACTAGGATATTGGGCTCCAAAATGAACATGGTGTTCGCCTCGATTACTCACGTTGCCAGTGTGTCCCTTGATTTCATTGAACGATGCGTCTTGTGGCGACTGCCCGGATATCTGAAGTTGCAGAGCTTCCCCCTCTTGATACTCAATACTCATCGCGAAGATCCCAATTTCCATCTTGACTACCTCCCCGGACTGCAATTTTTGAGTATTTGAGTGGGGATGAAAAGGGTAGTTTGGGTGCAGAGATCGATCATAATCAACCGCCCTGTGAGACGCTCGCAATATACCTACTGGTCCTTTGTACACGATCAAGTCCGTTGCCATTTCATCGGGAATCTCTTCGAAGGAATTAGGGCCTATAGAAGACCATGGAATGTTAAGGCAAAGCATAGGCTTTCCATCGGCGTCAAGCTTCCGGATCATAACGTATACATCCATATCATCAGACGAAGGGCAAGACATATATAGCACCGCCTTGGGTATTCCTGTGATAACCGTCCTCTCTTTAAATCTCAGGGTGAAGACAGCGCAAGATTCAGGATGCGCGGAGTCGTACGATGCGGTGTGATTGCCAGCTGGAGTCTGTGCATCAAGAGAACCATTGCTTCCTAGGTAAAGTGTATTGTACACAGTTCTAGTAAGAGGGAAGTCATCTTCAATCTGATTAAGGACAGGATCCAGATGTCCAAAACGAAGCGTGCAGATACGGACATGGGGTGTTTTCTCCCAGTCATTCTCCTCATCATAGAGATAGCGTTTGAAGAAGGAGATTAATTCTTGCGTTGTATCCTCCACCGCCCATTGGTCATGCCACTCCTGATATGGGCTGAACCGAATCCATTTTCTGGCATGCTCTATCTGCATATACCCTCTGATGGAGCCCATCGTATGGAGGAAGCTATTGAATGATGCAGTTATGTACGCAGGGACCTGGACTCTTGTCATATCCGGGCGCTTGCTGTTCCACTAGTCATTCTCCACTGGACTCCGTCGATACATCTCAGCGAAATCTTCCATGCCATTCCGACCTCTAAGCATTGCCATGGTGATATGATCGTAGAAGCTCCCAGCGAAAACCCCGCCACGCACAAACTGTTCTCTGAACAGATCACTGCAGTCCTCCCATGGCGCTATCGCTTTCAGTGAAGGCGGCTGGAGCTGGGCAACAAACCACTGAACAACGGCCAAATGTGAGTTTCCTGCCATTCCAATGCGACCATTACACCAATCGAGTTTAGCTAGATGTTCAATCGCGTCATATCCGTCCTCACCCTCTTGAGGGCCCATGATATGGCATACCCCTTCAGAGTCTCCTATGCCGCGTGGATCGACATTGACCACGGCAAAACCATGGGGAACGAAATCGGCTGGGTCTGGTCCTTCTAATTTCTCCAAACCGCTGAGATCATCAGCCTTGATTCCCATATTGTAGGGAGTCATGCTTTGCAGGAAACGAGCCCCATTGTACTTTTTTCCAAAGGGGCTCCAAGATACAATTGCGGGAACTGGACTATCCTTGCTGGAATAAGTTGGGCGATAGATGTCTGCATATATCTTACAGCCATCACGAATTTTGAGTTCGACATCGTGGTCGACCAGAATATCCGTGGAGAGAGCTCGCGATGAGTCATTTGCTTTCCACCCCTTTGGAAGAATCTCACTCGTATTCAGGAACCCTTGGAGAAATTGGTTTGTAGACGATTTCGATTTTCGAAGACATTGTACGTTCCGGATTATTCAGTATCAGAGGCAATTGACGAGCGGAACTGGCGTATCAGGGTCAAGTAGCCTATATCAACTACTCCTGCAGATTACGCAGCGTCTGAAATAAATCCCACGGCAGTAATCATCGCGGAATCTGCGCCATGGTTTGTCCCGCATGTTGATACTAGAGCCCCGCCACCCAGTGCCAGAGGCAGTTGACCAGCGCGACTGGCGTATCAGGATCAAGTAGCCCATATCAACTACTCCTGCGGATTACGCAGCGTCTGAAATAAATCCCACAGCATTAATCATCGCGGAATATGCGCCATGTTTTGTCCCGCATGTTGCCACTAGAACCCGCCACCACAGGGGGGTAGGGAGGAGCTTTTAATATATCGCGGAATCGCCCCCGTGCTTTGTCCCACAAGCTGAGACTTGATCCTATGACAGCCCACTTCGAACTCTTTCCATACTTGTGCTTGTCAAACCTTTCTTCGTTCTTAGGATCACATTTTCAATATATATCCTGGTTCCAGTGACTCACAACGGATAAGTCGATATTGCAGCCTTGCAAAGTTCCAGATCCAATCGTCACAGCGAACAGAATGAAGTCAGAGGAGCTCATGCATCTTGAAGATGCGACCGTCGTACCTGCTCCAGATTTGAACCTTGAGCTTGGCAAGCTCCGAGCAACACCTACAATGATAGCCTTCTCTATTTGGATAGCTCTTAGCGCCTGGTTAACCATGTTCGACTTCAGTTATGGGGGCATTGTCTTAGCAATGGACCCTTTCAAGCAGTCGTTTGGGCACTGTCAGTCTACAGAATCATCAGTCGATGTCTGTGAGCTCTCTGCTCTCCAGCAATCGCTTGTCAGTGTGACGTCTATCTTTATGGGTCTCGGCGGCGGGATTGGTGGAGTGGTGGCAACCTACATTGGCCGTCGAGGTACAATGCAAGTTGGATGTCTCATTACGGCTATTGGCGCTGCTGGCATGCTAGGAACATCAGGGAATTACCTGAATTACCTGGCATGCAAATGTATCGGGGGAGTTGGTATCGGGCTTATATTTTCTTCCGCCACTGTTTACGGTGCGGAATGCGTCTACCCGAAACAACGAGGCTTCCTACTCGCTCTATTCAACATCGGCCAGGCTCTTGGAAGCCTAACTGCTGCAGCTGTGTGTGATGGTACTGCTCATTTACAGAGTGACTGGTCGTGGAAAACACCGATCTCTTGCCAGATTCCTCTCGGACTACTTATTGCCATATCCTTTTTTTATTTCCCGGAATCTCCTCGGTGGCTTCTCTTAAACAAGAAGCCTGATCTTGCTCGCGCTTCGCTTTCCCGATTCTATCAGATGGAACCGGACTGTGACATGATAAATCAGCAGCTTGAGACAATACAGAAATATATCGACCTAGAACAGAATAACCGCAACTCCGTGAGTCCCTTGGATATCTTCCGCTCAGTCAACGCTCGTCGGACCCTCATATCAGCCTTGATTCTCGTTGGATTGGCGATTACGGGGATCGCATTCATCACCCCGTACGCTACTCTCTTCCTTGGCAATGTTGGAGTAAAGAATCCTTATCTTGACAACGTGTACATCGGCGTCTGCACCTTTGCAGGAGCTTTAGCTGGTCCATTTGTGATTGAGTATGCTGGCCGTCGCGTCGCCCTGTTGGCCGGATATACGGGAATGGCCCTCTGTATGCTTATATTGGCTTCGGTAAACTCCGGACTTGGGGAGTAGAATAAGGCTGCACAGGAAGTCCTGGTGGCTTTTGTCTGCATATGGTCTTTCGTATTTGGTGGCACCGTCGGTCCTGCCTCCTGGGTTAGTGCACCCGAGATTCATTCCGTGCAACTACGGACCTATGGGCAGGCGTTCAGTATTACCATATACCAAATCTTTGCATTCGCTGCATCCTTCTGGTCCCCGTATATGTTCAATGCAGGATATGGCAATATGGGGACTTCAGTTGGCTACTACTACTTTGGAGTTTCCGTGGCAGTTTTGGTGTTGATTTTCTTATACATGCCAGAAACTTCTATCCTTACGTTGGAGCAGATTGATGATTATTTTCTGTCGGATGATCCAGCCTGGAAG
Source organism: Talaromyces verruculosus (assembly GCA_001305275.1). Taxonomy (NCBI): domain Eukaryota; kingdom Fungi; phylum Ascomycota; class Eurotiomycetes; order Eurotiales; family Trichocomaceae; genus Talaromyces; species Talaromyces verruculosus. Next base: position 240,847 of record LHCL01000005.1, on the reverse strand, counting down.
ACTTCTCTCCGGAAAAACAAACTGCTTTGCAGTAAACCGCAGTCAGGTGATGAGCACGGTCTGGACTAGGTTTGTTAGAGGCAAAGCCTGAAAGCGCCCAACTTGGCTCCACATGGGTTTTATCGAGTGCGCAAAACAAAAAGGAGGTTTCGAATCTCTGTATTTTTTATTCGTTTGATTTATTGGTTCAGCCTGTGGTTGCGGGGAAAGCATACACTGGGGTCGTAGCTTACACGAAATATACCCATAATATACAGCAGAAGTGAAGTCCAAATAAAGCTATAGGCTAAGTTTAGTCCGCCGCTTAGGCCCCTTAGACTCGAAAGACCCATTGGATGCAAAGACCAGCCACAAGAAGCCTCTGCCGGCTTGGCGCCGTAGTAAACTGTTTAGGGCTACGGTCTCCGCTGACTCAGCGGCCGAGTCGCCTTAAATAAGTTAGTAGGCCCCAATAAAGTACCCCACGCTAACGGGCTGTGCCCCACGGCACCACGTAACTAATTATATAGATTGTCCTCCGTAGGCTCTCACAATAACCTCCATGGAACCGGTTGCACGCGCTGATTTTTGCTACCAATAAATGGGCGCTAAGTACTGCGCCCCCCACTGGATGCGGATGGCCTTCAGCCGATTCTAGACTCGCACAACCCGAGACCCTGTCTCTCATAAATTGACTCTCCCTGGGTTTAATTGTCAGGGTACCCCTTAGAGTCTGGGTGACACAGTATTGCTATAGACTCCAGTATTCATCTCACGCTTTGTATGTTGTCATTAGCCATATCTCTTGTACGGATTGCCGGAGAATACTCAATGAAGTTATCTCTTGATGCTTTCCGGGTCACAATTTCGAGGACGGTAGTACAATCAGGGAATTCAATTACGCATACTGGTTCCTCATGGCACGGTGCGACCAAATTCTCAAATTCCGCCGATGCTATTATTGGCAATGGCAGTAATTAGTTAATGCTGCGATATCTAACTAACTGTTTGCCCCCGCTGACAAAAGTCACCTAATGTCAGATCGGGGCCAATCGCTGCCGAGCTGGGGCAGGGCGGAAATATGCCCAGTGGTGACCACTTCCACACCCCACGGGGATTGTTCTGGACCACGTAAGATGGAGTCGTGGCATCGCGCTATTTTACACACAATTGGAGTCTGAGCTTGGTTTATAGAAGTTCCCCTGCATGTATAAGTGTAGCGTAGCTCCTTACCTCGGATAGCTTGCATAAACCCACGTAAGACATGACGACTTGCCCTTACTCGTAGTATGATTTCCAATTACTCAGCGGAAACGGAATAGCCTAGATTAGTTAATGGCTCTATGCTCCATATAACTATGAGCACAGGTTGGTAACATGTTTCCTATAAGAGTTTTTCGTTAAATTGAGTTCACCGGTGGGCCGTATCTCCAGATGTTAGTGAACATCTTATCGGACTCCCGCGAATGACCTAAAACCGCTCGAGGTTCGGTTGTACGAAAAGCAGCACCGATGAACGGAGGAAAGGAGATTTGCAAGTAACCAGGATCTTGGATAGTAACTATTGCGGAACAAAACCTAAAATCAATCTGGGTCAATACAGAAAATGTAACATTTCGAGGCTAACAAAATATATAATGACTGTATAAATATCCGTCTAAGGTATCTCTGTCCTACAGTTAAACTCACTATCATCCAAGATCTATATTCTTTATTATGTTCTGATTACCAGTCGGCCACCTTACTGGATAGTAGTCACTCTTAGTGCATATTTATCTGTTTTCTTGTTTGCGGTTGTTATCATCATCAACAACAATGACGGCGGGTGCATTGAGCCATATAGAGGCTCCCATTACACCAAAAGCGTATGTCCTCTGTGCATTTGCCGCATTTGGAGGCATCCTATTTGGGTACGATTCTGGTTACATTAGCGGAGTGCTTGGAATGGACTACTTTAAAAAGGAGTTTGGACATCCTGTGCCTAGGACAGTGGATAGCTCGGGCTATTTATATTATACATGGGAGAAGTCATTGATTACCTCTATTCTTTCTGCTGGCACGTTCATTGGCGCTCTTGTATCTGGTAGCATTGCGGATTGGATAGGGCGACGCTACACTGTCATCGTTAGTAGCGGGGTATTTACCCTCGGCGTTGTTTTGCAAGTTGCTTCTACTACCGTGGGCCTTCTTGTTGCAGGAAGGCTTATTGCCGGGCTAGGGGTAGGATTTATCTCGGCAATTGTGATTCTCTACATGTCCGAAACCGCCCCTAAGCGCGTCCGGGGCACCATCGTATCTGGGTATCAATTCTCTGTCACTGTGGGACTGCTACTAGCCGCATGCGTTGACCAGGCCACGCATAAATTCGCCAATAGCGGGTCGTATCGAATTCCCATAGCAATCCAATTTCTATGGGCGATGGTACTTGGTATAGGGTTCACGTTCCTGCCAGAATCACCCCGGTGGTACGTTAAAGAAGGAAAGGTCGACAAGGCTGGCCAAGGTTTATCCCGAATACGTGGACAATCAGATATCTCGCAAGCTATTCAGGATGAGCTTGATGAAATTGTTGCCAGCTATGAGTATGAGATATCTCTTGGCAAGGCTTCCTGGCGGGACTGTTTCAAGGGAGGAATGAGACCGAGTAGTAACTTGCGCCGTGTTATCTTAGGAACTGCGTTACAGATGTTTCAGCAATGGACAGGCGTCAACTTCATTTGTATGGCTTCCATCCTTCTTGAGAGCATTTGGAAGTGGTGAATCTAATTAACAAATTTCTCACCTAATATAGTCTATTACGGAACGACCTTTTCAACAAGTGGGCATCAGCAACCCATTCATATTTTCAGTGGTCAGTAACGTCGTCAATGTCGCCTCAACCCCAGTTGCATTTTGGTCAATTGAACGTTTTGGGCGCCGGCCGCTTTTGATCTGGGGCGCTGTTGGAATGCTTGTCTGCGAGTTCATTGTGGCCGCAGTAGGAACTGCCATGCCAAGTTCAAACACGGCCAATACTTGCCTTATCGCCTTCGTGTGTACCTACATCTTCTTTTTCGCATCAACGTGGGGTCCGGCGGCCTGGACACTGATTGGGGAGATTTACCCATTGCCCATCAGAGCCAAGGGAGTGGCAATGGCAACTGCTTCCAACTGGCTCTGGAACTTTGTGAACTAGCTCATAATTCTCATCTGTCATGGTAGGTTATCGGTTATATTACACCTTACATGGTGGACAAGGAGTCCGGCAACCTCGGCGCTAAAGTCTTCTTTGTGTGGGGATCAACATGCACCCTTTGTGTCTTATTTGCGTATTTCATGGTTCCAGAGACAAAGGGTTTATCCTTGGAACAGGTGGAACAGATGTTGGAGGAGTCGACACCGGTTACTTCCTCACTCTGGATACCACACACTACGTTCGTTGAAGAAAAGCACCGCTCTGCTAATAAAGCGGATGTTGAGCACCAACCATGACCATACCGTAATGTCATGGACTGTGGTCACGTCCATTATTCACCCCAGATCTAATTCTTGTTTGTAGGCTGGGTGAGGGTTGAACCCGATTTGTCTACAGCTTTACAGAGTGCGGCTGTGGAGGAAAGGTGGTGAGAATCTGAGTGGGTCGTGTTATTCAGTGCGTGGCGCTACCGCCTTTGTTGTATCTAGCCGTGGAAAGGACTGGCCATTGGTCAGCTGCTATCACCCAGCACCTTTTCTAAACAGTACCAGTTTCCGCCTAGTCCCAAGGTTGACTTCGTAAGAATCGTAACATGGCGTATCGGCGTAACGGTAACCCCGAACGCGCCGGATTGAGTATGCATGGCCTTGAGCTTTGACGCTATACCTACTAGATATAGAAATGGCGTACGAACGCATTCAGGTCGATTTGATACATGGCTCTCGACCATTCCACAACGCTGGGTAGCTTCTGCGGGACCGTCCTATCAGACTTTCGCTATGGCCTGCCTGTGCGTCAAAGTATAAATCAATAGAGCCGTCTGTCGTTAACGTCGCCTTCGAGCCATGAAGAAATCTCTTTCTTCTCTTGCAGTCATCGTGCTCGTTAATCCTTCATCTGCCATGATGCTGATGTGGAAGAGTATATCGTCTGATCTTCCTTTGTTATCGTCTTATTTCTGCATCCCCTACTGGATGCATTAAACAAAATTTCAATATTACCATGCACTCTGACACTGGTACGGCCCTGGTTAGGGGTATCTGGGCCGCAATGGCGATTGCGTGTAATCATCGTCATTCTGCGGGTGTATGCAAAGGCCAAAATACACCAGTTTCGTGCCGACGATGTCTTGATGATCATTGCCATGGTAAGTTCGCGTCTTCCTACCAACTTTCCGATGGCTGTTCCTTCAATACGAAATTAAGATGATCATTACATGCTAACCATTTCAATGTAGGTTCTGGCCATCGTCTCAACAGTTTTCCTGACCCTCAGCGTACATCATGGTTTTGGACAGCACTTAGAAGAACTTGTGTTGGCTGGATACGTTTCTGATGTAAAACGCTTGCTAAAGTACATCGCCATTCAACAACCGATCCTCACTATGAGCAGCACCCTCGCTCGCTGCTCTTTTATTTTATACCTTCTAGCCCTTCTTGGAAACAATAAGAATTACCAGTATGCGTTATGGATCATGATGATCTGGCAGCTTGCCGGTAATATCGTCTCCGCAGTCTTACCTCTGACTATATGTCTCAATATGAGCATTCTCTGGGATTGGACGACGAAGACCACTTGTGGTGATACCACCGCTGTTATCAAGTTTGCTTATTACTCCAACAGTCTGTTTCCCTTCACTTCAAGTGTTATATAAGACCATACTAACTTTGTGTAGGTGCAAACTCGGCCTGTGATTTATTCCTAGCAGTATTTCCTACTCTCATCTTCTGGAACCTCAACCTCAAAAAGCGCGTTAAGATTAGTTTGATTGTCCTCCTCAGTTTAGGTATTGGGTATGTCTTCTACCCTCCTTCTTTGCTTTTATAGTTAAGCATACTCATCTTTGCAGTGCGATGGTCGCCTCTATCATCAAGACCACCAAACTCTCATCCCTCCCCAGTGCCACTAATCTCGGCGTAGATGGTGGCCTCGAAGTCGGCCGCTGTGGATATATTGAAAATGCAATCATTATTATCACCTCCTCTATACCCTGCATTCAATCGTGCTCTCCGTCCGCAGGTTCTCGAGCCGTGGCTACTCGCGTTCCTACGAGCTTGCTTCAGGACCTCAAACCGGACAACAACGCACGAGACACCATGAGACGGCGCAAACTCGCCGTATGCGTGGTAGTTTCACTAAGAATAGCACTGTTGACGTCATGGGGAGTGTTGAGCGTATTTTGGATCTAGGTAATAACCATTCCAATGTCACTGTTAGCAGCAGCGGCCGGCGGGATTCGCTGGCTCATGATGAACTGCGAATTACGAAATGTGTTGAGATTTCGATGTTTGATCAACGAAATCCTTGATCTCGCTCTTTACTATCGTTGTTTTTATTTATATAACGACTTGTATACTACTTCTTCTAATACTGTTATTATTAATATCTTTATTCCTTTTCTAAAGTCAAGCTTAATGTCCATATGCAGTTCTGTAGACTATGGCGCGTTGCCAAGGTCCCTATTAGCCCTTTGCCTGTAGGCAGTTCCAAGGAGTCGTGAATTCAGGCTCTTCAATCGCTCTATATTACAAGGGGCTTTCGTGTCTGCTTATAATGCAGGTGCTAGGAATATCGGAAGGCAGGACACCGCGTATAACATTAATTCCCATTGTTAGCATTATGTTAACCCTAGGGATGATTGATTTCTAAGCCTTACATTTCGATGTAGGGTCTTTGGCAGAAAGAATTCTCACAATGTATCCCACCGTTTCCACAGCAAAAATTTTAGATTCAAAAGAAGAATATGAGGTTGGTGCATGTGCATTCACTGAGAGATGCAATAACCATGAAAATGCAGAACCAGCAGCGCAGGGCAATGTACTGATATGTTGTTGTGACACCGACAATGCTATATAAGTCTGAGAATATGATCGCGGCCGATACTGATGGATGGTAATCGTAAAAGCTTCCAGCACTAGAGCACATTAGCCCAGACGGTCACCATCAGGAGATCGCAATTGTATACCAGCAGCCGAACCCATCTCACCGAAGTAGCTTCGTAATACTATCAGAAATGGGAAGCCCAAAATCAACAGCGTTCGAGATATGCCTTTGGAAAAGAACAAAAGGAAAGAGAGATTGTGATTTGAGTTGGATTGCTAAGTATTTCAGCCAGCCATAACGCATTTATATCGTGTTCCAAGCTTAGAATCAGGCAAGCCCTTCGAATGGTTGTTTTTGGCCCGGTCTCAAATCTACTTTCCGTCTACTCTTTTTAACAATGTACCCTTGAATAGGTGGATGAAGAACGATTTGGGATTCTATGCCCGTGCTATTTTGGTTCGATTATACCCGAAAAGATTTCTAGCTTATACTGGCTAGAAACGAGGTGGCACACCTCGGTGATGAAGGTTCTCTCCACCGAACCCTCGGCAAACGTCTCGTATGCGATTCGAAGAGGAAATTCAAGTTCTAATAAGAACGGCCCAGAGACAGATCCAATATAAAACTGGACACTACGGCAGATATCACATGCATATGGATAAGGATCCCGCTGGTGAGATGACGGTGATGGTCCAAGATTGCTCAAGAGAAGAATTAGCGCACTATTAAACATGCAAACAGAAGTGGCGAGCACTGAATCCGGGTATTGGAACACGTTGGGTGTTACAAGCTCAGTCTTGTCAGCGTTCCAATGCGTGAACACTGGCAGTCCTGCTGCTTGAGGGGACTCGTACGGCTCCCCCTTGGCGTACATATTTGCATGATTTTGCTTCCACTGCTGCAATCGGAATCGGATTGATTCACCCCAGGCTGAAAGGGCCACTTGGTGAGATCCCTTAGTTGTGGAATCGGCAATTCCCGCAGAGAGATTCATATCTTTGTCGGCCTGTTCTAAGAATGCAGGGAGTTCAACCAGTTCGTCTAGAAGAAGCTGTAAAATACTCTTCTCCTGATGAGCCATCCATGGGACTGACTTCCACTGACTCTGGCAGAGAAATGTCGAAGTGCGTGTGGTCAAGGCCCAAGTAACCTAATAGAATACTTAGTTATAACTGCATGTGAGCGAAAATACAGTGAAATTACCCAATACAATCGTAGCTGACTGAAGATTAAGTGCCCAGCACCTGTCATGTGGCATAACGGTCCCCTCCGTTCGAGAAGAGTTAGAGAAGCGTTCCAATGATAACTGACAGAACTCTCTTTTTTCCTTCTGAAAAGCTGCGACCGTAGTAGCACTTAGTGCGAGCCCAAGGATACTTGGGACGGGTCTTACCTCGATGGTGGAAAGTAACACAACAGTGTAGAATAGAGAATCGGAACACTCGTCACTTCGACCGATGGCGTCATTGACACGCCTCAGAACCCCAATATAGGCTTGCTGCCCATGTTGTTCCAGCTCAGGGACGCCAGTTACCTTGCCCCGAATTAAATTTGCAACGGAATGCAACGCATCACGGACCAAAGGTTGAGATTTTGACATTTCAGCTGCCGCACATACCCAACTGGTGGAACCAAGAGAGGAACTATATGCATTCACAAACCAGGCAATATTGTCCGTTTCATAATCGGTGCCCGGGGAAGCGTCTTCGGATGCGGGATTGCTTCTAGACTGTGCTTGGCTTGAATTTGAGCAGCAAATATCTCGAACGAATCCACTCATTCTCCTCTCCACTGAGTGCAATGGATCTCGAAGGCTGAGGTTTGTGTGGACTGTCAGCTCCCTCACCACGGAGTAAACACTCTGTAGACGAACTTTGAACTCCGTCGTGGGGAGTTGGCATTGATCTACCATGACTGACAGAGCCAGATACGCAGAGAAAGACGCAAACAATGTCATGTGTCTGATCCCAAAAGCGGCCTCAATTGCGGCGACGAGATCAGCAATTTCCATGGCGTCTGCTAGGCATTCTTCTGCCGTGGAACATATCTCATCACTAGCAAGAGTACGTTGAAGGTGTTCCTTTTCCAGAAAAGGTCGTCGGACCAGGATCCTCAGCGCATAAAAGCTTGTCCTATGTGGAAAGTCAATACTCGCTCAAATAGCATTCCAGAAAGTGATATCTCACCAGAGACTGATTTGGTGGGGTGGTCGGGCTGAGTATGCCTGTCGGTCGAAGCGAAGATGTGTAGGTAGAGACTCTGTCCACTGGTGCAACTTATTTTCAACACTAGCTCGGCATTCCTGAGCGACTTTCACGTCTTGTTTCCCAACCCGCCCGTAGAAGACGTACATGACTTGGTGCCATATTTTCAACAGCTCGATTAATGCAACGCCAGTAGACACGGCGTAAGAAGTGCAATTCATCTTGGACACATCTACTGGTTCATTAGGCATTAATGAATCGGAATATGGTGTCCAATCATCGAAATCTTCATAATTATCTAGAAGTGGGTCACTTGAGTCAATGAAATCTTGATCAAATGTAGGAGCATGTCCTAGGAATATGCTCAGGAACACATCGATCGAGAATGCCCCAAGATACAATCGCTTGCGCTGCTCCTCTTCTAGATCATCAATGGGGCGGCGAGACTTAACAAGGTTGTTGCTGCCGGGATCATTGTGACAATCAATGCGACCAACATCGCGACTGCTGGCATCGAGTACCAACATTCTATTTGCATTCCCACTGAGTACCCATGCTGCGTCTGCTTTACCGCGGTATACTAGTGACACACTGCAAATGAGCAGGCCAAGAGCTGTCGAAAGGCTGGGAGTATCGTCTTCTTCAGCAAGGAGATGACATATCCGAGAGTAAAATCGAAGTCCGGTACTCGTGCGATCTGCAGCATCTGAACGAAGCTCAACTTGCCTGCTATACCAAGAACCAGAAAAGTACAAGGCATTCAAAAGTATTCTATTGCAGTGAAGGCCTTCCTCCAGCAGACTACCCATGATACTGGGGCGGTACGATAATATCCACTCCAAGTGGCAGTTACTCCAGTACAGATCCAAGAGATGTCTTGCCAAAGGTGGGCTTAGGCCATCCAGGTCGACATCATAACTCAACGTGGGGGACTCAAAGAATGAACGTTCTTGTTGACGCTGTAGCGCGCTATTAGCGATGAGCCGGCATTTTGCAGCTTCATAATCAATAGCTGTCTTCGCTGGTTTTTGACTCGAGGATGATGTCCGAGTTCGAGTAGAAAAGGGCAAGTGAAGTGGCGCGAGTACCTCAGAGAAATAACGTCTTATTACGCCGTCGTGTGGATCGGGCGTTGTCTGCTCCTGCGCATTATCATTGCATGACTGTCCCAAGGATGCACTGCCGGTTTCCGGTTGGGAATGGGGTTGCACTGTGGGCGGGTGTCTATTGTTCGAATCGAATAATATCGAGGATTCACCGATGTCATATCGGCCACCATCAATTGTGGGACTTCGAGCGCTGGAGACTGGAGACAGACCTTCCGGATGTTCCATTTCCGACAATGCGATGTCATTGCTCGCCCTTTCATCTGCTCGATATCGCCCGTCCCGGGGATACACACAAGTGTACCCCCGTTTAACACAATAGCTACACTGTGGCCGGGACCCATCGCATTTAGCCTAGCAAAATTTAGCGCACAGCGAATCAAGTATGAAATGCAAGTCCGTACCTTTCTCAACCGGCAGAAATGGCAGGCTCTGCAGTTGACACCCCTATTAGACTGAACGATGCGCGGAGGCATCCTGGATTTACAACTCCGCTAATCGATCTGTGCTCCAATAAGTTTGAATATCAGCGTAGATATTTGACATTTCCGATTGGAAAACGAGACTTTTGATCGATTAACGGATATGCCCGGAGATCCCGGAAAATCATTAATCCGACAGCGGATGCAACGGAGGCAACATCTCCGCTAGCCGTCGTAATTTGCAACATCCTCGGTTCTACGTGTGGATGGTAAGGGATAATGGAATAGAATCAGATTATTGCTTGATTTCTTAAAAATGGAAAGCAAATAAATGTAGCTCTGAACGGGAGTATCAGTCGGAAACTTTTAATATCAATGAAATGTAGGGCAAAGACAATTCCCAGATGTCCTTAATGCCGGCTTAACGCACATTGCATAATATGTTTGCTTGTGGGGGCATGGAGATAGAACCATACTGTGATCCCATCACTATTCAGTGGAAGAGGCCCCTGCAAATAGGCTCGAAATCACGCGAGTATACTGTGGATCTTCTGAAGTGTGATTTCCTTGAGCAGTTTGAAGGATGATAGAGCTCCTTTGGACCAAAGGATTCGAGATATAATATACAGCACAAAACCTCCCAACACTGACCTGATGAGATGGTATACCAGCTCCCATCTGCGGCCCTTGGGCGTGTATGTTATAGTCCAGTCCCTTTTAAAGGGAACAAGGAGCGTAATATTGCGTCAAACTGAGAAAACCTTCAATAATATTTAGTGATCTTATAAAGAACAACCGGACTTTGTACTCCTGCACTTACGGGTAAATGGTTGGATTCGCGCCATTTTCTGACATATACCAACTGTCACACCCGCCAGTCACTAACACCGTACTCCTGTGTGCTTCTTGGACCTTGGTTACCCAAGTCCTAGCTGCATCTTCGTTAACCTCAACTGTATCCACCACTCCGCCAAGGATCTGACTCATGAAAAAGAGGGCATAGTTGACTCCATTCTCGATGGCTAAAATGGCACTACTGTGACCAACTGCTGTGTTGGGGCCGAACAACATGAAAAAGTTCGGGAATTTATCTATGGCAGTGCCTAGATAAGCTTGAGGGCTTCCGCGTTCACTCCACAGCTCTTTGAGTCTCTTTCCTTCACGGCCCTGGATTTCCGGTAGATGCGCTTAGGTAGATGCCTGATAGCCTGTTGCGAGAATTATCACATCAGCAGGAATCGTCACATCGCCCGATGAGTCCATTTGAGGCCCCTCAGTAGCGTGAGACGCTTGAGCCAACCGTCCGAGCGTCACAGAATGCGCTTGCACACTCTGCAAAGGACGAGTTGTGAGTGTAACCGACGGATGGTGTAATGTTTGGAGCCAGTTCACGTCGAAAACTCGCCTCTTGCAACCAACTCCATAGTTGGGGGTTAGAATGTCATGGTATTTCTTGGGGGCTGTAGAGTAGAGGTGTTTGAGAAGCTGACTTTCCACACGAGGTCTCATCCAACGTGCCAGCCATCCGTCTGCGATGATGCTGAAGTAGTCAAATTCCAGTCTTAAGAAGATCGTTAGTCGCAATATCCTCTCTAACCACGGAATGTTCCTCATCAGCCACGGTCCATATCTCTCATACAGCCTGATTGTTGATGGTTGGATATAGGGAGAGACCCAAGGAGGCGTCCGCATGACCTGCGTTACTGATTTAACCCGGTTTGATTCTTTAATCAGCTCAGGGACGATCTGTGCGGCACTCGACCCGGTCCCAACCACAATCACATCTTTGTCTCGGAGATCTGACTGGGCATCCCAACGGGCCGAGTGAAGAACGGAGCCGGCGAATCTCTCGATCCCGGCAACTCCAGCTGGCCACTGGTTTGGTTCAACCAAGAGTCCGATCGCACTTACCACCACTTTCGCCCGGATTACCTCTGTTCTCCAGTAAACAGCGTCAAAGCCTTTGCTGTTGATTTTTTCCTGTTTCTGGCTCCCGGTAAGCTCTTCCGAGTCAGGAGACACATGCCCTAAAGTCAGCTCCCACTCCTTGTGGCTTTCAACCCAGCTAGCCTTCAATACCTCTGTGCTGCATTGAAATTTGTCCACAACTTGGTAGTGTTCGCATACTCGGTGTAGATAGGCTAGGATTTCCTTCCCAGGAGGTCGTATCGTGCTCCAGTCTGGGTTTGGGGCAAATGAAAATGAGTAAAATATTGCTGGACTAAACGTATCCACCAGCGGAATTAATATCCAAAATCTAGTTGCATCACCCTACGAACGCGAGCATGAACAACATTCACTTACACGTCAGCTGCGACTCCTGGGTACTGTTGGCTCCACCATGTTCCCTATATTGCCCACCGATATCAGTGAGTCCGCTTGCACTTAGGACGTTTGGAAGCACATACACCAATACCTCGAGAGCTTTCGAAGACTCTGAATTGGTCAAAGCCCAACTTCTCTTTTAGTCGGCATGCCATCGCAATTCCCGCAACTCCTCCTCCAATAATGGCTACCGGATAATATGTGCGCACATCTTGGCCACTTGTTTTATATCTTCGAATGAAGCTAGCTTTTTGAGACATAATGTGCAATATTAGGGAACGTGTATTTGTAAAGATGAGAAGCACCTGGATCCGCTACAGATAGGGACTTAATTAATTATTAAGAATGCACTGAAAGCATTGTGGATGAGGACCTCTCGCCCCTTTTCCCACAAAGATGCCTCGTTCCGAGGTTGAGATACCAGTATCCTTGCGAGCGTGTTATACATTGGTATTAACACATGCTTGGGGACGAGTAACAACGGCATCTATTTCCAAGTATAATCGATGGTACAATGTACTCGACAGAACTGGACAGAAAACGGAGCGCTCGCACAAGGGCCCACTCGACGTAGACGGAAGCTGTCGTCGGAGATGCGGATATCGATACTTGCAACTCCGAGATACAGCTTGCGAATCTTTACGGTACTGCCTAGAACTAGTGTTGTTTGCAGCACAACTGCAGCATGGCCCGGGTCACAATTGCAGGCACCGTACTCACAAAAGTGCCGCTAGTAAACCCAAACAGCACAGAAAAGATAATGTTGAGCGCATTGGTGTTACTAGGGATCCAAAGCGCCAGGACCAAGATCGAGGTTACGTACCAAAGATATTACATGAATTGAAAATTGGTAAGCAGATCCGGCAAAGCGAGAAAACATGCCGTACGACTGCACTTCGAGGATGATAAAGTTTGTGGGCAGGAAGACGCCCCAAAAGAAAAGAAGCTCCCCAGAGAGACGAGAAAGAGGGGGGTCTCTTTAAATGGGTCAATGAAGTCGCTCAGTGCAAATGGCGTTGGCTTGGGGTCTAGTATCGAACCTACAGGGCCATCTGTGTTCTTTTAGGAAAGTATGCTACAATGTGTGGCCACCAAAGTTTTTCAGTCTCTTTGAGATGGACTATCAGCGCATCTTCTTCAGCATAGTTGTATTATAAAATATTGATGAAAGCGGTTAAGGACAAAGAACTGAATTCAATCTTCCTCCCCCCATCTTCCTGATTACCTACATCCTCTCTCCTAATGAGAAGGCATTCATCTACAAGCATTGAGAGTAGTACGGGTTTATTTGCTGGCAAGTATAAGGCGAAACACAAGTGGTGGCACCATTCCAGCCGACACCACCGCACTGTCCCCAGTGTGCAGCGCCGGTGCCTGAGCCGCCGCTCGTTGAAGTGGTGGAAGTGGAGCTCGTCGAAGTGGAGCTCGTGGTGCCTGTAGAGACGTCCTTGATGAGCTGTATCAGCTTAGGACCAATTTGTCCTGCTATGAACTGATCACCCTTGCTGTTAGGATGGACACCATCGTCCCGCAGCATGTCATTTGTGAAACCAGCGGCCCGTGAACAGTCAGCAATGACAACAGGCGACTCCGCTGTTGTTTGTTGCAGTACCCAGCCCGGGATGGCGGTATTGACGGCCTCAATGGTCGCGTCGCTCCAGCTCGTCGGTATTATCTTATCAACCTAGGGAGATGCGCATCAGCGTTTGACCAAGAAGACGAAGAGTCATACAATGATCAGGAAGCACAACTTACAATAACCTTGACCCTAGGGTTTGCGGCACGCATTGCATTGAGCATGATTGTGTACGAGCCAATGATGCTATCAGCGTTCCGGTGGCCGATGTTAACATCGTTGGTGCCGAGCATGAATTGAACGATATCAGGCTTGGTATTCTGAACCCAACCGACGATGTTGTTTCTGGCAATATCATACGCCTGCCAGCCCGAATGGCCTTCATGGTCCGGATCAAAACCCTGGGGCCTCGAGCACTGTGCATCGAGGTCATTCATACTGCCGACAAAATCGACACTGCCAGCCAACCCAGCGGATGTGATTTGTTCCCATACAAGGGGTCTCCAGCAGGTGATCTCAGTAATAGAGTCGCCGAGCAGCACTAATCAACCCACCCGCTATGTTAACCTGTTTCACGAAGGTAAGCTGCTGCCGCGAAGTGCTTACTCACTGACTTTTACCGCTTGTGCGACCATACTGGACGTAAGGCCAGCAAAGAGCGCAAAACCTGAAAGCTTCATTTTGAAAACGAGGGCAGGACTTAGATTCTGGGCTATGATTCTAGAGATTACCAGATGATCGGAGCTTCAGCATGGCACCACTCAAGGACGGGCTAGTGTCCTTAAATAATTTTCCTTGGAAAATACTTTAAGTTTGTACGGGTAATTTCGATGCCCGTCTGTGGATTCTTCATCTGAGCTTACAAGGAAGCCACATTGCCTGATACAATATGATATGTTTCCATACCTAGAACGAGTGGAACTCGCGGGTCGACGACTTTATCCTTGACTGCGGAGGAGGATGAAGACGGCCAAGTGTGGAGCGGGGTTCAGTATCTCTGCAGAGATGGATGTAAAGCGGAACTGCCTAGCCTCGAGGCTGAGTACTCCGTCCATTTAGATCTCTTCAAACCTACAACCAAGCGCCACATTTATGATCAACAACTCTAAAACGGAGTCGTCAACCTAGAGCAGCTCCACTACTCAGCCAGACACTATACCAAATATTGCCTATTATACAATTCATTCCTCCTACATCGATTGAAACATGATGGATTCCACGGGCAAGGGGTCTTTCCTCAGTACCTACCCCGCAGGAGTCGGACGAACGGAGGTCCGGGGTAATAGGCCCTGTTTGCCATCTGTACCTATACCTATATACCCTGTTGATTTTAGCCGGTTTTCCGATATTCCCCTGTAACTTCGAGTGTCCCACTGAGCCCTCAGAGCATTCAAACTAGGTTTTCAAGAAATTATCGGTCTAATATCATAGGCTCTATTCTTTTATTCCAACTTTAGTGTTCTCGCTGCTCATTTCTGTTCCGTCAACAGATTGCTCGTTGACAAACCCACATATCCCAGTAGTGTAGTGAAGGAGTTACAACGAAGCTGGTCGAGAGGATAAAAGTCAAAAGTGAAATTATTGGGAGACTGTTGGTAAATATGGCCATAACACAGGACATAATAAATATAAATTGTGTTGATGAGACATCTGCCTGCGGGAAATTTTCATTATTACACACTCCATCGCTCTCTATCAACAGACCTAGTTATTTTAAATCTATTAAGGAATTCTCGTTAAAGAGTCGGGTGCCAAGGATGATGGGCAGTAGTAGATATATCAGTTGTACGTTCCCTTTTAAGGATTGATAGATCCTCTTGATAGAGCGTTCTCAACGTTCTTATTCTCTCTATGACTCTATCTATATCAAAGGGAAACTATCTCAGGAGGTGAGGTTTCATATCCCCATATTGATAAATATCGGTGCAAAGGTCACATGATCTTTACAAAATCCAACGAAGAGTTTTGGAATATAGGCTCAATGTATCTTAAAATCTATCCTGTATTATTACATGAGCATCAAGGAACTGCCTGCCTTGGGCACCGAATATGCGTGCGACGTTAGCAATGCGCTGATAGCGTAGACCCAACCCGGGCAAGCCCTGTCACAAATACTTGCTCAGTTGCTCTTGCGTCCATTCCCAGTACTGTTTCGCAAGATCTGGGTCGATAAGATCCTTTCTGGGAGACGCTATCCGACCAAATGGCGCAACTATTGGGCAAGTCAGAAGTATTTTGATTCACATTTTCAGCGCTCACTTACTCCAGCCACCATTTTGGTCCCGCGTGATGTCTGGATGAAGACCAGCGAAGAGCTCTGTATATGCCCCAAAAATGGGATCGTGCGCAATCAATTTCTAGAAGTTCTTAGTAAGGGTAGTCTTCTACCGAAATTTATAATGAACTGACAAACAAACAAAGTTGCCAGCTTGGCATCGATCGCTGAAGGTCGGTTGAAAGATTACCGGGGTTTAAGCTCTAGGTAAGCGGATTAGGATATCAAACTCAATGAAGGACTTTAAGAGAAAAGCTCACCAAACTGATAATGCCGTCATCAACATTTCGTCGGGCGAATTCAGTGGCGTGGAGTATATTTCCTGCCTTGCTACGAGCGTATTTGGTCCACAGACCCTCTTCTCTGTGATAGTCCATGTTAGAGAAATCGATAGCTGGTCTTGGTGCCATTTCTGCGACACTGGACGAGACCCAAATCACTCGCACCGATGCTGAAGGGGCTGTTTTGGCGGTCTCCCGCAGGATGGGGTGGAGAAACTGGGTGAAAAGAAAGTGTCCTAAGTTGTTTGTTCCTAGTTGAAGTTCGTATCCTTGAACAGTTTTGGATCCCGGCGGCGGCACCATCACTCCAGCATTATTCCATAGCACATCGAGACGGGACTCCATCCGAAGGAATTCCTCCGCGGATTTGCGAATGGTTGTCAAATCCCCAAGGTCCAGGTAAAGATATTCGAGTTGGCCGGTGGAGGTTGGATGCTCCCCGCGGATCTCTGCCATAGTCTCCTCCGCCTTCTTTTGCGATCGCGCAGCAATGTAGACAGTGCCGTTGTGCTGATAAAGGATCGACGCGAGACGCTTCCCGATGCCCCCAGATGAGCCGGTGACAATAAAAACCTGAAATCTTCAATTCTCAGTTCCACATAAGGCTCGCATCCTACTTACCTTGCCAGCTTGATCGGAAAGATTCTTTTCAGTCAGCGTAGGCGTTGGAGGAAACGCGTTGCTCCATTGTTGCCCCATCGTTGCAAGTTCCGTGTGGTTGCTCACGCAAAAGAAAATCAGGCTGAATATGCAAAACCGAAGGGAGCCAGAATGGACCCGGGATAGAATTTATATTTATACCTGAGTGAAACTTTATACACCCATAGTTGGATAACAATGCGTCTTTGGGTCTGTCCGGCTTTGTATCTGATTCTCCCCACTTTGCTTCGGAGATGCGGCGATGCAGGAATGCTTGCCACGGAGACGGCGATGACGAAAATACGTCCATCGGTATAGGTCTAATGGGGCTCAGCGCCTTCTACGGCAAACCATATCCAGATGATGAGCGGTTCAAATTTCTGGATCACGTTTATGAGAGCGGGGAGCGTTTCTGGGATACTTCAGACATTTATGGCGATAGTGAAGATTTGTTGGGTCGTTGGTTTAAACAAAACCCAGGAAAGCGAGACAATATTTTCCTGGCATCCAAATTCGGGATTGTCGGCCCCGGAGCTGCACGTAGTGATCCTGAATACGTGAGTTCTGCGTGTGAGAGAAGCCTGGCCCGGCTTGGAGTTAGCTATATTGATCTATACTATGTCCACCGAGTCAATTTTGATGTGCCAATAGAAAGTACGGTGCAAGCTATGGCTGATCTCAAGTGAGTCACCATTCTTAGGATACCCGGATAAATTCTAACCTCATTGCAGGAAAGGAAAAATCCGGTATTTGGGCTTGTCAGAAGTTTCCGCTGCTACTCTCAGGCGTGCACATAGTGTTCATCCGATTTCTGCTGTACAAATGGAATACAGTCCGTTCTCCCTTGATATCGAAGATCCTGATCGTGGCTTTCTCGCAACCTGCCGCGAACTCGGGGTTGCAATTGTTGCATATTCTCCTCTTGGACGAGGTATGCTCACCGGAAAATATCGCAGTGCGGATGACTTTGAGGAGGGTGACTACCGAAAGCTAGCCCCTCGATATTTCCCGGACAACTTTTCGAAAAACCTCATGCTGGTTGATGAATTACGCGAATTAGCAACAAGGAAGGGTTGTACAGTCGGCCAGTTGACCTTGGCATGGCTCCTTGCGCTTGGCGACGACATCATTCCCATTCCCGGCACAAAGAATTTAAAGAACTTTGACGAAAACATGGTGGCTCTCGCGATACAACTGCCTACAGGGGAAGTCCAAGAAATTCGCGACTTGATAGATAAGGCGGTTATCCACGGGGAGCGCTACCCTTCCACCTCTGCCAGTCTGCTCTTTGCAAATACGATCAATCTCTAGACGAAGTACAGATTCTAGGAATAAACCACAGGAGGAAAGGAAAGAAAGAAAGAAAGAATAAGCCTATACTATCTGCACTAAGATTCTCAATATAGCAGCTTTGTGCTGGGATTGGGTCTGACGGGAAAGTACACTTAAAATTATTCATAAGTACAAATATCGAATCAAAGTATAGGAGGTGATTATCAATAACCAATGTAGTTTTCATTACCTCGGCGAATTACAGATGTATTGAGATGCATGACATGGTGACAATCGATCTATAGGATATGGCTCCGGCAACCCCGCAATATGCTGTCGTATGAGAAGTCGATAATCGTAATCACCTCGGCTGCTTATGCCAGGGACTGTGTTGATTGAGTCCTATAAATTGTTCATCTTCCATAGCAAAGGTTGGTTCCTCCCTATCTAGCCTATTGACCCAGGTTTACCATTCTCCCGTCACTTCTAACACCACCTGCCCTACTTCTTTAATGATCCACCAGTTATGGCTGCTGAGAGATAAGCCAGTATTTCTAATCAACTCAACCCGTCTCTTGCCTCCTCTGGTGTGGCTGCGATGTACGTACATCCTATATCTTGCGATAACCTGATATCTAATACCCCTTAACCCAGATGCCATAAGAGTCCTGATGATATCGTGATCACTCTCGCATGACGGACCCCATTAACGAAAGCTGTGAAAGGCGGACTAAAAGATACCCCGCTGGACATAATGGTCCACCAGCTTATCAAGCAGGTGATATTGCAATCCAAGCTGGACCCGAGCTTGGTCGAAGATGTTTGTCTCGGCAACGTAAGTGACATTCCACACTGGAGTGAAAGCACGAGTACGGTGATGAAACTGCAATGCTAATGCAACATGATAAAGGTTCAAGACGATAATGCCGCTTATATCGTCCGCGCCGCTTCTCTAGCTGCTGGGATTCCTTATACCGCTGGTGCATCCTCGGTGAATCGATTCTGCTCCTCTGGCCTCAAAGCAGTCCAGGATGTCGCCAATCAGATCAAAAGCGGGATGATTGACGTAGGACTCGCGATTGGTGCAGAATCAATGTCAGCGAATGGAGGATGGATACCCGTCCCTCGACCGTTCAGTGACAATCTCGTGAAACAGGCGGATGCGGCTGACTGTATGCAACCTATGAGTCAGACTTCAGAGAATGTGAGTAAGAGGTTCGGTATTAGCCGGCATGAACAAGATCTGTACGCAGTCGAGTCGTTTCGACGTGCGGAGGCCGCACAGGCTGCTGGTTGGTTTCGTGATGAAATCATGCCTATCACGGTCACGTTGAAAGACAGAGAAACTGGGGAACCGAAACAGGTCACGCTAGTAAACGATGAATGTATCCGCCCGGGAACAACATACAAGGCACTCGAAAGAATTAAACCTGCATTCCCACAATTTGGAGACACGACTACTGGGGGCAATGCAAATCAAATTAGCGATGGTGGTAAGACCAAGCCAATCTCGCCTTCCAACGCTTAGCCGTTAACTAGTACTTGCAGCCGCAGCCATTTTGCTCATGAGACGGTCTCGGGCTATTGAACTAGACCAACCTGTTCTCGCGAAATACTGTGGAGCAGTCGTTGCTGGGGTGGCTCCACGCATCATGGGTATTAGTCCTACCGTGGCTATTCCAAAGCTGCTATCCAAGTTCCACTTGAAAAAAGACGACGTGGATATATATGAGATTAACGAGGCTTTTGCGTCCATGGCTGTCTATTGTTTGCAATGCCTCGAACTTAATCACTCAAAGGTAAATCCCCGTGGTGGTGCGATTGCATTGGGACATCCCCTTGGAGCGACAGGTGCTCGACAGATCTGCACAATATTAAGTGAAGCTCGACGGACTAAATAGAAGATCCTTGTAACCAGTATGTGCATTGGAACTGGCCAAGGAATGGCAGGATTGTTTGTCAATGAAGAGTTTGGACTATAAAGGCCAAACCAAAATCCGTGTGAAAGGCTATATACTTCCTAGTTGCTATGTACTACATCAAGAGCAAATTCCAAATACAATACGAGCGATACGGATAAAACCTACTGTTAATAACTGGCTTCCTGGGACTAATCTTTTCTCAAAACATTAACGTCGTAATCACTGAGGGATGAATGCACATTGCTGCAAAGGCCGCAGCCTGCTTTTTGCCAAAAATGTATCTCATCGCAGAATGAATAATCCAGGTACAAACGCCGGTGTAGAGCGGATATGTTCAAAAGTAGATTCTCTAGTTTCAGTCATCTACTATGTAATTGACATTTCCTGTTCAGCCGGAAACGATTCTGCCGTCTGTCTCCTCCTCGTTGTGGATGTCTGATGCATCTTTGAAAGTATAGTAGGCTTTGATCAAGCGTGAGATTTACTCTACATAATCTAACGCAGGTCATCACAATCTAATGCTTTGGGATCTCTGGGAGACCAACCAGCGAATCATATTACACTATCAAAGGCCTAACTAACAAACTAAGAATGGTGCGAGTATAATTGTCAGTCCAAAGTGGGTTGGGGCGGTAAATTGAAGTCGTAGTTGTACTTGAGAGCCCAACGAAATATGGGGTGCATGATGCGCCCATTCGCTGATCACTTTCGCTGCCTGTGTGTGATTTTTGTATCCTGCAATATCTCTCACATGGCGCCGAGAAAAGTAAGCAACAAAATTCCGATCGAGCCTTTGAATTTTTCTTCGTTCGTGCTCATGTTCAGCATGAGATTGTCTTTCATAGGCTTCCCAGTATGCCACTGTTGGGTCTGGAAGTAAATCCACCACGATAAAAAAGTATGCCGTCAGAAAAGAACGGAGAACCCAACCCAGAAGCGGGTTAACCGGATTTATGCCCAAGGCTTGAAGCGTTGTCGGCTGAGAGAGTGAGAGAATTAAGGCTCGACCTAGCCAACGTAGGCCGGGAGGAAAATATCGATATGCGAATTGATCATAGGTAGACTCCGCGATTAAGGCTCCCTGCTTAATGCCTTTGATGCGAGAGGCTTCAATTCTTTGCTGATATGTAATCATATCATCCCAGCATAGTGGATATCCTTCAAGTGGTGCACCGCCAGGAGTCCTAAACATATCAAATATATCCTTTCAGAAACGATGGGAAGCCACCTTCACTTTCTCGGACAATCCGGGGAAACCGAGTTTCACAAGTATGCGATGCTTCTGTGTTGCAAACACTGTGATCAAGTACAAGTAGTTGTCAACATCAGAGAAATCTTCAGGATATCTTGTAGCCCAATATTCATGGAGGCGGTATACACGGTCGACTTCCTTACGGGCCTTAGGATGCGAGGGCCCGTACCAAGATAGTAATAGCACAAAATTTCCAGTTGCTACTGACCGATGTGTCGCTTGACTGAGTACTTTGCCACCATCTTCACGCCAGACTGGTCGTGCGGCTGTTGCTGGAACGACGATATCCGGGAAGGTTAGGGAATAAAAGAAGTTTGCTATGAATGCATTAGAAAAGTAACTGGTAGATAATTTCCAGATACGTTCATAGTCTTTCTCCGGGTCCAGTGACTGTATCCCTCGTTGAATCCACTTCCGTTGCATGATGTCCAAGATAATAGTATTAAAGGCTTGTGTTGTGATGGTTGGAATCAAATCAACGTCAAAACACAAGGTGACTAAAAGCAGCGACAATTCCTCTTGGAGTGAGTATTATGGCCGGTGTTTTTGGTTTTAGGGCTTCAAATGAACTTTTTGGGAAGTGAGATATAGCAGATGAAAATGGTAGAGGACAACAGTATTTCCAAGATATGTCCATAGGTCTTTTGCTTTCCGGCGGGCGATTTTAGGCACGTCTTGAATGCGTAGCTTCTTGAAAACAACAAGACTGAATAGTGATGAATACGTAAAGCAGAGTTATGAAATTGTATATAGATTTCTTTGGCCGCATATGCAACTAATCAAATGCTTCGTTGATAGACCCAACAGGTTGGTATCTCCGGGCTCCGCATCTCCGCATCTCCGGCCCCCGCCGATATTTAGCGGGACATGGATGGAATTAGTACCACTCAGGGGTTGTCTAGCTCCATACTCCTTACGTCGGATCCAGCAACGGTGATGTGGACTTCTCTTGCGGAAAGCATGGCTACAGAATTTGACTCGTAAATTTCTATACACTATCAACAAAGGTGCATTTGCAGATTGGATTGCAAGTGGAGTTTTAGGACTTGGAAATGAATATTCCGAGATAGCTTCGCTGATCTCGTCGGGGAGTCTGCTCAGCAAAAATGGGCATTCAGCAGATAAGCTCTTCGTGCCTACGAGCAGATGTCTCCGGCTTCGCACTCCAAGACATATTCTCACGTGTTAAATACCCCCGCGTCCAATCTACAACTTATTTGTCAGAGTTGTGGATATGCCGGCCACCTCGGTCCCCAACATAGTTCCGCTATCCTCGACGATGTGCTGCATGTAACACTGGTTACCACTTTTTGTCATAGTTGCTACAGATACGCGCGTCTCCCGTGAGCTCATAAGGTATAGCGTAATACTTAGTAGTGAATCCACTCCGCATTATTCATTATCTTTTGGCTGTGACTTGCTCAGTGTCATAGCTCATTCAGTGTTCGCGTACGTTCATAGAAAGCAAGCCTAATAGTATGTACTAGTGCCAAACGAATTGCTTACTCAGATTATATTATCAGCATGAAGATAAAAATGTGTAATTAATTTACGTTTGTCTTAAAAGCAGTTGGTATGTTTTTCCCATTACAGTTTGTCCCAAAGTACCCGTGCGATACAAAGGGATAATCCCTATGTGACCCCCAGCATCTTACATTTTAGTGTGGGGGTTAGTGTAGAAGATGGGGAGCTTAGGGAAGATGGAGACGAGCGCGGCATGTATTTAATAGGAGTAAAAAAGCTTCTGGTGATGTTTCTAATTTGGCCTTTCTTAAGACCATGCTCGAGATGACGGATGCTATTTCACGAAACGATGACGACCGCATCGAGGTCCAGGTTGAGAAGGGGATGGCCGAAAAGTATGAGCATGCGGTTAAGCAACAGAATGTTCCCCCTCGGATTGATCCAGCTCGTCGAGTTATTGTCGAGAAGAGTCTCAAGCGCAAGCTTGATGCCCGGTGTAGTCTGTTCGTTCTGATTTATATCATGAACTATCTGGATCGCAACAACATATCTGCGGCCCGCCTGAAAGGGCTGTAGAAGGACCTCAACCTTACCAATACCTAGTATGCAACATGCCTGAGTATTCTATATGTTGGGTACATATTGATGCAGGTGCCCTCCAACATGTTCATCAACCGCATTCAGCGACCGTCACTCTACATTAGTGTCGCAATGACGCTATGGGGTCTTGTTTCTACATGCTCCGGACTCGCCCAAAATTTCAGCCATATGGTGGCCATTCGTTTCCTACTGGGCTTCGTCGAGGCAGCCTTCCTCCCCGGTGCACTTCTTATCCTCTCTAAGTGGTACACCCGGAAGGAGCTGACAACCAGGAATGCTATACTATTCTGTGGTAATCTGATTTCGAATGCCTTCTCGTCACTTATCGCGGCTGGTGTTCTATCAAACATGCAAGGTGTCCTAGGCCATTCCGCTTGGCGGTGGCTATTTTGGATTGAGGGTGCCATCACCATGGTTATTGCCTTATTCGCTGCCTTTGTCTTGCTTGACCTGCCCAGCAATGCCCGTGGATTCACTGAAGATGAGCGTCTTGTTGCACAACTTCGCATCCTGGAGGACATCGGTGAGGCTGATATCGACTCTGATGAGCAGAGTCTTTTTACTGGCCTCATAATGGCATTAAAAGATTTCAAGATCTACATTATGATGTTATCTTTAACTGCCTATGTCGTGGGATTATCATTCAATGCCTTCTTTGTAAGTCTTCAGTTTAGATGACATATTAGTATTGCTAATCGACTAATTAACGCAACGCATAGCCTACGCTCACGGCTACACTCGGCTTTAGTTATGTCCCAACCCTGCTCATGAGTGCACCGCCTTGGGCCTTCTCCTGCATCGTTTCCCTCATTAACGCCTGGCACGCTGATAGAACCCAAGAAAAGGTCGGGCCCATCTTCCAGATACGAACTGAAAATCTACTAACGACACCTAGATCTGGCACATCTACGGTCCAATGTTTATGGGCCTCGTCGGCTTCGTCATCAGCATGTCAACCTTGAACGTAGCAGCCCGATACGTCGCCCTCTTCCTACAAGCAGGCTCGTATGCAGGCTTCATTGTCTTCTACTCTTGGATCAGTTCCTCCTTCCCACGTCCACCCGCTAAGCGAGCCGTCGCCCTTGCCATGGTCAATGCCTTCAGTCAGCTTGGTAATGTCGCAGGCTCATACGTCTGGAACCTTTCCGAGAACGGCTACCGCAAGGGTTACGGAATCGTGACTGCAATGTTCGGCGTTGCGATTGTTGGATGCTGGGCGTTCCGCATGATCCTTGTGAATCTCAATAAGAATCTCGAGAAGACTGAGGCTGAGTGGGATGCCGCAAATAATAACACAGAGATTAGTGATGTTGTGTTTAGAGAGAATCCTGATGAGTCTCCCCGCATGCACAAGGGATTTAGATATCTGATCTAGGGTTCTAGCTCAAATTGGATATTCTAGCTCTTACTTTCTCATTAACTGAGAGGTAGAATAGAGCAGACTCTGCGCACCATACAGACTATTTAGCACCCTTCCACGTTGCTATATTGACTGTGATTCGGAAAGACATTATGTAAACCGCTAGACCGTGTCAATAGATCCTTACACACTATACACATTCAATTATCAATTACACATCGTCCATACTTTTAGCGGTTTTAATTTAAATTTTGCATTTCTACTTGAGGAAATTTTTACGTGATTTCATGAACTTGGCCAATACCTAAAATCTAGACAGGAAATGTGTTTATTAGGTCTAAGACGTAGTTTATCTACGAACAGCAATATTAAAGTCTATTAAGTAATCATTGTAGATTACATCTCAGGATAAACACAATATACGGAGATTTTCTTGAAATCCTTCACTTCCGAAGTAATTGGGAAAAAAAAAAAAAGACAAAACGTAAACTTGTCATTTCCATAAATCAACCTAGTACAACCATCTGAAATCAGGGTTAGCAGGACCCTCCCTCAATCGTTCTGTCGTGACATCCTGAGCCTTCAGGGTGATGCCTTGCTTCATATCTCGTCGCTTATTGTCAATCACCATCCAGGCGCCCAGAATCAAAGTCAAGACAACACCAGTTCCTCCAAAAGCAGCAGTTGTGATGAGAGCCGGTATGTATTTTGGTGCATCCTGACTCCGGAAAATATTTGAACTAACCAGACCCATCAAATTAGCCAAAGGGACACCAATGCTTGTCAAAGCCACGCGTTTCCCTTCACTCGCGATATTGTTGTTGTACCAAACATCTAGCAAAACAGACGGTGCCGATGTGCCCCTTAGCTGCGCGTCAGTAGGATATTCAAAGACTTCGTCGATGGTTAGAGATTGATTTCGCTTACCAAGTCATCATAAAGGAAGCAAAATAGGCCACATGAATATCATGCTCGACGTCAATGGCGACATAGATAATAAATCCAATAAATGTGAAGAGAAACCCCAATGCAACAAATGGAAATCTCCACCGGGTCCAGTCGCTGAGAAATGCCAAGATCAGAAGCATAACAGCTCCAGATACATTAGGGGCAACTGTGTAGAGATTTGTCTTGACAGTGCTATATCCTAGTCGCTTGATGATCTGCGGCAAGAACAGCTGAACAGATTGTAATGGAACACCTAAGCAGACCTCGATAGCCAGAATCATCCACGTGGTAGGATGTTTGAAGATGGTGAATGCCTCACGCATATTGAACTTCTCATTGACGACTGAAGAACTATCGAGCTGCATTCTTTCGTATGCGATCGCTTTCTCTGATGCGGTGAGAAAGCCGGCCTCCGATGCAGACCGCGGTAAATACCAGACGGCGAAGACGGCGAAAAGGATAGTACCAGCGCCTTCTATGATGAAAAGATAGCGCCATGAAGCCAGTGCACCGGACTCAATGTGAAAAACACCAAAAGCAAGCAGCCCTGAAAAGGCTGAAGCAATACTCTGGGCTGCATAGAAAATAGCAAGGCGTCTTGCCAATTCTCCTCGACGATAGAACCTATTCCCCACGGCTCGGTTTTTAGCATTCTGAGCCTAAGCCAGCAGATTGGGAACCCTTACGTGGTTAGATAATAGATTACGATAGGGAAAAAGGCACTCTCTGACATGCCCAGGAACCATCGAATCGCGAGAAGGCCTCCGAAGTTGTAGACTGCGACGACAAGAAGCGTGCAGAGACCAAAGCACAACATCATGCAAGGCAAGATCCGGTTAGGCCCATATATCTTACCCAGAATTCCAAGAAACGGAGCCGTCAAGACATATGGAATGAAGAAGATGCTCAATATCAGGTTGTACTGGTTCCCGTGGAGATGGAGGGTCTCTAAAGAACGCATGTCAATCACTAAACGCCGGCTTCACCCATGGCCCAGTGCACGTACTTTCTAAACCAGCAGTCTTGGCGTTCCCAAGGTTTGATTTATCCAGACTGTTGAAGAGATACATGACCGCTAAAACAGGGAGAATACGGAGGTCGAACTTCCAGACAATACTCCGTTCAGCCTGAGGGTCTATGGAATGGCCGACCTCTGAACTCTGCACAGTAGTCCTTGGGTCATCGTCAAACGGTGATTTCCCCAAGACCTCTTCAGAAGCTTCGGTGGTCGACATTTTCTCCGATGGCTTAAAATGCTGGTCTGGCCACGGCGTGGTAGGGACGATGGTGCTGAGCTTGATTGAGATCAACTGTGAGCTCTCGCTGTAAATTATATATTGACATTCTCCTCCGTCCTTAATCTTGAGATGATAACAGATCGTGATCTTATCAGAACACATATCTCCGACACCGGGCCTGTGTAGATCTGATAATCATAAAATTTGCCACGCGGCTGACGGCCACGAAACCTTACGCCCAGGCAAATACAACTCTATTCACTTCAGTTCGCCAGCAATATGTAGTCAACGCTTTATTGGACACTGTTATTTCGCTTTCTTGTCTGGTTTTCTGAAGACCCATCCGGAGCGACACCTAACTATCCGATACTTTCCGGCATAGTGGCGGGCTTTTGATGGATTGACAAACGGAGAGAGGCTCACTTGACATTTTTGTTGGGCAGAAATAAAGACAATGTTAGCCTAGACAATCTTGGAAATCCCTATCGATTCTGCGTCTGTTCCAGATGGAAGCGCTTCTAGACTACGTCGCAGAATAACGGCCAAGAGAAAGAAACGGATTTTGCTGCTTACGTTGTCCAGTTGCGGTTAATCTCACTATCGGCATTCTATTTAGCCGTGGGTCCACCCTTATCAAAAACAACTTTATTACCAATGCATCCTCTATCCATTACCTATCATTTCGTTCATAAAAGGGGCTTAGAGCTCGATTAGGCGCAAGGATAAGCCGTTCTCTCAGGCCTCGAAAATTCCGTGGGAAAGCTAGAACAGGAAGAAATATCAATACCGTACTACATATACCACAACGCGAGTCGACTAGATCTTTGGTAAATGAAAGGTTCAGGAAGTTGATTGGGAGAATCAAATGAGCAGATTCTAATCAATGTTTCGGCATAATATATCCATGCTTTACAAACCCCGACAAGGCAAAATCATTAAAGATACACATTCCTCGACCACATTGTTTTCGGGATTCAAATCCATCGAAACATGGCTTCTGCCTCAACACTTTCGAAAAAATCATCCCAGATGGCCATACAATATCTCCAGTGTTCATTTCCCTCCCCCTTCCCCCGCCCCAACGCCATATGAACGATATCTATCTGCTGAACTAGTTATCTGGTGTTGTACAGCACTTACGTTAGGATCTATTTTGAAAATTCGCGATGAGAGAGGTACGCAGGCGTCCATTGGACCCTGCATATTTCAGTCTATGATAGCTGCACTACATGATATGTGACAACTTATGGTAATCTCTGCCATAGGCTTTAATTCCTAGATACACACATCGAACAATACATAATCCTACACGTCCCAGCCAGATTCTCAGAAATTGGCTATATTTGAGGTTCCTCCATCCGTTGACATACACACGCCGTATCGGTAAAGGTCTTCACTTTCATCTTTTATGTTATTGTAAGCTCAGCTTATCCACCGCATTTAGATGGAAACTTGCCATGATAGAGGTTTGTCTCGCCTATCTTTAATCAGAGCTGATGTATGAACTTTGGTTATTTCCTGAATGCAGAGATTATATTATGACTGTGGCAATTGCCAAGAGTCAATGAGACGATTCTCTCTTTCGTGCGCATGACATGATTAGATATATCAGGTCATCGATGAGAGTCTTCGTGATCAACAGCGGCAAGGCTTTATCGACAGCTGTTTCTGACAAAGGTGCAGTAAATATTTTGCACATGGTCATGATTAGATTTAAATCCTTCTCAGAGTGTGGTTGTAAAGGGTCCTTTAGTAAGAACGCGAAGATATTAAGAACGGCAGGAATCGCACTCAAGGCGAATACCCTAAAAAAATCAATTAGCAGTTGCACAAGCTTTAGAAGTACCATCCTCCAGAAGATATCGAGTCCATGGAATTACTTGCCAATAGATTTCCACACGCAGGATAGCACTGACGAGCTCAATATACACCAATGTTGAACGAGATGCTTCCATGACAATTTCGTCACATGACGGGAGACCTTGGGAGAGTATTCCTTGCTCCTTGCGGCCAGCCTGATGAATTCGAGCTAAACAATTATAATACTCAAGTCGTGGAAGCATAACCCGGATAGCAAGGGCAATATGTTCGGGATCAGCAGTGGGACTGATTTCGGACGCTGCGGAAAGACAGGTTGACTTCCACGAGTCCAACTCCTCGTCTAAAATGCAAATGCGCCTCAGTTTCTCAGTTTTCGGCAGCTCTAATGCCTCGCGGGAACATAGAAGCTGGCAGATCTTTGATTTTATCATGGCAAGCCTCATATCGGAGGGGAAGAGGAGGACAGGGTATCTTATGGGATTATCGTCAGAAAGCAGGCTGTCAGGCAGGCGATGAACATAGTTAGCTGGCAAATCCAAGTCACAATCCTCGTCTCTGATTACAGGCGGCCGAGTTGTTCTCATCGAAACTTCTTTATCCAAGATATAGCACGTCCAGAACAAATCCCGAACGTGAGAGTGCTCAGAAAATTCTCCGTGCTGCATATTCCTATGTCCTTGCAATACGAACAGCATGCGCACGACCCATGAGAGACATAATTCTGTAATGTGGATCTCACCGTAGGTGAACGCATAAAGAGCCTAAGAAAGCCAGGAATCAGCCATTATCCTGGATTGCGGTAGCAGATGGCGGAGAATATATATGTGCATAAATATACGTACAAGCATTGTAAGGGTTTGTAACGCTTCTACGGAGAAGTCCTCTAGTAGTAGAAGAGGCACTAGGTTGAAGATTTTGTGAACGTATTCTTTACTCTCCATCTCAGGTGCGGCGGGTGTTGGTTGAGCATGTCGCGAGATAAATGCAGTAAACATGCAAATGCACATCGTCGAGGAGAGAGAATGCTGTGTTTCTGTAGATTCGTAGACTTTTGAAACCAACCCTTGAAAAGAACCTTGATGCACCACAGGAAACAAGCACTGGAAGATACTTTCGGAGAAAATTCTGAGGCAGCTTTCGACCAGCCCTCGTTCCGGCAACATGAGCCTTTGATTGAACCAATTCATTGATATGCCTGACTGACACGGTTGTGAGCGAATTCCCACGACTTGTTTCACATGTTCTGCGAATTTTTGAATGGAAAATAAGACCCCGGTCCCAGTCATTATTCGCTTTTGGAATCCTGAGGAGAACAGAGAAGATGGATTTGAGGTAAGATCGTCAATCGCGCAATGGTCAATATGAAATTTAAACAGACGGAGCGCAGTATCCATGTCCTCTTCATTGAGACTTCCAGAATTTTCATCACCATTGAGACTGGTCCTAGTATGGATTCCAGTCTCTAGAACAATATCTCGGGGTAGATCAACTGGAACAGCAACGCCAGACTGGACTTCAGTGAATCCACTTGATCATCGGATTAGCGTACATTTGCTGATCCAGAAGAAGCAACTGAGTATACCGTGGAGTAGTAGTTGGACGGCGCCGGCCGGAGAATGTACATTGGCAACCCGCATGGGCACAGTTCTCGCAAGCCCGCCCAATGGGAATGCATCTAATCTACATCGGATGGGTTAGTATATCGCGGTATAGCGGCGGTTCGGTGTCGGTACCTTTCGATGATGGCAGAAATCACATGCCCGACGTCGTGTGGAAGGGGGAAGCCTGAACGAAAGCTTTCCAGGTCACTTGCATTTTGTAAAGAAGTAGCTAACCCTGACTATGATACAAAAACAGGCTAGGAATGGGGGTAATTGACTACTAGTTAACCTAGAGTATATATACTACGCCAAGTCATTGGGGCAACGTCAGCTAATATGTATCCCCACAAGTGAGTTTAGTAGCGTGAGGTTAGATATTCCCTCAGTCTAGGCCCTTCGCAAAGCCTGTGCCACTGTGTCCAATGTTACCTGGGAAATGATTTCTGCTATCCAGAGAGACGTGGCGATCTCCAGTGGGGGTGGCGTAAGGTTGGCATACCCATGCTTATCTCCCACATTTACCATGTTACTGGCAAATAGTTGTTAGCGAGTAGAAATGACCAATTAGAATTTTACATTCTATAGATACTTTTTAACTTCAGTGAAGTTGGATGGAATGTACATTGTATTGTGTAAAACGTAAAATATACATAGTATTGTATCTGTATTACAGCGTATTATTGTTTAGATATACTCATTGTGAGCAATAAAATGGAACAGGAAAGCGCGGGCGTTCGGAAAAATCAAGTACGCAGGTAGGTACCGCAGCAAAGCTACCTGAGTATTGACACAAACAACCCCGAAATCAGATATGCTTGCAAAGATAACGCCATCCATGTGAGTGCAAATTCCATCAACCTGTCCACATACCGTACAACCCTAGAACGAACAAATAACCCTCCCGAAAAACAAACCGGGTTCGATGATGCGCCTGACCGTACACGTAAAACTTGAACAAAACATAAATAAGTCACAAATTGGCTGGTAATTGTACAGGAATTCAAAACAACATGAATCATATCATTGAAAAACGGTGTGGTCGGATCAAGATGCTTCAACATCATCTGCAGCAGTTTCCTCTGGGACTGTCTTTGAGTCCACATCACCAGGAGTTTCCACCCCATTGACTGTTGCAGGTTCGTTCTCTTCTTCCCTTTTCTTCTCTTCCCCGTCTATATCTTCATTCTCTTTGTCGTTTGGTTTGGACCTTGCTTTCGTCTTCCTCCGTCTCGTCACCCTCATCGACAGTTATCATTGTTTTGTCCGCGGCTTCTTCAAATCTGTCGACATCCATGTCGACGTCTTCAGCCCCGGCGACATCTTCGTCATCAGCGTTCTCCATGTCTTCGTCGTCCTCCGGAGCTACTTGCAACTCCGTATCTCCATCCTCGCCTTCTTCGGCTATGCCCGTTTCTCCTTCAACGTCATCTTCGCCATCATGCTCATTGGCTTCATCGTCAGCAGTCATAATTTCCTCATTCCCATCTCCATCAATGCTAACTGCTGTGGAAAGTTCTGAAACTGGTTCCGGTGACCTCAGTGATTTCAAATTTGGGAACAAAAGACTTTGTTCTGCTTTCAGCTTGGAGAGTTTCTCGTCGTCGATCTCACTGAGTTCGCTTTCGTCGTCGGCACTCTCTTGCAGACTAGCTGACACACTATCCTGTGCTGCAGAGGAAATTCCCGTCATAAGTCCCCGAATGCTGCTTACAGAGGGAACTCGGACAATTGGTGCAGCTGGGAACTTTTCTTCTTCCACAGGAGTAGCAGCGGTCTTAGCTATTGCAGGCCGAGCATGACGACTGACAATGGCTTCGGCTCGTTTCTGAATGTCCCTGCGGGAAATGCCCTTCGTTCGGCCGCGCGGAACTGGTGCCTCAGATGCAGGAGCCGAAGTAGGGGGCGTGGGCACATCCGCGGCACCATCGGTATTCATCAAAAGATGGTCGACCTTCATCCTTCCCCTATTCTCTTCGTTCGCCTGTTCGATGAACCGATGCTTGTTCTCTTCGTACAAGCGCGCATATATATCGGCGGTGAGGTCCTCAAACATAGTGACTTTCATGAGATTGTTGTTGAGTTTCTTGAATTCCACTGCCTCGCGAAGAAGGTCCATTGTCGGTCCACTTGTTGTCGCAAGATCTTTGAACCCATCCAATCGAGCAGAGTTTGTGACGAACTCATCCCAGCCTAGCTGTTTGAAGACGCCTTCTTCATAGTGTTCAGTGATATTTCCCGCACGTCGAATAAGCTGAAAGCTGGATTAGTACAATTTTAGCGTACGATATCGACTATGCGACTCACCTTTGCATATACAATGCACATATCCTCCCATAGCTTCGTGTGATTGATATAGTCCCCTTGCTTTTTCCTCACCCTACGCAGTAGTTGTTCGAGGTTGACATGATCACCAATTTGGTCCAACAATTTGGTAAAGTAAGAGACGTATTGTGTGGTATAGACGTAATGTCGTCCCGGTCTTTCATACTCTGGGCGCCAGACTTGAAGAACCATGGTTTTGGTGAAAATCTGAGGCATCAATTCGTTCTTTGCTGCCGCTGCTGCATCGGCATCGTCCTGACCATGGTAGTGAATCTTTGCCATGCGTGACAGTATGCGATGATGCCAATTCGATTTGTCTGCATGCCTGAGTTTCTTCAAGACATCCAGTATATATGGTGTCCACTCTTCAATATTCTGCGGAGGCGACAAGTTTTGAGACCAAGGAGTCTCTGCTAAAATCTCCCCCGCTTTGGCGGGCTCGAGTTGCTTCCGCGTAACAAGTTTGTGAAGTACAGAAGCTAGCCTAAAATGCGGCTCAAGTATCCGATCCGGTAATGCTCCTCTTTCTTTTCGCTGTGGTAATGCTTCAATTGCGTCAAGTAGAGGATCCAGGACTTCGTCAATGGTAACCGGCCGAGCGTTTCCTCGCGTTGCTTCGTCGCTGTTGAACATCTTCCACCGGCATTTGCTGAGCATATAATGGTTGACCCAGTGATTAGGTTTGTCGACCATCGCCCGCTTGAACATGTGACCAGCGAGACTCCAAATAGAGTAGATCCCAAGCTCCTTGAACGGTTTACCCGTATACAGTGCCTGGTCTTCAAGTCGGCTGAAATGGCGTTCAATATCCTCGAGGCTGAAAGCGGCCATATTGAGCGGTTCTCGCGAAGATGCATATAAGCGCATCCCAAAGTCGGTAAACAAGTCCGAGATTGTCTGCCGTGTCTTCGAGTCGTCTTCAGCAGCTCTCATTGCACCTGCGACTGCCATGGCATAGCAGTGAATTGCGTTGCGTTGAAGGGTTGCTAGCTCCACTTGATTATTGTTAATCTTGTCAGAAGACCATATGATGTCTTCTTCGAGTTTAGTATCGTAAGTTTGAGCGAGTCTAAACCATGACTCCCATCGTTCTGTGGCATATTCCAGGTCTTGCCGAAAGTACCCGATGGCATCGTCGAGGTCATTGGTAGGTACTGCGTTCAACCGCTTTTGAGAACGAAACTTTGTTAAAGACGCATGACCAAGTAAGAAGTACCATCCTTTCTTTGCATTTTCAGCATATGTCATAGGTAGAGTTCTTAATGCAAGACCACCAACGCCACGTACAAGTTCGAACAGTTCCGTCGGATTGATAGGAGATTTAAGGTAGGCCGAAATAATTCGCTTGTTGAAGGATAACGAGGAATGTTTGACAGGCCCAATAGCTTGTTGCACCTTCTCAATGGTGGTTTTCAAATCAGACTTAGACAGATCCTTCATATTCAGTCGATTGACTTGCATAAGAACAAAGTCTATCATCATCGCTGCAGATTGTGCGTTTGGCTTTTCTGTTGGGCACCCATGATCAGAAATCCCCAGCTGGAGCTGGTTGGAAAATTTGAAACCATGCAGATCAAGAAGAACCTGCGCGATATCAAATTCGCAGTCTTCTTGAGTTTCGAGACTTAGAAGCTCTGATTTCATCAGACGCAGTAAGACCTTGTCGGCATATTTGCAGGCTGATCGGATCCCCAGGGCATTGTGGACGGCTCTGAGATACTGAATCTGATAATCTGAGGGTGTAGAAAATTGTTCTTTCTCCTGTATCATATACTCCTTGAGCAGCGCATACTGTAGGACCCAGCACCTAACCTGCATGTCTCGAAGTTTTCCCTTGAAATTCTCAAGAGATTTTCCTAGAGCGCCTCGAAGTTCTAACGGCGGCCGTTGTCCCACTCTGACTGCATCTTCATACAGAGCGAAGCTATGAAGAAGCCTTGATAGATGAGCGACAGCGGTCATTGAAGAGCGTAAGTGGTCAATGTCAATGTATTCGAACGATTTCACAGGATCATCAATCAGCTGTGGTAGGAGCTTAGTCAAAATATTACTGATGGATTTCAACCACCTAAGCAATATTGAGGGCCGGTCATCTTGTGTCTGGAGATAGACTTGTCCCCGAAGCTCCTTGACAATCGCTTCAATACTCCGAAGTTGGCACGACACGACTTTGGGGATATAGTCGATAGCCCGATAAGCATCTTGCAATCTGCGCCATAGGAAAAGGCGAAGTGTTGCATCTCCTTTATCAAGAAACAATGCTAGTTCTCTAAAGTGAACAGGAACGGATGATGTGGTCTCGTCGCTTGTACCATTTTCTTGGACGTATTTGACGGAAGTAGGGTCTAGGACAGGTTCAATGCTTTCTATCAAAGAGACTGGATCTTCCCCTTCTGACCCAAAAATTCTCATGAAGAATCCCATAGAATTGAGGCGGGTAATTTCCTGATCCAAAGCCGCAGTAGAGACTTCGGGCATAAAGGCATTATTAGTGAGTGATATCTCTGGGTCACCAAATGAGGCCAGAGCCTCTTTGAGATTTTCAAGACAGAGCATGATATAATCACGGCTAACGTCCTCGGCCATGTTTGAATAAAAGGTCATTGACCAAAGGTGGCGAAGAGAAATCCTATCAAGTTTCTCGCTCTCCGTCTCGGTATCCAAGAGACTGTTGACCGCAGTTTGCGCCAATGCACCCCATCTGGTTAAGCGATCACGTTGTAAAGCACGGGTTGCTTGGTCGATCTGACTATTCGGGTTGTTCATATGAGCATAGACATCTAAGTGAAGCTCGTGGATTGCCTGTATCATATCGACTTTAGCGTAAAAGTCATGGGTGCATGTCAGGGAAGTGTTCGACGTCGCTTGTTGCAAGACTTGCTGCGCACTTTCAGAAATGATGTCGGTCAGCCTTTCGTAAATATAATCGTCTTCCCGAATGAGAAGCTGTACAACTGTCTCCTTCAAGCTTTCAGACCACGGTAAAGAAATATAAGATGATTCACTTGAAACTTCGCTGGATTCTGTATCGGAGAACTGGGCCCTTCCAGGTTGTAGAAGGCTGCTCAGCCACTGAAAGCTGACTTCACGAACATGAAGCCAACGGTCATTGATACTAGACGTGAACTCGGCTAAACCACTGCTTTCAAACAGCGCTTTCTTTTTGCTGGCTTTTTGTGTTGACTTTCGTGAATGATCAAGAAAAATTGCGAGCCCCGAGCGTTGTCTGCCACGGCTGTCCTGTAACGCCGTGGAACTATCACCCTGCATAGCGGAACGAGCTCGCTCTTCATTCCAGGTTCTGAGAGCATTTTGGAGATCTTGAACGAGGATCGAATCAACATCTTTGGATTGCTGAGAATTAGGGCTGCTTGAAAGAGCCATTTGCTGTTTGAGATCGTCGACCGTTCCAAGGATTTCAATGCCGGCCTTTGACAGCAAATCACCAACAGTACCGAACATCCATTCATCTGCATAAGCAAATTCTTCCAGACGATCATCGTAATATCTGTTATCGAGACTGATATCCTCTGTCTGTTGCAAGCTCTCGACATTCGACTCCCTGGCACGAATGCGACGACTTTTGGTTCTTACGTTGTCCGCCATCTCGTCATTGGCGACGGATGTTGAAGATCGTTTTCGGGGATTATTGGCTGCTGTGTTATCGGCATTTTCCGCTGTCTTATCCTCCATTGTTGTATCTTGAGCATTGGTAGGCTGTCCGGAGAATCCCTCGAGCGATTCTCTTAGCTGTGATTCCGCACGTTGGTCGATAGAAGATTGGTCATCCACTGGTTCGATAGTATTTGAAACTTCAAGCATTGTCGTTGCCTTCTCGGTGACATTATCGTTCGCAGGCACTTGCAGGGTCTTGTTTCCTGGACTTTGTGGCGATGCTTCTCCAGAGGGCAATTCGATACCCACAGCGGCGCCAGGCTCGAGAACGACTGAGTTTCGCCGTAGCTCCATCAGTAGCTGCATGATAGCTCTCCCAACGGCATCCCAAGTCCTTTCAGGAGATTTCACAAGATGGCGGTTCAACAGCTGTTTCGGGGCAAAAGAAGCTGTACCAGATATATTTTGCGACAAGCCAGGCAGGTACGGATAAGGATCCTGAGAATGTTTGCCGAAAAATCGAAATAATGACGACCGTGGTTTCTTCAACGGCGGCACCTGAATAGAGGAAAGCTCATCCTTCAACGCTTGGATTGTTTTCCGGAGATCTTCCGCTGCGAATGCCTCGTCCAAGCCTAGCTGTTCGGTTCGTACTTCAACCTCATTATCGTCGCCAACTAGAACGCTCTCCAGACAATATCGAGCCAGACGGTAGCTATTCATCGCGCCTCCTATACGGGCGCTTTTTCGCCAAAGATCCAGATCTGTATCATCTCGTTCCAGGGCATCCGCAAATATTCTCATCACAGACCGCAATTCTTTTGTGATGACCGAACGCTGTTCATCCACAGATGGAGGCTGCTTCCGAAGGTTCTCCTTCAAGACATCTAAGAGGAACTGTCCAAAGTTTTTGTACGAAAGAAATATCGTTTGAGGTAGGGCGCTCGCAGCCGCGTCGTTGACATCGATTTCGCCGAGCGCGTCGACCGCAACGTCGTCATTGTCTCCGTCTGTGAGGATATTGCGTTCGTAGTCCGAGATCGATTCGGGGTATTTGAAAACGTCGGATTGTAAGAGAACAGCGTATGCGTCCCTGGCTTGTGAGTAGAAGGCAGGCCCTTGCGAATGGAGTTTGAGAGCATTCTGGTACAGCTTGAGGGCCTCTTCAATTTGAATCTCTTTGGTATCGTCGACCTCTTCCTGAATGTCCTCCGCGGGTTCGATGTTCAAGGCAGTGAAGCTTGCCATTGTGGAAGGCATAAAGCATCACGCTAGTAGATGTTATGAGAAATATTCGAAAATGTCAGAAAGGTGGTGACGAAGTCAGCGGCTCTGCGATAGAGTTACACATTAAAGATGGCGCATTCAGAGCATATCACAGTTTTGGTGAAAATGAGATCAGCATAGAACTGAAAAAGTGTCAACAATGATCAACAATACAATGGCGGATTTTAGGTCGCTTGAGCTGTATGTTGTCTGTTGTTGGATCTATTGTAAGGTGAGGTTGAGATGTGAGATGCACAAAGAGGATCACAAATGATCTTCGGGCAAGAACACGTCGAAACGCCAGGCGCGGTCGGGGAAGCTGTGACTGAAGCTCAGGCACTAAAAAGCCCAAAAGAGCGCAAATCATGGTGCCTAAGGCTGCCACAGAAGCCTCTATGGCGGGAGCTGCGGGTCTGTGCACTGCTGGCCAATAGGAAGCGCGGTTTGGGGGCTCCTGCTGTTTAGCACGTCTCCACGTGTTAGTTGGACTAGTCTAGGAACATTTTGGAGCTGATTACGACGACAACATACTTCTATACCCTACTTCTGCTTCACATCGATGACTCTCCATTGAGGGCATCTAGACTGACACTCAATTACTTGTTCCTTGGCCAGCCAATCGAGCCTAGAGAATCAATCCCGTTCTGCGACCACAGCTCAGCTGTTTGCGACCCGGCCAGGTGGTTGTGTGTAAGGGTCGTGTGCATCTGCGACCTTTATTCCACCATTGTCAACCTCGATTTCTCTTGCGTTCTTATTCGGACTTTCTTAAAGTCCTTGACCCCTTTGCATCATGGTTTTGCCCGCTGTGCCTGAGTATGTCCTCTATTCTTCTTTTCATAGACCTGAGACAGTGTGCTAACGAGGATTGTTCGCATAGGATCTATGAGGAGGAGGATGTGTTTACCGCGGTCGACGCACGTACGGAGTCGCTGCAGAATCTACGAGAATTAGGACCTCCGGATCTAGTCTACCTCGTCAAGCAATCCAAGACCAATCCGGCACGCCAGGTATATTTGCATCATGCAGTTGACTCCAACCAAGTCAGAGACTAATAGGATGTATTCTTGCAGACCGGTGTCTATCACCACGTTACAGGTATTGATGCATCGTCGTCTGCCAGTCTCGCCGCATACGTCAACACACTCACATACTCGCCCGTCGATAAGCAAAATAAGGTGGTCTCAGGGGTGTACTGGTCAGTGGTTTTATGGCATTGACAACTGGTGGATTGAATGCCTCGGCTGATAAACTGCTCTTTTAGCTGTTATAATGCCTTTTCTCACTTGGACATGCGAGTAGAGGTCAAGATTCCTGGCAGTCTCGAGAGCTATTGTATCGATGAGCGTGGAGACAAACGAGTTGCGACCGAAGCTCTATGGCTAGAGACCTTCCTTTGCGCAGTCCTCAGATCTTACACATACGCGGATGACGGAACGGGCGATGCGATCAAGAAAATTGTCGGTGTGCGCAGATTCAACCCGGTGACGAATACGGAAATGGAGCACAAATTCTTAGACGCCGCCGAGAGACTATTTTTCATGGGTAAGGCTGCCGTAAAGGTGCAGCGCAATAATGCTAACAGTCATTAGGACGACAACTCAGTTCCGAACCCGAAACACAAGTCCCCAATACCGTCGCGAATCATTTGACCTCGGGCCTTCTTAAGTATATACACACTACGGGTCGGTATGCGTCAGGGATCAACCTCTTTGAGAAATTGCGAACCAAGGACGTGGAGGTGTCTTCGCTTCTTGCACGAGTCCTTATTTCTGCTGATGAGGAAGTCCAGGCTGTTCGGCTCATGCATGACGCTCTGCAAGATGTGCCCATGGACTACGCACTTCTGGACTGTCAAGCGGCTTTCTGTTTGAGCAAAGGAGAAGGCGAGCTTGCTCTTGAATGTGCTAAGCGCAGTGTGACTGCAGCACCCAGCGAATTCAGTACATGGGCTCGACTTGCCGAAGTATACGTCACCTTGGAGCAGTGGGACTTGGCGCTTCTTACATTAAATTCGTGTCCAATGTTCACCTATCAAGATAAAGATATTCCCCGAATGCCTCCTCCATCGCGAGTTCTTCTCCCTATATTAGCGGAAAGTGCTCTAGATGAGATCGATGAAGGCCAGCCAAAACAAGGCGACCCACATGACTTTGTTCATCCATCCCTGCGAAAGCTACATGCTACCGGATACCAGGGTACGTTTCTCAAAGCCTACGAGTTGCTCACAAAGATTGCCGCTGCTATCGGATGGGATCAGCTTTTGAAAATTCGAAGTGATGTCTTTGTGATGGAAGAAGAATACCGAGTGGAACGCCAGCAAACGACCAAACCAAGTCACTCGCATAATGCCAGTACCGTCGCACTCCACCCGCCCCCAAGTCCTAACACAGCCACAGCAAGTGATGCCGAGACGGACGAGGATCATACTGGTGAAGCAAACGGCACTGAAAATGGAAATGGAAATTCCGAGCCCCTGGAACCCAGCATTGAGAAACCAGAACAGACTGTAGCTTCGGAAACGGTCAAGTCTGGGAATGAAGATGTGAGTAGACTGACTCGTCGAATAGAATTTTTACTAACATGAAATCTACAGCCGGACCCTTCCCACGCCGACTACGCTCAATTCCAGAACAAACGATTGTGCGAGCGATGGTTGGATAATCTGTTTATGGTCTTGTATGAAGATCTCCGCATTTACACTATATGGCGATCGGAAATGGCGCATTCACGTCACCAATCGCTTGAGTACAAGAAAACAGCAACAGAATGGGAAATTCTGGGAGAGCTGGCTGAACGACTCCATCACTTTGACGAGGCGATTGAGGCATACAGACAGTGTCTATCGATACGATTCTCGCCCAAAGCTATGCGTGGTATCTTGAAGCTATATGAGAAGCAGGGAGATACTCGAGGCATGCTTAACGCGTTGATTCGGTTGATAGCCTGGCAATATCGCTGGTATTCTGAGGTGAGTTCCTTTTGCGTCTCTTCTCGGACTAATATGCTGACCTTACTCTAGTTTTCTCCCGATTTGTTATTATTAGTGCGCAAACTCATCGAAGACGAAGGCGCCGTCAAAGTCCGCAGCATCGTGCAAGCGACCAACCTGCCACAGCCTGTGCTCGACTTGACCCACCAATACTGCCAGGTTTGTGCTACATTTCGCAGCACCGGCAGCGATGTCTGATGAGCCAATAAACGTCTGTCGTTATTATGTTTAATCTTCTATGGAGTCGATAGCTGCCGCATACCGTATATGGCAACTCTCTGTCAATTAAATGTGATATTCTCTTACATACCTATAGTATACATCATATCTTGTCACATATTATATCATTCCTTTGGCTCTGTGTCCCACTATACTACGTAGTTGGCCCTGCTAAGAATACGAGCACGTGCAGCGAAACAAATCACGTGACGTGGTCGGGGTATTTAGGGCTTGTGCAGTTCTGTGCTAGTAGGTTCCTGAATTTCCAGGCATGCAGGCCCGCCACAGCTGAGCTGAACTGAATGACGGCCAGCCTTGCCGAGCTGCACGCAGGCAGCCCCTCGTCCTCCTCTTCTCCCTGCGCTCCCGTCACCTTTCCTTCTCATCAGTCTCTCCGAGTCTGTCTCGTACAGTAAAGTACCTTTCTTACTGACCGATACTGTACTTACCATGCTTAGTAATGGCTGGCATTGACAATCCCCTGCTTGTGATTGACATTCTGGTCACGTAACTAACAAACATTACCGGTCCAGTCTGGACTGCCGCTGAATCGATTACTCGTACTCCCGCTCCCCCCGACTCCCCAACCCCGTCTCCCTCTCTCTCCCTCTCCCTCCCACCTTAAATCTCTCCCTCCCCCAGGTAGTTCTATTGTTTTAATTATTTTCCTTTCCAATTCTTACACAAGACTCTTATCCCAGCCTTGTGCCATCCTTTGACTCTTGTACACCCAAATTGACCCTCGATTTTTATTCCAAAATAATTCTGCTCTCTGCTAGTATACTTCCCGAACCTCGCTCACACCTGTAATCATGTCCACGCGCAAGAGGAAGCAAGAAGCCGAAGAGGAGGAGGAGCTGCAAGCTCTTCCCAGTGACGAGAGCGAGGAGGAAGAGGAGTAAGTCTTTATTTCCGAGCAGTTTATCATTTGCAATGCAATGCAATGCAATTGCGATTGTCGCATCGATTACATACACTTCTTGTCTTCCTCCCTTGTTGTCGTCATTGCGCCCATCGTCGTCGCCGGTGCTACCGTGTCACGAACTTCGGTTATCCCGTCGCATACTGTACGCGACCGGTTCCTACTAATAAAAATAATCATATCGTTGTTGTTGCTATTTTGTCTTTACAATTGATTCCTTCGCGGTTGGAATTGCACTTTCATCGGATTACTGACTGACTGACCTCGGCAGGTACCAATCCTCCGATGCTGACGGAGACGACTACGACGAGAGTGAAGAAGGCTCAGAAGAAGAGGAAGAGGAAGAATACGAAGAAGGTGAGGGTGAAGACGAGAACAAGGAAGAAGGTAAGCTTCCCATCCCATATTCCGGATAACCCCATCAACCACCACCACCACCACCACCCTCTACCCATCATCATCTACCTGTTACCCATCCTTGAAAATCACCCCACTAACATCGTCATTATCAGCCCCCGCTCCCAAAAAGCGCAAAACCGCCCATGACAAGAAAGCCGAAGAAGCCCAAGACGACGGTGAAGGCGAAGACGAAGACGAAGACGGCGCCGGCGAAGAAGACGACGAAGGCACAAACGACACTGCCGACAAGTCCGGTCCTGCTCAGGCTGCGAAGAAGGAGAAGGGCGGCGATGTGCCCAAGGAAGATGATCTGTCTGAGGTTGAGGCTGAGGATTGATTTATAACAACTTCGTCTGATCGATAGCTCTCATCTATTGTCAGGTTTTTCATGTCATATTGCAAATCCAGGTCATGACTATTTCGGGTTTAGATTTTATTTTCGTATCTATTAAAAGAATCGATCTATAACTAAACGACCGTGAAGATTCGATCGGTCACCGACATACCTTCCTAAAGAGGAAAATCAATATTGATCCTCTCTCGCACATCTCTTAGTCAGTTATTTCATCGTATAAACAGTTAGGACGTTATACACCTAT
Organism: Talaromyces verruculosus; assembly: GCA_001305275.1. Classification (NCBI taxonomy): domain Eukaryota; kingdom Fungi; phylum Ascomycota; class Eurotiomycetes; order Eurotiales; family Trichocomaceae; genus Talaromyces; species Talaromyces verruculosus. The sequence goes on along the minus strand of LHCL01000005.1, from coordinate 198,230 downwards.
AAGTCAGCAAAAGTCTCCTCATAGCAACTGTTGCACTAGTTACATGTACTGTTCGACATCATACTCCGATCGTTGAAGATATAGTCCAATGATGATTGATACCGCGGATCTTGCCCTAACGAACTACTACTACCTATAGGAATCTGATAGACGCATTAGACGCACATTCATAATGCAGACACGTCAGTAGTGCATATAAGTAACACTAAATATATCTATATAGACGCCGATACAAGTAACCGTTGCTTCCATCGTTAATATCATACAAACGAATAACTAAATCATGAAATACAGCATATCGCTGGTACGTAGGGGAAAGTAGAATCATTGTGACATATACTCGAATCCCGGTATGGTAGGATCCATCAACTGCTCATCTAGACCGAAACCATAAGTGCCGACCATCGTGTAAATAAGGTCTGGAGGCGGAAGACCCTGGGCCATGGCATTCGCGCCGCCGGGTATGGAGCGTCTTCTTGTCCCGGTGTTGTTGTCATTATTGCCCGTGTTGATTATTGCTGAAGAGGCATGCAGGCCGTTGTTATTAGTTATAGTGGCAGTGGACGCCGCGGGGTTATCGTAGCCGTTCGTAGGACCACCAACAGCGCTATTACCGGTGGCCACTGAAGTAGAAGATTTGATGTTACTGCCGTTGTGATGGGTGTTGAACCACCCTTCCCACGCATTAAACCGTTCAAGCATCTTGCTAAGACCGCGCGCAATATGGCGAGTGAGATGTCGATCGCCCGCGCTCACGCAATTCATCAACTCAATTACTCTTTCGACTGTATGTCGAACTTGTCGTCCGTCGATATTGAGATAGGCCGAGTTCCAGTTGACGGCGACTTTGAGCAGGAATACTGCCGAGAATGTGACCATCGTGTGCGTGAATATGGGGACGCCGACAATCGCGTCGCGCACGTCTTGTTCTTCCAGCACCATGTTGAGACATGACATGGCTGCTGATATCGCAGCGTTGGCGCATTCCTTGCGATCCATGGAGAAGACGGGTGTGTTTGTTGGCGACAACGCTCGAAGAGCGAGCGAGTTTAGTTGGAATTTGGCGAAATGATAATGCAGTACCACACCTTTGGATGGATAAGTCCGAACATACGGACTGTCGGCCGATCGAGGCTGCCATAAAAGCCGCCATTGATCAACCGCTACATTATAAACGCGCAACTGTCCAAAGTCTTCTTCTCTAAGCGGCTGCTCAGCATCAGAACCAAAAGTGTGGTATGCCTCGGTCAGAATGTGAAAGAGAGCAACCTGCGCCATTAGCCGGATATCGCCCGGAACGACAAAGCGAGACTGTAAAAACACTTCGCAGTTTTTGATTGCACTATCTTCGTGGATCACCGGAGGCCGTCCATATGCGATGCTGAAATGATGGTCGCACACGTATAGCAAATACCATAGCTGGGCTCGTTCGTAGTGATACTGATCGCCGTACCCACGAGTCATCTTATGGAAGCTCTGGTGCAGTCCCATCTCTGTCGCGATACGAACCGCATGTCCAGATAACTTCCAGCTAAGATCCGACAGCCAGAATGCGCCCGCGCAAAGCCCACGGATATCGTCTAGCGTATGTGACCGCGTCAATGCCATGTTGGAAACCAGCGACACGTATTCATTATAGCAAGTGTTGAGAGTTTCTGTGCGGTTCGGTATATGCAGTGCGGCTACCGTCAATACAGCAGCTAGAAGTAGCGTCGATGCTCGTCGTACCGACGTCAAGTCCCGATGAGGAACAGCAATACCGCCCCATAGTAGTTGATTCATTGTGCGGCTAAAGTACGCGAACAATTCTTCGGCTTCATGTAGTGACACATAGCCGCGCGAGATGAAGTCCTCTTCCATCAACGTCGACTTTGGTTTCTCGACCATATGAGTTCCGAAATTTCGTAACTTGGTCACCTCGTACAGGCTGCGCATCGGAGCTGAAACGAGGTCTTGCTCCTCATAAGTCCCATCTTGTGAAGCTTCCCTAGCCATCATCTGTCCCTCCGTGGCAGCGCTGGAGCTGATAGCCGGTACACTCAACCGCTTTGTATCATGCGGTGGTAGCCGGACGTTGGGGGTGGCTGTCGCTTCCGGCGTTCGGTCTGCATTACTTTCCGATGGAGAGAATGTTGAAATATCAGGCAGATTATTGTGTCGAAGCAGATGCGAAACGGCAGCCTGTAGCTGCTGTATGGTAGAGTTTGCTTGCGCTTTCCATCTGACCGATCAATTAGCCGTGTCTCTTTCCGTTGTCGCTCGCATCAGGCTTCACTCACGCTAGATCATCATCCACGAACTTCTGCGAAAAATCGTTGACTACACACTTGATCCCACTGCGGAGGCATTTTGTGCAACTCGTTTCGCCGGGTTTCACCTCGCACTTGATCTTGTGCCGTTTACACTCGGCGCCTGGAATGATGAGGCGTTAGCGCTTTACCTTTTTTTAAGGGTTGGCTGGTTACACCCACAAGCACGAGCCTTAGACACCTTTGGCACGGAAGCCTTGGTGTCGACGTCAATGACAGAATCATCGTTGTCCAATCCAGCTTCTACGGCTGATCGCTTGAGTGGTGTCACATTTGTTGACATGCTTGGTAATCGGCTGCCAGATGGAGGCCTCACATGGCCATGCGCGCGTTACGGACACAAATGATCGTACTATCGTAGTCAGAGGAATTTTTCGAGTCAAGTCGAGTCTAGTCTTTGTGTAGCGTGAATATGGAGAGATAAGAGTGAAAGAAAGTGTCAAAGAGCGCAGAGCACAGATCATCATGCCATTTGCGTTCCCCGAGTCTCCGGCGCTAGTAATTTGCTAGTATCATGGTACCCCGGACTTCTTCCGTCCATTCAGATGCCTCATCTGATCTAAGCGAGACATCAGTCACATCACATCTGCTGTTATCTCACTCGGTGGTATGTTGAACCGAGCTTCTGACAGGGATGATTATTTAAGTTTTATATGGTGCAATTCCCCGAAACACTCTCGACAATGCTTCAGATCTGCTGCCTGTGGACTGTATCCTCGTTTCTTAACTGCGTACCTAGCCGTGCATATGGATTTCCTGATTAACTATTCAACCTGATACAATGCAGAGACTATCTGAAGGCAATCCTCAGATGTCCGTGGTTGCTTAATGTGTCCATGGTTATCATATTCTGAGCAAATCCTCTTCAGACCTGATACACGCATTACAAGCTCCATACTTCACGCAATCTGGCAATCCTCTCTAGAACGCCTGCTCATGAAAGGACTTTGAGAACGGCTTTCATACCGGCGCAATGGAATTAGAATCTACTCTTCATAATCCATGCAATCAGCAACAAAAGTATTGAGATGTTGAAGTGCAAGTCGGAGCAACTCCGAGAATCTCGGAGCTGCTCCTTACACTGCGGAGACAAATCTGGAGCATTATGAGGGGAACATTTACGGTGGGGTGTGCTTCCTAGGTATATGAACACGTCCCTTCTTCAAGATTTTTACAATTGAAGAGAGACGCGTTGCAATTACCATCGGGAGGCCATCTCAACTACCACGTTGCCAATTGCCTCAATCGGTGTTACTCCAAAAACAAGATGAATATCCTCATCACCGGAGCCGCCGGGTTCATCGGCCAACTACTCGCAAAAGAATTCCTAAACGATCCTGCGCGCAAAGTCATTCTAGTCGATATCATCGATCCTCCCGTCCCATCCGGAGTCAAATACCCCCAGAATGCGAAAACAATCAAAATCGATCTAGTAGACAGCGACATTGAAAGCCTGGTCGCTGAATCCGCACCTGACGCCGTGTACGCATTCCACGGTATCATGTCTTCAGGGTCCGAAGCCAATTTCGAGCTTGGTATGAAAGCGAACATCGATGCGACTCGTTCGTTGCTTGAAGCTTTGCGCAAGAAAGCTTCCCCGGGTGTGCGGTTTATTTATTCCTCTAGTCAGGCTGTATATGGACAACCTCTACCCAAAGTCGTGACGGACCATGTCATACCTACACCCGAGTCGTCGTACGGCGCAGCAAAGATAATTTGTGAGACTTTGGTCAATGATTATACTCGTCGAGGATTTATTACTGGCTTCACGCTGCGGTTCCCTACTATCTCGGTACGACCTGGAAAGCCAACTGCAGCGGCATCTTCGTTTCTGTCTGGCATGATTCGGGAACCACTCAATGGACAGGAAGCGATCATCCCTCTCGAGGACCGATCTTTTGAGTCATGGCTTTGCTCTCCTCGGACATTGGTGCGGAATCTGATCATTACTCTTGGTCTACCGGCGGACTGTGTACCGCCTCATATCCGTCAGATCAACGTTCCGGGCATCTGTGTGACCATCCAAGATATGATGGACGCACTGGAGAAAGTGGGAGGAAAGGATAAGTTGGCATTGTTGAAGGAACAGGAGGACCCAGCTATCAAGAAGATTGTGCATTCTTGGCCGACGAGATTTGATAATAGTCAGGCTATTAAACTGGGCTTCCATAGGGACGAGTCGTTTGAGCAGGCTGTTAGAGATTTCAAAGATAGTTTAGAACAATAGAAGTTCTATCAAGAAAAGGGTTCATTAGATCAAATATTCATGACCATCTACAGGCCCATTCTCCTAAATACAGGCGTCAGATCAAAACAGGTCAATAGACTTAAGGTACAAAAACTCGGGCGAAACAACTAGCAAATATCCCACACCTGATCTCCCATCGCAATCAAACGGTTAAACAGCTGATCCCTCGTCTTCATAGCAGTTATATGGAAATTTTGCTTCGGATCCTTCCCAATAATCCGAAGTCCATCGATGACTTCTTTTTCAGCCTCTGCCCATCCAACAACAAGCTTTCCTTTCCAGCCCATGCCACCTAACTTCTTCAAATGCCGTATATCCTTAATAGGAATGGCGAAAAGGACCTTCTTTGCGTCCTCAAGGTTCTGTGGCTGGGTACCCGGTTCGCTAGTGAAGAAAAGAATAGGCTCCTCCTTACTACAATCAAGGACAAGGCATCCCTTCTTACCCATGTACCGGCACTGGAAGTCCACCGGTCCACGTGGCGATACTTCAAGCCCCTTTTTGGGAAGAATACCAAGATGATTCTTAGCATTTCGGTAGCCAAGACCAGCCAGCGCATAGTTTGCAGCCAGCTTAGTCTCAACTCCCTTGGCGGTTGTCCCTTTGAAGAATCGAAGCATAGCAGGTACAAAGCCCTTCTTCTTTGATTTCTCGTTTAGGTGAGAGTTTGGTTCAGTAGCTTGCTTAGTGATGATCGGATCGGGTTTGACGGCACTTTCAATTTCGGCTCGTGATGCATCCAGGGGAATGTCTTCGTGGATAGATGCAGGCTTGGAGGGCGCCTGATCGAGAGAGGTCGGGGGTGGAGGAATTGGTGTTCCGTTGACTTCTCCAAGACGAAGAAGGGTGATTGTAAGTTGAGCATTGGTGGGTACACCTTTGAGTATGGAACTATGGCATCGTCAGCAAATTTCAAAATAACAGTCCTGAGCAAAGAAACTGACTTTCGTAGTTCCAAAATCTTTTGCCAGTGAGGGAATCGTCGATTGAGGTATTTGGCACCTCTGACCAGAATTGGATCACCGAAAAAGACGAAGCCAAACATGAATCCGGTGCCCTTTACAACCATATAGGAGGTGACGAAGAATGATCCCAAGACCATTGGAAGTAAGATGGCCGCGAGTCTTAGACGAGCCGCATACTTAGGGAACGGTGGAGCTGGAGACAATGCGCTGACCTTCCGTTAGCTACCGAACATATAGGAAGATGTTGCTGTACATACTTGCCAAAGCGTTCGTATGTATCTGTCACATCACCGAGTATATGCATAACCGGCTTCATCTTCTGCCACACAGCATCCGACATTGGCTTCTTTGTCTTGTCGTGCTTTGTAGATGGAATTTCCCCGCCTGATGAACCCCGCAAGTCACCGACTTGAGTCGCTATATCTGTCACATCCGGTACCTTGTCTTCCATTGGAGCGTCATCAGGAACTGCTGGGTCATGTTTGCCTGCTGCACTTCCTATGGCCACGCCGGCAACACTACTGACCAGATTGCTAGCCTCTTGTTCGACGGCCTCACCACGATATCGTTCTGGGGCACCGGTGAGACTGTCTTTGGATCCGAGGACGCCAGCTCGTGGTTTTTGTACACTCCCAGTTTGAGAGTCAACCAATGCAATAGGTGCGGGAGGAAAGAGGAATGAGCGACTAGGTGCGTAGAGAATCAAGACGATTACAACAGACAGCAACATAGGAACGACGATGTCCAAAAGCCATGCTGCAAAGTAAGCCTGTTGAAACATTAGTCTTAGGTGAAACAAAGTCCTCGTAGCTGCTCAGATACTCACAGCACAAAAAGCAGCAGTACGTCGTTGTTCACGCCATGACCGAAGTCTAACGACATGCTTGTACAGATTCATCAAACCCACAATGACCGTCATGTATAACCGCTCAATGTTTGACCTGAGTTTGTCGGGCGAGAACTCCTCATCCTCGACCGGGTTGAGATCCAGGTTATCGAGTGGAAGTGTAGGCGTATCCCTGACATGGTATATTTGCTACAACGAGTACCTGTCAGACTCCCGTTCATTTTTACAGACAAAATAGCACCTACCTTATTGAATCGTCGTATTAACATCCATAAGTCCTCATTCGGTATTCCGCCAATGATGGGCTCGTTGAATTCGTGAGGTTGCTGTTGCCAGCCAATGTCGGTAGTAGCTTCGTCATCTGGCGATGTGTGAATCAAGCTGGTCTCTTCCACCTCGGCGTGCGCGAGAGCATGACTGTCTGTTGGGGCGTTAAGCTCACTTTTGAGAATGTCGACCTTGTTGATGTCGTTTGTGACATTTTCTATGGTGTTGCTTGGTCGCTGGCCTGAGGAGGCGGTAGCGGGTTTGACGGTGTCCGATACCATGACGGCTGGAGTAAGTATCAAACATCAAGTAAGATCGAAGAAGCTGAATAGTATACTAAACCGTATACGTAGATTGGAATGACTGGAATAGTTATAGCTAGGTGATAGAACTATAGCAGGAGGTCTGGGGTGGGTAGGGGTCGACGTCATCGCTATACAAGGGTGGGAATAACCCTAAAACAGCCAGATTCACCTAGATCTTTCATATCGCTGGTAATAACATACTCTCAGATCTCCTATGATGTAGCATGAACCAGTTCTCCAATGATGGCCACAAAGTGTTCCTTTTGAAGAAGTCCAAATAGTTCTGACTCTCCAGAAGCGTGACGTCATTCGCGACAAACCACGTGACTTTCCGCTCGAGCGTGTATAGCGTGTCCCGCCTGACGCGTAGCGCGAAGTCCTTTTACACGTCTCTCTTGACGCCGACCAGCTCCATCAGGAATAGGGGAATAGCTTACGAGGACAGACCCCTGATGCAAACGATGTGACTGCTGCCGGTGAGCTTGCATAGTTGCGATACAAAATGGCCGACACATGCGCCAACCCACTCCTACTGGGCTGGGTCAAAGAATGGCTTGACCAAGCCCGAGAACGTAATTCAAAAGGCTTCACAGTGTTGGTTCTAGCCCTAGCCCTAGCCCTATTTGAGATATTTGACCTATTTATTGACTAGACTACAGGTACAAAAAAGCATACGAGTCTATGAAAGCTTGTCCACTGGAGTTTAGTCATCCTTCAGAAGCCATTCAATTAAACGGCCTAGGACCCAAACTCTGCGACAGGCTTACAGAGAAATTGAAGGAATACTGTGACCAACATGGCTTACCTATGCCAGAGCCACCAACCAAACAAAAGGGCCAGAAACGACAGTCCGGAGATGATCTCCCAGGTCAAGACCAACCAGCCAAAAAGAGGAAGGCTAAACCTTACGTCCCTGCTTTACGATCCGGAGCATACGCTCTGGTACTGGGCTTGTCAACACTAGACGAGAACTCGTCGCAAGGAATGTCCAAAGCGCAACTGATTGAAGTCGCTCAGCCTCATTCTGATTCATCATTCACGGCTCCTAGTGATCCTACCAAGTTCTACACGGCATGGAACTCAATGAAGACTCTCATAACAAAGGAGCTTGTATACGAGTATGGGCGACCTCTGAGGAAATATGCGCTCACAGAGGAAGGATGGGAATGTGCAAAGAGGATTCGCAACACAAGTGCAGTGGGGCTGCCTTTACCAAACCAGCCGGTATGTGCACACCTTTGAAGATGGTCTTATATAGCGTTCTGACTCTGTAGACATTGCTTCGCGAACCAAGCCGTCCAATAGCAAATCGCACGCCCCAGAATAATAACAGGCCTTCCACGTCGCTGGACGACGACGAAATTACAGTCCTGGATGATATTGACCCAATCCCGGCTGCACGAAGAAAGGAACCCCAACTTCCGAGTTCAAACCGTCCGGGAAAACCTATCATCTTACCTCCGAACAGTTTCACAATCGAGCTTATACTCGATTCACGTGAAGTCCGTGCCAAAAATGACCGAGACTATATATCAAAAGAGCTAGAAACAAAAGGCATCACAACACAAGTGCGGGCACTTGAACTCGGCGATGCAATGTGGGTTGCAAAATGCAAGGATCCAGACTATCTCTCGCGGTACGGCGAAGAAGGTGACGAAGTGATGCTGGATTGGATCGTGGAGCGCAAACGACTTGACGATTTGATTGGGTCTATCAAAGATGGACGATTCCACGAACAGAAGTTCCGACTCCGTCGAAGTGGCATTTCTAATGTGGTCTACCTCATTGAAGAATTTACCGTCTCACATCCATCTGCCGCAGCGGGTGGAAATGTACCAAACTACCAGGATGCTGTGGCCTCGGCTATTGCCTCCACGCAGGTTGTTAATGGGTACTTTGTCAAAAAGACTAAGAACCTCGACGACACTATACGCTATCTGGCGCGAATGACATTTCTCCTTCGCAAAATGTACGGCGCTGATTCTCTTCCGGCCTCTTCCTTAGGCTCAAGTCAACCAAGCCGCAGCTGTGTCAAACCGAAATCAGTAGCTCTAATCCCCAGCTCCAACCTCTCATCCTCCGAATCATATCTCACCACGCTCCGCGAACTTCGAGCCTGCAGATCCTCCGAGACTACAACATACGGCGTATCGTTTTCTACATTCTCAGCATTAACATCCAAATCCGACACACTGACCTTGCGAGACGTATTCCTCAAAATGCTCATGTGCACGAGAGGGATTACAGGCGATAAAGCATTAGAAATACAACGGCACTGGCGTACGCCACGAGCGTTCATGGAAGGGTTTGAATCCGTGTCTTCATCTGCGGCAACTTCTCAAGAAGCTGCGAAAGCTAGGGAGAAAATGCTGACGGATAAGATGGGGAATTTGATTGCGAAGAAGAAGATTGCTGGGACGTTGAGTAGGAAGGTGGCTGAAATATGGGGTGAGTCGGAGTGACCTTTTTTGGATTTCTGAGTGTATATTATTGTAGTATATAGATTGTATGGATAAGCCGAGATACCAATGACATCCATCATAAATCATCCTACTAGATGTAGAACCAACTACACATACATGCAAACCAATGGATACATAACATTTGAACCCGCTGCTATCTATGCTAAATCCCGAGAAGATGCACAATCATAACTCTACCTACGTAGTATCAAGACCGTCCCAATCCCTTCATAATCCACCTCTTAATATCCCTCCCCTCAATCCTCAACGCCAAACTACTCGTCACAACACTAACACTACTCAACGCCATCGCAAGCGAAGCCCAAACAGGACTCAGTCTCCAATGCCCACTGACATGCTGCATATGACCCACCGCATCAGTGACACTCTGCGTTCCGTCCGGGATCGCATAGAACGCACCGGCAGCGACGGGGACGAGGATGACGTTGTATATCGCGGCCCAGAAGAAGTTTAGTTTGATGCGATTGAAGACGCGGCGCGAAAGTTGGACCAGCTCGAAGATTGTGGTGAGGTTTGAGTTGAGTAAAATGAATGAGGATGAGGAGATGGCGACGTCGGAGCCGGAAGACATGGCGATACTCACATCCGCGGCTGTGAGGGCGGGTGAGTCGTTTGTGCCGTCGCCTACGAAGGCGACTATCTTCCGGCCTTGCTTCTTTGTCTGGTTTCCATCGTCTGACGATAACGATGAGAATTGGATTTTGCGAATGTATTCCGCTTTCTGAGCTGGCATCACGTTCGCGAGGACGTTTGTCTGCGGAATGCCGAGAGTAGATGCGACGGCGTAGGCGGTCTTTTCGTTGTCGCCGGTGCACATGTAGACGGCTATGTTGCGTTTTTGGAGTTGGGAGATAACCTGAGCGGACTCGGCGCGGATGGGGTCTGATGTTGCGAATATTATTAGAGGACTGAAGGGTTCAGCGTTGGTGGTGTTGATGCCGGTGTCTTTGTCTTTTTCGTTCGTTGACTGAGCTTTGCGGAGGAGGAGGATGGCCGTTGAACGACCAGATGACTGGTATTTGGATAGAATGTTTTCAAAGAAGTATCGAGAATCTGATGTCTGAGTAGCAACACTCTTTGCGAGCCGCTCATTGCCAACGACAGCTTCATACGAGACAGTCTCACCATTGATCGACAGTGTGAATGTCCCTTTCATGCCTTGACCAGAGATCTCAAGGATATCAGATGACTTGACACCGATCTTGTTCTCGCCAGACAATTTATCTTTGCAAAACTCGACAATCGCCTTCGCAATAGGGTGATTACTGGTCTGCTCCAGTTCTCGCGCCAACGTCCACGCAATAGCAACCTGTTGAGAGTCCGTAGAATCAAGAATCTCATGTTCAGACACTTTGAGGTTTCCGCCCTCAGTCAAGGTGCCAGTCTTGTCAAACACAATCGCATCAAGTCGTGTAGCTTCCTGAAAAGCTTCACCACCACCTCTAACCAATATACCTCGCTTTGCCGCAAGACCAATCCCGACAAAGAGTGCTGTCGGGGCAGCGAGGGCTAGACCACATGGACATGCTACCACAAAGACTGCAATGGCAAATTGCAAGCTCCAGAAAGTCCAGCCACCGAGCGTAGTGTCAAGATATCCCAATGGAAGGGAACCAGATTGACCAAGCGAGAGCCAGATGATGAACGTCAAAATGGCTACGAGTGTAATGGCAGGCACGAAATATGCAACAATAACATCTGCAACCCGTTCCATAGGCGCTCGCTTGCTTTGTCCTTCCCGGACAACACTGACAATCTTATCGAGCATAGACGCGCCTCCAACCTCTGTGACTTTGATGGATACTTGCTGGCCGACATTGACGGACCCCGAATAGATTTCATCGCCAGTGGATTTTGAGACAGGTCTCGACTCGCCGGTCAGAGAGCTCTCGTCGAATTGATAATCGCCGGAGCTGGTGACGACACCATCTGCCGGAGGGGAAGCACCGTGAGGGATGATGACGATATCATCGACCTCAAGCAGATCAACATTGATTCTCTGAACGCTGCTCTCAGAATCTGCGGAGTCTGAAGTAGGGTTCGCCAGTAGAGCTTCACTTGGTCGTAGCTTTCCCAAATCGGAAACAGCATCGCCAGCTTTGGATTTACTGTAAGCCTCCAAAGCGCGTCCAGCTAGAATGAATAATGTCAAAAATACAACACTATCGAAATAGGTATCCACGTTCATAGCATCAGAAGACTTTGTAGTGGCACCAGCTATAAGTACGCCGAGAGATGCAATATAGGCTACCGACGTTCCAGCGGAAATCAACAAATTCATACTGCCAAAGCGATAAAATCGACGCAAGAGCGGCACTTTACTACCCGGTCGCCACAGGGCATGAATTTCTTTCATGGCTCGAATGTGGAACACATCTGCTCCGTAAAACATGACGGGTGTAGTTGCAAAGAACATTGCCCATTCCATTCGAGACATTGATCCTCCCAGAATCGGCTCTGATAGGTACTGATGAGCACGATTGTCGGAGGGGACAAGATCCATAAAGACAATTCCAATGATGAATGTTGGTATGGCGACCATAAGGACAAAAGCGAGACGAAAGAGGAACCGGCGTCTCTCATGGAGTTGCATTGCGCGAGACCGGTCTTCAATGGACGGGGGATGGTAGATGCTTGCTTTGAAGTTCTCATGGGACGAGTCGATAATACCCAAAATGCGTCGGATTGTCAAGTTCGGCTGCTTGGGCGTATATGTGAGTTTGACAATCGGATCCTTCAACGTTGGGTCTTTTGAGATTTGGATGCTGTTATCGAGGTCTTGGAGCGATAGAAGCACCTTTTCAGGACAGTGGTGACAGAACATTCCGTCCACTCGGATCATAACTGTTCGTTCCGTAGGCTTTGTATGAGTGTCGACTTCAGCTGATTTGCAGTCAATAAGAGTCGCTTCATAGCCAATATCCTCGATTCCGTCTATTATTTCTTGCACGTTGTCCTTGCCTTCAAACTCGACCCGTGCACTAGATGAAAGTAAATCAACCGCAACATCTTTGACGTGCGAAATACTCTGAACGGCTTGCGTAACTTTGCCGACACATGCGCCACAGCTCATACCGTTGATGCTGATGTTTGCAACATACTTGTTAGATGTAGGGCGAGTATCGGAAGCAGGTTTATTCTGTTGCACGACTTCGATCAACGAAGCGTCGTACCCGATGGCTTCAATCTCGTCGCATATGGTCTTGCTGTAGGACTGCTCTCCTGAAAAGACAACAGTGGCGCTGTTGGTCAACAAGCTGACAGACACGTCTTTCACATGATCCATCTGCTTGACATTATTCGTGATGGCATTCACGCAAGAAGCACAAGTCATTCCACCAATGCCAAACTGAGCCTCCCAAACCGGAACTATTTCATCTACCGTCTCGGTGACTTTCTCTACCGTATCGACTGTGGCATCAAATCCGGTAGACTCAATCTCGTCAATGATTTTGTCGATATTCTCTCGTGGGCCGGTGTAGGTCAAAGCAGCGCTGTTGGTCAACAATGTCACAGAAACCTCCTTGACAAAATCCAGTTGCTGTATCGTTTCCGTAACCGAGTTCGCACATGCACCACATGTCATTCCAGAAATAGCGATCCGGGCATGGAACACATCCGGCAGCCTTGGTTGTGTGACCTGCACAGACTCCAGGGCCGGTGTCCCCTTCTCGGGTTCGTCCTTTTCCGGTGTAGCTGTCGACACCAACTTCTCTGTCCAGACTCTGTCGTACTTGGGTGGTGACTTTTCGGCTTCGTGGATGGCATACTGTCGCTCAGCCTGGCAGGCCTGGCAGTTGTCTATATGCTTTTGTCGTTGGGATACGTACTGCCTACGTCCCCGTGTGGCTCTGGTGTGTGTACTGGGCGATAGAAGAGGTGATCGCACGACAGGCGGCGAGGTAACCCATGACGAAGTCTCGATGGATTCCACGATTTGTCCTATAGTCTCATCCTGGGTGGTAGCTATTTGTACTTCAAAGGCTGCATCGATGAGCGTCCTTGCCAAGTCCGATGCACTGACTTCAGGGCCATGACGGACCCGGACTTCCTGCTGAAGAACGGATACATCGACGCTGGTGATGGATTGGTAGAAGGTAAGTATCTCTTTGACAAGAGCAACGCATGAAGCGCAGTGGATGTTTGTTGCCAGCAGCACTGTAAGAAGCGCTGGTTTGCGGGATGACATCTTGTCGATGACTCGTGCTCAAAGAACAAGATGCTCAAAAAGGTAGTGATATTTGAAGATGTTTGTTTATCTGAAGATATTTCCAAGAGATATGAAACTGCGGTTGTTATAATCTATCCCACCTCGAGCACTGGTGGCAAACAACGCAGCAGCAAGATGAGTAATAGTGATGGAATCGTGCAGACAAATCAACCATTTTCTCTGAAAAGAAAGAAAAAGAAAAGCGAATCATATGAGCAGTCCATTAATAATGATGAGAGGGAGATGCGTCTTTTGTGCCAGTTTTCTCTTTTTTTGTCTCCAATCTCCAATGGAAGAGGACCAAAAGGGAAGAAGCGTGGACATTACGCACAAATGCCGCATGGCTCCTGCCCAATCAGCGTGCTGCCTCAGGCCGCCCGAGCGATTTCTGCTACTATGGCGTACACCCCGGATGCTTCGACCTTGACAAGGCGTTGTCGTGGGCTGATTGTTTCTGGTTGAGGTATTGGTTACTGATCGTCGAGTTGTATGTTTGATGTTTTGTAGTTGAAACATCTGCAGCATATCGTGAGACACTTGAAACGCGGTGATGTTGTACTTTTACCAGCGTTACAGTTTACTGATAGGACTTGGATATCTAATCAATAATATCATAATAATGAGATCTATTATACTCATGCATATACTAATATAGCTAATAACCGTCGTCGCTTCCCTGGTCATAATAATCATCCTCCTCATCATAATTTCCAGCAAAAGCATTCTCGATGTCCTGATCATCGTCCGGCTCTTCACCAGCCGCTTCCTCTTCTGCCTCGTCCTCATCGTCATCGTAATCAGCCTCATTGAATCCTCCCGCCGTCGCACCCGGGACTGTAATCTTGGGTGTAGCAGAGATAACAGGTTTGAGATTGGCAGACGAGGCTGCTTCAGAAGCCACGCTCTGACTGCGACTTTGTCGCTGTGCTTCCGCTTTCTCAACTTCAGCCGCACCCTCCTCGCCATATAGATCGAATAACATCTTATAATTAATTTTCTTACTATATCCTCTCTGCTCAAGCATAAGTCTCGTAGCTTCCGCCGGTGTAGACGCGCGACTACCCTTCCCATCTGCACCTTGCAGATAGGTGACGTCGCCCAGTCTTCCTTTGCGGCGTTTGCGTGGCTTCTTCTGGGTAGTGCCATCATCTTCGCCTTGAGATAATGCTTGCTTAAGAGCTTTTGCTTGCTGTGCGCGGAGATAGTCACGGTTCTCATGTACCCAGATTCGTTCTTTGATCTCAACTTCTGCCGGCGAAAGAAGACAATTCGCGACTTCGGGGTCAGACTCGAATTCAGATGCTTCTATCTCTATATTGTCAGAGACCGGTGCCTTGTGTTTCGTAATTGTTGCTGCGGTAGCAGCCGTTCTATTTGTCGCCGCAGCTTCCACCATGTCGGAGCCATTAGCCAAGAATTGATGCATTTCATTTTCGAGCGCTTCTTCAGAAGCAAGCTCTTCAGGAGTCGGTTCGGGTACGGTTTGCTTCTTCTTTCCTTTTTTCGAAATCTGTTCTTGTTCTTTATTGAGGACTGATTGCGCTAAAAGCTCCGCCTCAATGCTAGAAACTGCATCCTGCCCGGTTGTAGTTTGGAGATTACGAGCGGTCAATGCAGGGTCAATAGCCATTAATGCAGGATCTATAGGTATATCGGGAATGGCGAAACCATCTGCATCGATGCGTGGTTGCTTAGGTGGTGGTGGTGGTGTCGGTTGAGCATCTGTCTCCGTCTCTGTTTCAGACTCTTCAATCTCCGCAGCAGTTTCCAACACTTTTGCCTTTCGTTTTCGGCCTTCATTCTTCTTGGGATTAAAAGACGGAGGATCGTGCGCATTTTCCAGATGAACAGATCGAAACTGGTCGACGGTAAGACCACCGCTGTCCGTAGAACTAAACTCATTCAGTCGCTGGTTGATAGTGACTTCAGTGACCTTGACAACATATACAACTTCTCGCACAGTACGCCGGAAATTATTCATTCGTGCCGCTAGAATCAGAGCAGCGCCACAGATACCCGCTGGCCGACGACCGGTTGTCATCCAGTCACGGTTCATACGCTGCACAATTCTCGCAGCTTCTTTAGCAACGTGCATAGTCTTGTTACCGAATTCGAGCTGCTTGGCAAATCGCAGAATCAAGTTTTCAGGATCAACGGGGTTCATTGTAAAGACTGTGCCGCCGAGTCGCAGTTCTTCCAGCAACATCTTATATGCCCGACCAACTTTGAACACGTTGATCATCAACACATCGGATAAATCAATGAGCATGACTGTGTTTCCGGGCTGGCGTCGACAAGCAATATACAAACACACCGCCGCGACGGTCTTAGTACGTCGACCCTGGATAAAATTTAAACCCACAGCCAACTTGAAGACTTGACCAGCAGCCTTTTGCGCGCTTTCAGGGATGTCTAGAGCTAGTGCCATCTGCTGAATATAGCGGGCACCATTCTGCTCAGTAATTTCACGACTCTCCATGCCTCCTCCGCGATGGAATCCCGGACCACTGCTCCGGGTATGGGTTTGATCTGCACCGACATACGATCCCTGAACAACCGCTGCACCGGCCATGGTCTCTCCAAAGCTGATTTCGGAGACAAGAGTATCCTCACTAACGACCGCACCACAAGTCTCACAGACTTTCATATCCTCATCTCGAATGATGCGAGGATCAGGACAGCTAGGGTTGGGACATGTCTCGGCTGGCTTTTTGTTCTCCGGCCTTTTTGGTGGTGGCGGTGTTGCTGCATGGCTCACACCACCACCACTGCTGCTGCTGCTGGCACTACCAACTCGTGGGATTTGTATCCCAACAGGACGTTTGAGTGGTATAGCTCCTGACTGGGGTGGTTTGATACTCTGCAGCCTGCTCACGGGCTGCCGTGGCTGTGGCCGCACCGGCGGTTTGACGAGAGGCATGCCGATAAAATTTCCTTTCCTTTCCGGGATCTTTCAAGTTGTGATAGTTGCGAATATCGGATGTATCAGGTCTATCATATTCATCGCAGTATTCGATATTATAGTCGTCGGTAGTAGTTGGTATGACTCCCCGCGACCCCCGGATAAAAAGTCGAGAGCAAGCGCAGACGAGAAACAATAGAACAAAAGTAAGCTCAATAGAGCGAAAACAAACAAACAGAATCAATAGAATATCGATATCTCCTTCCCAAACGGGAGCGCAGTCTATAAAAATTCGCGAACGCGTTAACTAACGATCATCGAGGCGAGAAATCGAGTCCAGCGACGCGCGAAGTTCGGAGGGGAAGAAACTTTCTCTGGCGATGGCCGAGCGGGATGCTTGAGTCACTTCTCTGGTCATGTGACTTTTCCCACCCAGAGCGATCTGATTTCTGGTTTCGATTCCCGCCTCAATCGTTGCCACAAGCAGTACCGCTGTTTCTTTGTCAATTTTCTCATCTGATTGTTTAAAGCGCAAATATATTCGAATTATTGATTATGGTACTACATTCTACAGGCAGCAAGAAAAGATTGACTGTTGCAACGTTTTTTACTCATTGATGTCATCACTCATCTAATGACTTACTGTTTCTCATTTGAGATCTCGTTTTTGTCAAAATCAGAAACAAATATGATAAAAGATCAAGCTCATCTCCCTTTCGTATCTTGGAGAAGATTAGTAACATAAAGGCGCGACGACGGTATAATCAAAAAGCGAATCAAAACTGCAACCCGTCGAGATATCGAGGCGACTTTTCCTTGAATAAGCGAAAACAAAAGTCGAAGCAAGCCGCCGGTTCGAAACAAGATTGAAAAGAAACTATAGATCGACGTCCATGTCCGTCCCCATGCTCATCGCCATATCATTATCCGGATTGGCCTTCTCGCGGTCTTCCTTGCTAATGCGTGCAATGGGAATGCCGTTTCCAACAACACAGTTGATTTGGTCAGGAACAATAGTGCGCTCAGGTGATCGTTCAGAAGCGCGTAGTACCTCGAATCCTTCAAACTGAATCGGTGTCGATCGAATGTTTCGAAGACAGCTGTCCAAAGTCGAGCCAACGAGTTGTGCTTCGGTCAGGTCCTCCTTAAAGAGGAAGAAGTAGGAAGATGGATCAAACTGATATACACTAGGCATAGCGGCGTAGTTACTATGTCGAGCGGTATCCTGAAGAGGAAGATCTTGTGCTGGAGGTGCAGCAACTAGGTATGCGTTGAGGCTGCGGTTTTTCAAAATGATGCGAGCGTCTCGTAAATACTTATAGAAATGATTATTTATATATTTTTCCCAGCCAGAGACTGCGGGTGCCATATCGTCGTCATGGCTCACACGTTGCCAGCTAATACCAAGCAGGAGAGTCACATCATCAACTTGGGGTTCGTCATCCATGTTGAAGGAACTGATCTTGCCAAGAGATCGGCGATTGTCGTCATTTGTCGTAGCTTGCATTTGATTCTGAATCCAGGCGAGATCAACGTCGTCCGTGCTGGATGCCGAGGTGTCAAGACGTTGTGATTTGCGACTGAGTCCATTTCCACTGTTGGATTGCTGCAACTGCGCGACTTTCTTTGCAGCCTCTTCTTCGTACCATGTGCCGGTCTGGCTTTCGGCTGACACCGCCATACCAGTGCGAGGGTTCAAGAGAACCATGCCTTCGCCATAGATTGGTGCTTCCACAATTGGGGCAGGAGGTGCAATGCTCGATTTCGAGCTGGAGAAATCATCATCCTCAGTGTCGTTACGCGACCTCTTGCGTGAAGGATTTGTGAATATTGTCTTTGAGGAAGAGGGACGTGTCCAGCTCGAGGAGTGGCGCGACGGAGCTTTGAATGGGTTCGCGTACACCGTGTCCATGGACCAGGAACCAGAGTCATAGGCTTGGAAACCCTGCATGGACTGAGAAGGGAACTGAAATGAGGGATGGTTTTGAGCTGAGGGTAGGATCATGGTAGGGCCATCGGAGAAGTTGTTGTAGACGGAACCCATGTTGGCGAATAATCGAATGCTTGTTTGATGTTTGCCTTCGAGCGTTGGGAGTGGGAAGAGGAAATGAGGGCGATGAGAGTGCGCTGTAAGTGCCTGTCTAGAAAGGTGAGTCTGAACCAGTGAGCTATAAGAAACCTTTATCTGTGTCGAGAGCCACTACACTGTTTATCATGAAAGACAACAGTATAAGCCTTGATCAATATCTACTGCAGTGAAGCAGAAAGGTTCGGTAGCGCAAAGAAGTGAAGGTGTCGCGTGGTGTTGAAGGGTTGGTGTCAATGGACGCGACGAAGGTGATGAGGTAAGTATAAAAGGAAGGAGGTCACGAGTTGAAGACGTGAGATATAGTAGATGTAGTTGAACAATGGAGGAGAGGTTAAATGTAAGAGAGAGAAAAGAAGAAAGAGGACTGAAGAAAGAAAGTGAAAGAGAAGTGAAGGGCGAGAGGTTCACGGGGAATGAAAGCAACGGAAGAATCGGGAGCGAGCTTGCCTCACCACGGGTTCGTTGCATGGAGAGGGAAAGAAGCTCCAAGGATGAGCAGACAACGAGAGGGAGTCTGGACGACGACGAATGCGGACGCGGAATCCATAGGCAAATGTGCCGAGTTTGCGATGCGATGCGATGGAATGGATGCGGTGCGGAGGAGCGTCGCGTTGGAGCCAATAGCGGCGTCGATCCAGACAAGGAAGTGCCTGAGGCAGTGGAGCGGCTGACGAGGGAAAGAGAAGGAGCGCCAATAGGAAAACTTTGCCAGGCCGATGACAAACAGACTTGACTATTTCGGGCCGTGTTTGATCTGTTTGCTTCTGCTGGGCAACCCGGAACAGCTGAAGGACGGGGACATGCCTGAGGCTACGCACACCACACAGTTGCAGTACCGGATAGATGACCCACATATTATCTGCAAGTCATTGGCCTGTCAGATCGAGGTCGATGTGCTTGGCGCTCCACTGATGGCTGCCAGGAAAGAATATGATTGGAAAGCCTTGCCCAGGATTCTCACGCCGCCGACGCCGGCCTCACTTAAGTTTGGTCCCTGAGCCAATGAACGCTCAACGACTGGGATGCCTGAGAGCCAGTCAGATTGCAGCCTTGCAGCCTGAGGGGCTGGTCTAACTGTCACATCGTCCCAGAGCGGGAATCCGAGAAAGGAACGATGCTCCGCTACACTCTTGCACACCGACTGAGACGCTCGAGTACGGAGATCACGGCATTGATCTCCGGAAATAGACCAGGAAACAAGGGAATGCAGTAAATAGTGTTTTTGATTTTCGTATCATTTTACAAGCAAGAACTAGCAGCACTCAAACCCCGGTGCACCATCTATTTTAACACACATTGCAAACAGAAATATGGAGTAAAGACGGACGCGTTAGTCACAATGCGGCATGAAAATGGAAATGACCTAGATGCGCAGAACAGTATGCCATCAGCAATGAAAAGGGAAACGTTACATAAAGGGATGAATAAAAGTATTTTCGTAGATCCTTCTCCGAAAAAAACAGAAAACAAAGTGGAAGGGAATTCAAACAGAGAAGGATCAAATAGAAGATGGAGAGAAGTGAAATGCTAAAAAAAAGGAAGGTCCAAGGCGTGTAATAGAAAACATCCCCCCCCAAAATATTACACAATAACTGGCTGCAATTTCCAGCGGATCCAACCGTTGCAGTCGTACAATATATCAAGGACTTTAGTGAGGAGCTGTATGCAGCATATCGAGTCTTGTCGTAACGATTGTCGCACATATGTATAGATCGGGCCTTTAGCCAAGAAGACAATCTGCAAGACATCGTATCGGTTGATTTGAATCAAACGTTGACCCTTGCAAATGGCAGCCTTTGTAGCCAACGCAGATCTAAACGCGACCGGCGGATGCACCGCCGAGGGCACCACGGATGTGGTCAACGGAGTCTGGTGCATAGCTGGGAGCGAGAGCTCCAACGAACAAAAAGAATCCGAGAACCACGGCACCAATGATAACGAGACGCCGCTGGCCAGGGTTGGTGCTGCCGTATTCGGCCCAAGAGCGCTGAGCCTGGCTGCCGTACTCCTTGATCTTCTCACCGCCGAGCTTGTAGTAGACGAGACCACCGAGGGCGATGGAGTAACCGAAGAACTGAAGGCCAGTGACGGGAGTATGCCAGATAGCCATGGAAGCAGCGACGAGAAGAATATCCTTCAAGACACCGCAGAGGGTCATGACCAACGACGAAGTCTTGCCAATCTGTAGAACAGGTTAGAAATGACATACACGCATGAAGATGTATCAGATCACTTACCAAGAAGACAACGGAAACGTTCAACATGAAAGCGACCATGGCGTTAGCCAAGAGAGTAAGCAATCCAACGTTGTAGATGTCGCCCATGGTCATCTTGGGGACTTCGAGGAAAAGAGCAGTAACACCGTTCATGACAGCGCAGACCGGAGCAAAGTAGTAGAGAGAGACAAGAGGGTCCATCTTGAACTCAGCAGAGCTCAACAAGCGCTGAACCATGACCAAGCGGACAGCCTCGAAGATGATACCGCCGATTTGGAACAAGAAACCAATGAAGACAAACTTGATCTCACCAAAGGAAGCAATGATAACACCGATGACGATAGCTGAGACGTTCATAAGAACCTTCAAGTTGACAGGAGCCATTCCCAATCCCCAGGTAGCGAACAGGACAGCGACGGGTGTAGTGGCTTTGAGCATCTGGATGAAAGCGACGCTGAGGTACAAATAGGTGACATTACCGCAGATCAAACTCAGACTGAAGAAAAGACCGATGGGAACAATAGCACGGAGATAGACGCGACCAGTCATCTTGACGGTTTTGCGGCCATCAAGCAATGTGGTGGTACGGGCGAGGATCTGGGTCATGAGAGTTGCGAAGGCCAAATGCCATGTTGTCAAAAAGATCGCTGTAATTCGGTTAGAACGATATAATCAGAGTAGCACGTTTGTCACATACGATAACCTATTTAAAAAATGTAGATTAGCATGACTGTATCTCCCTAGTCAATTCTGCGGGAGTTACTCACGGAACTGAGCGTAATCCAAAATGTGTTTGTTGAACAGAATGACACTGGAACTCAAAGCAATCCAGGTACTGCCAAAGCCAGTCAGTCCAAGCTCTCCTTTATCTGTCTTCGAGAATAAAACTCACCCGACATAGAAAGCAGGGTGCAAAGCGGCCTTGGGAGGCTCCGACTTAGGTGCTTCCGGGTTGACGGTGGGCAGAACGGGCTCTGGGCGAGAGACCTCGCCTGAGGTACGGGCCTTTTCGTTATCGGAGCTCATTGTGGTTGCGATGATGCGGGCTTGTTCACTGAAGAATCGTTGGAGTTCAAAAGGGCGCTGCCGGAATTGGCTGCTGTTGCCGAAAGACGAGGATGCCACGAGGAAGGTTGTGGGAGGAAGAATTAATTAAGGTAAGTTGTTGACGGTGACTGCGGATAAAACGAGGTACGTAACAAGGCTTAACGAGTGGCTGTGATCGACTGCCGTGTAAGCAAGTGACGAACACGAATAAAGACACAAGAGCAAAAAAGCTTATAGAAGGATTAGAACAGAAGCACGTAAACGGGCATGGGAAAAGAGGAATGGAAGTTTGGAAAGAAGTAATGATGATGGCGGAAGACCAAATAGGCTTCGGTAGATTTCAAGGGATAGAATGGGGAGTACGTAGTACTGATAGTCTCTTACCGTGGTGAGAGTGGCAGTAAAAGCCGGTGCTAACTGACTTTAGTGAGGGGGCAAAAGTAAAGGTCCAGCGAGGATAGCCAACCAGACGGAAAAAATTCACCAAAAAATAAATGGGAGAGACAAAAGTTCAGACCGATTCCAGACGCAACAAGAGTGGGTAGGATCTTTCGTGGTTCCGCGTCTTAAGACGGACAGGGAAAAAGAGGTACGTACCGTAACTGGGCTAACCAACCAATCTCTTCGCAGTTCGCTCGCACCCCTTTTTCTGTTCGTTTGTTTGTTGACTCGCTGGGGGGCTGAAGGTGAAAGCCTGAAAGGACAGAAGAGTGACTGGCCCGTTGACTGGGGCGGGCTAGAGATTTAGTAGATATCGAACAAGCGGAGATCGACCAGGACCGTGGGCTCGTTCAGGCGAAGGAGACAACCGTCCAGAAATGGGTAAGTCCGGGATAGGCATACGGGGACCAGGCGCCGTTAGAGGACTAGTCGCACGAATCGAACAGGGATGATTAGAAGAAGAGGATTGCAAGTGGACTGAATGATATCGAAAGGATAGTAAAGACAGAGCTACGGGGGACTAGTATGTACGTATGATGTACTCCGTATGTGGCAGCCGGAAGCAGCGAGAGAACGTGCTAGCAAACAAACGTCAATGAGAGGAAAAAATAGGGGGCGGGGAGTGGACGCTGGAGGGAATTTTGGGCTTTAGGGAAAGCGCGAGACATGGGAAGGAGGGAGGGTCCATTCAGCGGTTGGGCGGAAGTGGCACGGGAAAGTGGGTGCTTGGTTTGAAACACGGCGCACGGTTTCAGGTCTAGCATGACACCCGTTGGCCACCAGTGCGCCGTAGAGCCGCCACCCTCGTCAATAGTTGCTAAATTTACCGCCTCTTGCTTGTTTCGGACTAGTCTCGTATTCATTTAACACGATAACGCTACGAACCAGCCCGTTTCGTCAATAGAAGAGCCACTAAGCGTACCATACCGTACATTAAATTACATATACACACATTCTTATGCTGTACTTCCACATTACTGGACTACGTCTACATACGAAGGATACTTACATGCATCCAGATTGGCCGTTGTTGTTGCGGCTCGATCATGTTTCAGTTTTCCATGAAACATCTGGAACATTGACTCAACGGTCGATATTTATATCTCGGCTCTTGGTGATACTGTACACGTTGTCTTAAAAGTAACTTACACTTTGGCAGTGAGTCAATCGGTGAGAGGCAACATGGCATCCACCACGCACCTTACCTATCGGACATCAGTCACTTTTGGCTGTGTGAGATACGTATATCGAGAAAGGTGTTGATAGATACTCCGTCTGGAAGTTCTGACGGGTTATCGTGCATCGTCACAAGCGGGGAGATTTTAACATGTAGCAGCTCTCTCGGTGCATAAGCAGAATCCGCCATTGTGCATTGAAGGGCTACAGTCTATCAAGGTTATTTCGTGTTGATTCTTGAAACTTGACAGTGCCATCTGCTTTACCATCAGTTCCAACTTCCCAACTTGAAAGTAGTCCCGATATTCGGGATCTACGTCGTACTGTTACACCAGTCGATAGTTTCAGAGCAGGCGAAATAAAAAAAAAAAAAGGAGGGAAAAAAAAAAAAAAAAAAAAAAAAAAAAAGAGAAACATGGATTCCATCTCAGATGACGACATCAATGAGCGGAGTATCTGGAATTGGAAATATTTCTCAAATCAGCGTCAAAACATCATACGTACAATCGTGGATAGCGGAGTTTTCGACATTTTAATCAAGGGATCTGATACGCAGTTATAAAAAACTACCCGAGATTTATGTATGGAGCATGAAGTTGAAAAAGTGGTGGATCTCTAAGATCGATAGAGCGTGACAATTACGGATCAGCAAGAAGACGCGTAATCAGGAACGTCAGGGCCCTGAATCTGGTAATTTAACTTGTCTGCTAATTTAACTTAATTAGTTAAGCCTCGCAGCGACTATCAACCAATCATGGATTGGCTGACTTCGGTTAACCAGGACTAACAGGCTAACTAGTAACTAGTAACAGCTCTAAGCTTAAGACTATTAGACTAACATCGTGCTAATCTCCTCCAATTCAAGCCCGATTCCATAGTCTTTTGAACTGTGGATACTGGGGACAAACATCTTGGTTCTTGAATCGTACAAGAGGAGCTGCTGATTTCGTGCAGAAACTGCCGAGAGCTTGACCCTTTCAGAGTAGGGACGGAGTATGCTCCGGACAGCGTATGACAGTTCGAGATCACATGATCGAGGCGCTGATCAACACAAATGGAGAATTGATAGACAAGCAACAAATGATTCCGGAAGTGACTGCTAGTGGTCGGACACATCTATTGATCGACTTCTTAGTGACGAATACAACATCCTTCTGGTACGTCCATCAGTGGGACCAGCAATTTCACCATCGTTTTACCTTGGGTAATAGATAATGATTGAGATCTACAGGTGACCCCCTGAATCGACATGTCAGCCATTGATTAAGAGATCACCCCGAGCGGCTTCATATAAAATGACCCTTGTTCCGGTAGTCAAGTGTGACCTAAGTAATCAGAATTGCTGACTGGTGCTACTGTTTCTTCATTTCCGGACCTTGTTGGGGGCACATGGCTTTCACTTTTCAGGCCTGCGGGAGTACAGGCAACAATCCCTGAATCGCAAGCTCGTTAAGTACCTCTGTTTTATGATGTTGAATGTAACCAACAAGTTATCCATGTCCATACAAGGTGGCATCTATACCCTATGCTCGATTAACTAGCCCTGAGTTCTGATGGCGCATGCCGGTCGTGGGTCGATACCGCTACGGCCATGCTATTAGATCCGTTGCAAACAGCAGTCATTGATAGTAGCGTGATATTATTGATACTCAGTTACATTATTATTGTCGTAGATAAAGTACAAGGCCATGTGCCATCCTGTGTCACTACGTATGTAGTTGTATGTATGACGGCAGTATGTACCTGGGAAATGCTTGGCAAAGCCGCTTCCGGCGCTGTGACCGCCAAGCCCTGAGTTTAGATCTTCCATCGGAATGTATCGTGTCCAGTTCCTGTCCGTTCCTGTTCCTGGGAAAACAAGCCATCCAGAAACAGTGATGACCCAGTATGTGATCTATATAAGCGGCCGGTTCAGGACGATGGAGAGTCGAGACCAGTGATTTTTCTTCAAGAACGTCGGGAGCGAGGATTGATTGCGATGATAGGGCTCGGAGAACCCCCGATTAGTGGACGTAGAATCAATTTAGGCAAATTGGTGGCCGCCGCCACCAAAGTATTCCAGATTCCAGACTCAGGGGGAAACAAAAGGATGCGTAGAAAAAGTGGAATTCGTCTCGCACGAGGCTGTCAACTCCAAGGTTCCAATGGGGCGACACGGTCGATTGACTTGACCAGGTAGTACTACGTAGTAGGAGTCCGGATTGGCAATTGTGACTGGCTCACAAAGTCTGCATTAGGGAGGTGCCGTAGAAAGCATGAGCCTGAAGAGCAGTGATGCTGTTGATGTGGTCTGAACTTGACGGATTTGCCCCTTTTCCAGTCCCAGAGCGCCAGCTCCACTCGACCCGACCAGTTGTTGTCAAATAATATCAGCACGTCCTCTCGAACTAACCGCACCAAGCAATCAGCGCCTGAGAAAAGCGTAGCAGCTGTGGATGAACGAGAATCAGAGACAGACAAGAGACAGGAAGAAGGGCCCAGTCCCGAAAAGGAGAGATCTTGAAACAGGCACTGGTCTGTTGCACACCGCCCACCCCCACAGCAAGCACGCACCCACGCACGTCCTCTCTCTCTCCTTCCCGTGCAACACAACAGCTTGCTGCTTCCTCTTTTTCTTTCCTCTCCCTGAGACTCCTCCGATCGAATTTCTTCCTTCCCCAGTTCATCTACAAATACAATCTGTCTGATTAATTCTTGCTGCCTCAGTCAGCGGAACCAAAAGGCTTCTCTTATGCTTAATATCGCCCGCAGAACTTTACAACGTGTGCCCAGCTTCCAGGATATTCTCCAAGGCAGGATGAGCCACCCAGACATGTGAGCCGCATTACTCCCCTTTCGAGTTTCAGCTCATCGCCACGTTATTTCGACAATCTGAAAACTGACGATTGTTCTTCTCGACAGTTCCGTTGACGTTCTCGTCATTGGCGCAGGCCCTACCGGTTTAGGTGCTGCAAAGCGTTTGAACCAGATCGTACGTATCTCCCCCGCCGCGCTCGCGGGGAAAAAAAGAATAAGGGATTGAAGAAACTGAACTGACAATGGACTTAGGACGGCCCATCATGGCTCATTATCGACGCCAACGAGATTCCTGGTGGTCTCGCCTCGACAGATGTTACTCCTGAGGGATTCGTAAGTGCAATGTTCCTGTCTCGCAACATCAGAAAAAAGAGTCGGTCTAACAATAAGCGGGTATAGTTGTACGATGTCGGTGGCCACGTTATCTTCTCTCACTACAAGTATTTCGACGACTGCATTGATGAGGCTCTCCCCAAGCCCGACGACTGGTACACTCACCAGCGTATCTCCTACGTCCGTTGCCAGGGCCAATGGGTCCCCTACCCTTTCCAGAACAACATCTCCATGCTTCCCAAGCAGGAGCAGGTTCGCTGCATTGAGGGTATGATCGACGCTGCTTTGGAAGCTCGCGTCTCCAACACAAAGCCCAAGACCTTTGACGAGTGGATTCTCCGTCAAATGGGTGTCGGTCTTGCCGACCTTTTCATGCGCCCATACAACTTCAAGGTCTGGGCTGTTCCCACCACCAAGGTAAGAAACAATCTTCCGCGTACAACTTCTCTTTCTTGACGTAATAATGCTGATTGCTCTCTTAGATGCAATGCGCTTGGCTCGGTGAGCGTGTCGCTGCCCCTAATGTCAAGGCTGTGACCACCAACGTCATTTTGAACAAGACTGCCGGTAACTGGGGTCCCAACGCTACCTTCCGTTTCCCTGCCCGTGACGGTACCGGTGGTATCTGGATTGCCGTCGCCAACACTCTCCCCAAGGAGAAGACTCGCTTCGGTGAGCACGGAAAGGTCACGAAGGTGAACCCCAACTCCAAGGTTGTCACCTTGGCCGATGGTACCACTGTCGGTTACGAGAAGCTCGTTTCCACCATGGCCGTTGATGCTTTGTGCGAGCAGATTGGTGACAAGGAGCTCATCGACCACACCAAGGAGCTCTTCTACTCTTCCACCCATGTTATTGGTGTTGGTATTCGTGGAGAGCGCCCCGAGCGCATTGGAGACAAGTGCTGGGTAAGTTTTGGTCCTTCTGCACAATTGACAATGGTTTGACTGACGAGGGTAATAGCTCTACTTCCCCGAGGACAACTGCCCCTTCTACCGTGCCACCATCTTCTCCAACTACTCCCCCTACAACCAACCTGACGCCTCCAAGAAGCTCCCCACCCAGCAGCTTGCCGATGGTTCCCGTCCTGCCAGCACTGAGGCCAAGCCCGGCCCTTACTGGTCCATCATGTTGGAGGTCTCTGAGTCCTCTTACAAGCCTGTTGACCTTGAGACCATTGTGAAGGACTCCATCCAGGGCCTTGTTAATACTGAGATGCTCAATCCCGACGACGAGATTGTCTCTACCTACCACCGCCGATTTGACCACGGTTACCCCACCCCATCTTTGGAGCGTGAGGGTGCTCTCACTCAGCTTCTCCCCAAGCTTCAAGAGAAGGGCATCTGGTCTCGTGGCCGTTTCGGAAGCTGGCGCTACGAGGTCGGTAACCAGGACCACTCTTTCATGCTTGGTGTTGAAGCTGTGGACAACATTGTCAACGGTTCCGTTGAGTTGACCCTCAACTACCCTGACTTCGTCAACGGCAGACAGAACACTGAGCGTCGCCTCGTCGATGGTGCTCAGGTCTTTGCCAAGAAGAAGTAAATTCAGGGTCAAGGAAGAAAATGTTAGAATATAAGAGAAAGAAGACTTTTCTCGACAATTCGTCTTTCTTACGCTTCGAAAGATTTTATGCTAGATTTCCTTTGTAATCTTCGCTTCTTCTACCCCCCTATTTTTGATAATCTTGGAAGTTTTTCTGAGGAAATTCCCTTTTTGTGCGTGTGACGAATGAACATTATTGACCATGGACTGGAGCATCGATTAATTTATCGGTTTTTAACCCCCTTTTGTTCTTATCCAACTCTTTTTAGATACAATACATGGATATACCTTTACAATATGAATAGAATGAGTGTGATCTTTCATTCAGTTCTACAGAGGTTTCTAAAAGTGTAAGAATAAGAGTTACGTTATCTATGATTTTCTAGGGCTACAATGATAACATCCAACCTATCTCAAGTTCCGCTCAAGTTGTACATTTATTCACCAGTTGAACGCTCCTCTTCATCAACCTCGTCATTCTGATCAATCACTTCCAGAATCAAACTCTTTTTTGCCGGCCGGCGAGGAGTTCTCGGACGCGTATTCTCCTTGGACCATTTGGCGCTTTGCGTTTTTACGATTGCCGTCGAACTCTTTTCTTTGGGAGGTTGTGAAAGCATGTACCGACTCCAGTTCATCTGCTGATCTCGTTTAAGCGGAAAACGGGAATATGTATCTCGGAGAAGTTGGGCTGGTGGTCCGATTTGACATGCGAGTTCATTGAACCTGGCTACGGTGGTTGTCAGTGTACCGTCTATATGGTTGCGCCGAATACACGCGAACGTACCACTTTCAGACATTATATCAGACAAGACTACGTCCGACGCGTGTTCATAGATATCTGGCACTTGAACTTGCAAAACAGGGAAATTTCGATAATACCTAGGTCTGTACATTCTGCTTCCCCTGCGGGCTCGGGGAGTCTGCTCGGGAGATCTAGGCGAGAGGATGATTGTTGCAGGTGGTGAGGTATCGGTGGATGATTGCTGAGGCGTTGAAGATATCTGCGAATATGGAATTTCCAAGACATTTAGATATGGTCCTTGGTTCCAGTTAGTTAGGCTTTGGCTCGGCCTGTCTTCCAGGGAAGAGTACCTTCTGTTGGATAACTCTCGCTAGGGTTGGCAGAGCGAGTGTTTAATATCGTGTGAGGTCCAGCCGAATATGCGGGCAAGTCATCCGAATCCGACGTCGACGAATTGAAGTAAGTTTTTGAATCTCGATAGCGTTTCAATAGGTCGCAGGCATATCTGTCGTGATCAGACATGGTGTACCCAGCCGACGATGACCTGGGATAGCTCGTACTCAGCGAGTCCTGATAGAATTCGGCTTCATCCTCATCCTCATTTTCATCTTTCTCGCTCACTGGGGGACAATAGGGAAGGTTCGGGGTCATGAACCTTTGAGTCCAGATTGAGTGTATGGTTTGCAGGACCTCGTAGTCGGAGAGCAGGATTCGGGTTTGCGGGGTTCGGAACATAGTGACCAGATTGAAGTAGCGCTTGAATGTTGTATAGATGTATTAGTCTAGCTGTTAGATAGGACAGACTAATGGTGCAACAGACAAAAACAGGTTTATGCGATCGAAGAGGGACTGGACGCCGGTGTTGTGCTCTTGCCTTTTTGGGTAATTAGCTGCCATGCTGCTCAGGAAGGGAGCGACTGTGTCTTCTCATCATCGTCTCCTTGCTCTCTTTCCCCTTTGTCCCTCCGTTGACTACATCTACTCGTCTCAGGAGTCTATATTCTCAACTGCTTCATAGTCTTCACCTGGATCCAACACACAGCAGTCCACCCGGTCAGTCGATGATATCCACAGACAAGAGCCAAAAATAGCCCTGCCAAGACATCAATCTACATCAGCCTCTTTCAGTGTTCACCGTTTATTGTGCATCATTCTCGAGGCTCTAGCATATGCAGTTATGCACAGCTGGGACAATGTTCCTGATGTCTCAGATAAGGCCCAGAATTGATCTGTAGGCAGTGGCATAGCCGTCGACGTAACGCATTGCGCCACATTGCTGCCGTGTCTGGACTGGTTGTTTGCCCAAGGTGGATTATTTGTCAGGTTATCGAGGTCTTGCTACTCGGCCTTTTCAGGCATTCGATGATCCTCCAAGAATTGCTATGAGTAGTAAATGCTTGTGAAACCATCGAATCTGTTGACGCTGGAAAGCCGGGCGAATGTTCATGTAGTAGATAGGTACTTGGGACTGGTAGACGAATGCTAGGCCAGACCTGACGTATTTATATACGCAGATCCTGTTTTATGCCATGCATACCATATGGCAATCATAATAATTCAAATAAGAACAAGATTAAAGGTAAATTTGCTGGCGTACAATTAAGGTGAAGGCCCAGTTAGGCGGCAAAGGTTGCGTGTCCCATTCCCCCCCCTTTCGAGCGCGGGCCGCAATTAAGCCCAGAAAGAACAACGATGTGCCTGAAGGAAGTCGTCAACAATTTCCCCCTCTCAACAACCCTCGCTCGCTCGCTCGCTCGCTCTAGCTCTCGTTTATTGCATCTGCTAGCTGGATTTCGCTGAAATAATCAATTCTATCTATTCCGCTGCATCTCATTGTCCATCGTTACCATCAGCCACGCTTGGCCTTCGTCGACTCCTCCGAACCGGACCTGTCATCCTCACCCAGTCTCGCGTTCCACCGTACCATGCATCCAATGCTAATGCCATCACCGCCGCCATAAGCCTAGGTACATCCTATCTGTGCCGTCTGGCTGGATACCCAGGACACTCGATTCCGTGTTCCATCCGTCGGCGCAGTCTCCTTCCCCTACTTTTATCCTA
Organism: Talaromyces verruculosus; assembly: GCA_001305275.1. Lineage (NCBI taxonomy): Eukaryota > Fungi > Ascomycota > Eurotiomycetes > Eurotiales > Trichocomaceae > Talaromyces > Talaromyces verruculosus. Next base: position 167,245 of record LHCL01000005.1, on the reverse strand, counting down.
GATCACCATTCCGAAAGCTATCTCTACTTCGAGTGTTTAGAGTCTACCGCCGCAGAAATCTCACAATGGACGGAGATCTGAGTTTATCACAATCCCTAGGGGGATTGAGGATAGCTAATCCCGATGATTCCTCCTTGAACTCAGAAGATGCGACGGCGCCGACCACAGCAACGCAATCGATCCCGTCGTCCTCGCAGACGATACTACCTCCCACTGATCATGAACTCATCAACAAGCACATCGAAACCTCGGTTCACTCATTGCCATTACAAGATGAATATAAATCCGAATATGTACCAGAGCCGACGCCAGAGCTATCGAACTCCTACAGATCTCAAATTCTGCCCCCTACCGATACTACATCCTCCCATCGAAATGCCGCCTATCGCTCATCAGTCGCCTACCTGCCCGAGAATCCAAGCTCGAGTCAACATTTCCAGAATATACCTCGCTCTGCGTCCACCCATGTGCATAACCACTACGCGAACGGATCCGCGTCGGCCGCCGCCCGAGATCTGAACAATTACCGTATACGTACCGATTCTTCTGCGTCGGGACCGGACAGGATGTCCCGGACAGACTCGAGAGGCGGCTCCGTGGCCCTTCAAGCCGGAGTGCCTTCGAGAGATAACAGTCACAGCGACCGATCGTATAAACAAGCTCAATACCTTGCCGGGAATGGACCCATACCTCACCGAAAGGGCTCGCGGATGGGACACGGCAACCCAGCAGGCTCGCCATATGCACTGGAAAATGGCCCGCCTGCAAGTAGCGAAGATTGGCAAGATCGAGGAGCTGCTGTTGGTATCAGACAGGAAGTTGATGCCAACGGACGGACTGTTTCTCGTTATATCAAGAAGGGTGTACGGGATTTCTCTTTTGGGCAGACATTGGGCGAGGGATCATACAGTACAGTTTGTCTGGGGACCGACCGCCAGACGTTGAACGAATACGCAATCAAAATTCTGGATAAGCGACATATCATTAAGGAAAAGAAGGTCAAATATGTGAACGTGGAAAAGGATGCATTGAATCGTCTGACCGACCACCCGGGAATTGTTCGACTATACTATACTTTCCAGGATGAACGTTCCCTCTACTTCGTTCTCGATTACTGCAAAGGCGGAGAACTTCTTGGAGTTCTCAAGCGCATGGTGACATTCGACGAAGAATGCACACAGTTTTACGGTGCTCAAATTCTCGATACTATTGACTATATGCATAAGCGAGGGATTATACACCGCGATCTTAAACCTGAGAATATTCTCTTGGATAGTCAGATGCATACCAAAATCACCGACTTCGGCACGGCGAAAATCCTCGACACATCGAAGCAGGCCGAAAGTGGTCTTGGTGATATTCCGTCCTTGGACTCAGCGGATCCCCCCGAACAAGAACGGGCCAGTTCTTTTGTTGGAACTGCAGAATATGTTAGCCCGGAATTGCTCACGGATAAGAATGCTTGCAAGGCCAGCGATCTGTGGGCTTTTGGCTGTATTATCTTCCAGCTTCTAGCTGGACGACCACCCTTCAAGGCCGCCAATGAATACCTAACTTTTCAAAAAATCGTTGCTCTCGAGTACGAATTTCCTACGGGCTTTCCCGCCGTTGCCCGCGACTTGGTAGAAAGACTACTTGTACTAGATCCGGCACGCCGACTTCCTATCGAACACATCAAGAATCACCAATTTTTTGACGGAATCCAATGGGGCCGAGGGCTCTGGAAGCAGAAAGCACCACGTCTGAAAGCTTACGTTCCTCCCCCAAGGGAGCCGATCAAACTGTCAGGCGGAGGTGATGACGATAGCTTCCCTCCAAATATCTCCTCCGCTCCTTCTGGTATGGCCGCTACTAAGTCGACGAGGGCTTACCCGCGTGTAATCACAGAACTACCTCCTCCCAGTCAACTGGACATTGAATGGTCGCCAGTGCTGAAAAAGGATAATGAGCGGATTTTGAAGCTGGGCATTCTGACTGTGATGTCCTCTCATGCTTCTCATAGTCCGGGCAGCAATGGAAATGGAGATTCGGAAACACACAGGAAGTTCTCGCGGTTCTTTGGTGGAAGTACGACGAAAAAGAAGCAGAGACTTGTGATGATTACATCACAAGCACGAATTATCCTCACAGCCGCTGGCGGGGATGAGAAGAGAGCGAAACTGGAGATCTCACTTTTGGCTCCTAAAACCACATACAGGAGTACAGTAGATGCCAAGGGTGCTGCATCTTGGATCGTCGACACGGTGAGTCTCCGACCAAACATATGCCTGTCAACCAAACCAGAGACTAATAAATATACAGCGAGATAAGCATTTTGTGTTTGAAGAACCAAAAACAGGCTCTTCTAGCGCCACGTCATCTGCAAATTCAATACAGGAGTGGATCGATACACTAGACCGAGCCAAAGAACTGGCCATGTCACAACAAAGCAGCGCATACTCTGGCGATGAGTACCGCGATCTTTCGTCGGGATTTTCGAGTCAAGCAAATACCTTAGACCACAGCTCGGACTTACAGACTGAAGTTCAACCATCTATGCGAGCCACTCTCCAGAAGAATACAGGAGACAACGAATCACTCAAAGGAAAGAAACGATTCAGTAAACGACACTCCAAGAACGGTCTCGCTGCAGTCTTTTAACATCACAAACCAAACATTCAACGCTCTTTTCTGTCCTTACATTTTCTTTTCTTTCTTGCCTATTATCATTGATACACTCACCTTCTGATACCCTCTTCCTCCGAAACTTGAACATTGAAAGCCGAAAGTTGTTGAAAGTTGAACAGGTTGGAATTTGAATATTTGATTGATTGAGCGTTAGAAATTATTATGATGGACTCCTTCCAACAATTTTACTATGCGGACTGTCCATCCTTCCTCCCCTCTTCGGCTTTTGCCGTCCCTGTTGTTTACCACACTCGAATAACATGTTGCATTATATGTACTTCTTTTCTTGGTTTTGTTATATATCTGCATAGCAATCGAGAAACCCTCGACTGGCGTTGACCTTTTTTTTTTACTCATTTTCGAATAGTTTTTGATATCGACTGACCAATATACGAACATTAATACCAGTTTCAGGGTGTTGCTACTGGATGTATCGTTTTCCTGGGGCTCGTGGCGCTTACCGGAATGAGATTCATAGGCTCGAGCGGGTAAAAAGAAAGATCATTGTACAGCGTTTGGCGAATTTAAACGGAAAAGCGCTGCTGCCTAGTCTTCCGGGCGTAGGGACCTGCTACTGGATAATATGATGGTCTCAAGTCCCGTCGGAAGAAAGGGAGGCAACTTGCTTTCAAAAATACCCTTTCGTACTTTCCGTCCTTGATATACCGTATACCTAATCGCGTGGAGGAAAATCGGGGCTTCCGAGGAGATTGGGAAACAAGAAGCGAACGCAGAGGTACTCCGGACATAGCACCTGTCCCATCCTACTCCAGGCCCCTGGATTGTGTTTTACGAAGATGAAACTACATTTCTTCCCCGCAGAGACGCCAAACGCGACAGGTGTTCTTTTGCTGCCTGGGGGTGGGTATGAAGAGCTTTCCATGGAAAATGAGGGCTACAATCCAATGCGATGGCTCAACGATCGAGGATACGATGCCTGGATTCTCGAGTACACTATAGCTGGACCGAGTAGCATTCCTCCAATCTACCCCAAACCGCAAGAGGAAGCTCTGGAAGCGGTGCGTCAAATACGTGCCCAGGACCGAGTGCGCAAGCTCGGCGTCTGGGGTTGGTCGGCTGGGGGACATCTCGCAGCCGTGACCGCGACTGATCCAGCAGCGGCTCTTGACTTTGCCATCTTGGCCTATCCGGTTATATCCATGGAGCCTGGTACCACGCACATGGGCTCGATGAGAAGGCTGATCGGGGAGGATGCCCAACCTGAGATGTGCCATCAAATGTCGGCTCAGAACAGGGTTTCGAGCGAGACGCCGCCAACCTTCATATTCCATACGGCCAGTGATGACACCGTATCGGTCCAAAACGCGTTGCTCTTCGCAGCTTCTATGGCCACACATCAACGCCCGTTCGAAATTCTTGTCCTTCCCGATGGACCGCATGGTGTCGGGCTGGCGTTGAATGATCCCAGGATTAGCTGGACGGAGGAGCTTTACCGTTGGCTTCAAACTCATACACCAAAGCCGTAAACAGCAATTCTCAATATTACGCCGTCGTGATGAGGGGTAGGTAGTCTTGTCTGGGTTTACGTGGAAGTCTGAGGGGAGAGAATCGTACTTGGATTGTACATATGCATGTAGTAATTAGTCTAAAGAAAGTTCCATCCATACAATTTACCCTGACATCCTCGCTCCGTTACAGGAAAGCTATGGCCGTCAGGAAAAAGCCAGTACATAGGTAATATAAACAACCGAAATGGGGAAAGTGATTATATGAACAACCAATCTGTACTCGACTGATCGAGTTCCTGAATCCAATCAAATCCCTCCTCCTCCTCCTCCTCCTCCTCCTCTTCTTCAAAACCAGTGGCCTGCAACCGTTCATCCTGTTTATCCCACATAACTTTTAACACACAAGCAGCATTCTGCAAATTCAAACTATAGACTCCATTCCACAAAAGGCCCAAAAGTCGTAATGTGACTGAGCGTTGTTCGCGAGATGTGCATTCCGCACCGGCGATAAAAGTTGGCCATATGAGACACTTAAAGTGTTCGTCTTCGGGCTGGATAAGTAGGAGATTTTGGATTAGGTCGTTTGCGACCGTTTTGCGGCTTTGCAAGGGAGATATTGAGAAATCCGACAATGCGCTGTCGGATGCGAATGCGGTTGTTCTGGAGAGGACTCTTCTCGCGTAGAGGTATACTGCCGCTTTGTAGGCGCGGGCGAGAGCGAGACGTTGGGATAGATCCGGCAAGGTTAAGTATGATTGCATTTCCTCTGCCCATGATTCGGTGTCAAAGGCATCGATATGCCGTAAGACTGCGAGCGGTGATTCGGCTCGTGTCGCTTCTCCGGATGGTGTCAGGAATGACAAGGAGTATTCTGCCGTCTCGCCCGTTTCAGAGTAACGCTGTGCATGGACGAAAAAAATTACATCCAAAAGATAGGCAGGACACCCGACCCAGGAAGTCTTTTCGAGACGTTTGAGCATGGCCGAACCCATACTTGGCGAATAAAAGGGCCTTGACAAGACACCCGGTCGAGCGAGTGTTGAGCCCATGATATCTGTTATCAAGCAAGCATCGACCACGAATGCATCAATCCCGTCTGTAGAAGGGAGCCTATTGCTATCCGAAAATCTGCTTCTTAATATATTCTTCGCACCTTCGAGGTGATACATCCATGAAGTGTTGCCCGATTCAATCACATCAAGCAATATCAACACAAACATGGCTGCCACGGTCCGGTCGTCAATTCGCGTCAGAGGATGAGACACATCTGCGGATAATTGATGAAGAGCGCGCTGCTTCAGTCGTAAGAAATGCTCGTATGCTTGGGTGTCGTGGGGCTTCATGAGCGTCAATCCAGCTTTGAACGATGCTTCATCGCCCGCTGCCGCGTCGATGAGAAGTTGTCCATGATTGTCGGACTTGTATGCAAATTGGATTGCACCGATAGCCGCCAGAGAGTCCGCTAATACGGATGAGCCGTTGATATAGGGGATTAAATCTCGGTAGGGGTTTTTGACGGCATCATAAAGTGCAAGACAGCGGACGCTCATTCGGTTGACTTTTTGGATTAGTTTGTGAAGTGTCTGAGATGAATCGGACTTACATATATCAACGTAAAATCTTGAGGTCTTGTTCAAGTCTTGAAATACTGGGTCAACAAGAGCGTACATGGGCGAGTTTATGGGCGAGTTTGTGAGGCGATTGGAAGAGTGTATAAGTGTGCCATTATGAATCTGATGTCCACCCTCATTCGATGGATATGGCAGCAACTGCTGAGAATGCATGGATGGACTGCTGCTCGAAGCCGGACAAGCTACATCATCGAAGCTCAAGCCCATCATCTTCCCACGACTGGCCACTCCTCCCTTAACCCATACCAAGGGCTTCTGATAGCCCAGGCACTCCTTGCCGGCATTTTGGCATTTGCGACAGGTCGGAAATCCATTGTCGCAGACTATTCGACGTCGGCGACAAGTATAACATCCTTTGGTCATGATATATTCGCCAGGCAATTACTGTATTTGGATTGACGCCATCCCAGATGATGGCAAGCGAACTGCACAACGTGCTCTAGTTTTCCTGGCTTTTCCTCTATCTGACAAGAATGGCAGTTCAGTTAGCGAGCGGTGTAGTTATATGTCAGATGGTTGTTGTAATTTAGTCAGCGATGGATCAATTGCGATGAATTGCCTTAACAGCGGGGCCGGGAATTCCCTTGGCTGCCTCAGGCGGAAATGGCTACGACGGGCTGCTAACTACTTACACTACTACGTAGTTACGTAGTACATACTACTTAAAATCTTTCATGCGCACGTGCCCTTGAGCTGCATTCGAGTCATTGACACAGTTCACATGCTTGACCTCAGTCAAGAGTAGCATCTAAGCAGCAATTCTTGAACTCTTCTCTTCTCTAAAATGTGACTCCATGGCTGACTCAGCTGAGATTTACCCTAAATATGCCCAAATGGGACTAGCGGGCATTGCCACCTGAGCTGTCCTGGGTTGAGGCTTGCTATGCACTCTAGACCAATCATAATCCCAGCACAGCCTCGGCTTGGCGCACCTGCCCCATCTGCCGGCGTTGGTTGTGGAAGGAGCGACCGTCATTGGCCGGATGCAGCCCTCTGTACACTTCGCCAACTTCGTCTTAACAATCTTCCAACGCGTTGTTTGAGTCTTGTTCCGTCACAACTTTCTGTCGCCTCGTCTGATTTCTCATCCGCTGTACTGTGTGCTGTGTGCTGTGTGCTGTGCTCGAAGCAGGCTATGGGTGCTCGCTAAGCGCGTATTTTTGGTAATCGCATCTTTTGATCGGCACGCGCAACGGCGGGGAAGCCCGTTTCCTCAGAGTCGAGGGAGTCACATGTGCGAGGGTGAAACAAAATTCTCCCTTATCTTTTCCCGCCTTCAGAACTTCCAGTCATAGCCTGTGTGTGTCTTGACGATGCCTGAGTAAGGAGACTGGCGCCCTTACTCAGATAGACTCCGATGGCCATGGTCTCCTATCCGGAAACAGTTGATCGTACGAACCCTCCTCCTCCGCCCGCTTCGGCTTCGTCACGTCTTTCGCATTCTAGTCGACGACATCGCCATGGCCGGTCACATCACGGCGGTTCCTCATATACCCCACAGAACGACTTTCCGATTTTTGCGCATACCGGAGACGTTGAAATAGTCATTGCAGCAGGCGGTCAGGAAAAGCGATATTTACTACATCGTCTTATCTTATCGCAATGCTCCGGCTTTTTCGAAGCCAGCACGAGTGAAGAATGGTCGCGTTATCAGGCCCAGGCCGAGTTAGCGAGCGCCGCTATCGATTCTGATCCAAGTTTACAAAGCGTCGCCGAAGATGGTTCTTCTATCTTCTCCCGGCGGGGAAGCACGCAGGGATCTGCTACGTTACCGAAGCTGAGATGGAGATATGAACTCGACTGGCAGCATAGAGAGTCGGACGAAGAGCCGATACTCGTGCAAAAGGTTTGTCTTTGAAAAACAGCATCTTTCCATCGTCATACGCTAATCTACATGATAGCCACCCTCATCCGACCCAGTGTTTGCAATGCCGCCGTCATACTCCAATCCACCACCACAACCCATCACCAAACCAGTCGCACCGCGAGCAGGATTTTTTCGATCTGTGGCTAACCTGACTGGTATGCAGTCTGCTGTGCATATTCCCTCCAATGCCGTGGTACCAGATACACAAACGCATCCACTCATTCGGGACTACGACAACCTCTTTCGAATATTCTACAATTTCACACCAATTCTGAACAGTGTGAATATTGCTACCGCTTACTCGGAATGCAAAGCCTTACTTGGTTTGGCAGACATGTACGATGCCCTTGGGGTAGTCGGGTCTCGCATCGACCATCATCTGCTCCGGTTTTCATCTCGATTGTTCAAGCAGATTGCAAAGTATCCTCCGAGTTACCTCAAGTTGGGTTATTTGGCCCGCAGCCGTGCCATATTCACGGAGGCCCTTATACATGTGGTTGGACAATGGCCAGCGGCGCAGGCCCAGCTCAACAGTGGCTCATTTTCTCCCTTACCCGATACTGTTTTGGATTTGATTGAAGATAAAGTTGACGACTTGGAAGATCTGAAAGCTCGGGTTGACGCAAAGCTATTCCGTCTTACATTGACAACGTCTAGAGGCGAACGTGTCAGTCCGTCGAATGCGTACATAGACTGGCTCGCAGTCTCTCTCTTCAGACAATGGTTTGTTGAGAATACAACACCGCCTCCAGCGCCTATATTGAAGAATTCGTCAGGGGGCCAAGAAGGTCGTGCTGTTTCCGCTACACGAAGTTCAGCCAGTACTGTTATTCCTTCAGGTCGCGTGTATAGGCTCATCGGCTCGTCGTCGCCCGAGGCTTATCTGCCCCATGACGAACTTAAACGATTCCTTAAGCTGAGGGCGTCATCCGCATCCGAATCACTCTATAACCGCGACAATTTCAAACGCTTTGAGCGGAAGATGGATGAAATTAAACGTTTGGCACGAGAAGTTGTCAAACCCTTGATGAGAAACTTTCTTGAGCTGGATCTCAAAGGAAGTGACCATAATGGAGGCTCGGGGGGAAGTGGAGTCGGTGATGGTGGTATTGGAGGCCTACCATATTTGACTTGCACTCGAATTGAAGAAGCAGATCTCCCGTGGAGATAATAATGCGCTGGACGCGACACCTTTTTGCACTGATTTTATTCTACGACGTGATTTTGATGATTGATGAAATATGATATCCCCGTTGCTATGTTAATCCACATTTGTTTACGAATTTGTGTCTATTGTTCTATGATGGTTTCGTTTGATTGTTACTATCGATATAATCCTTGCAGTCACGCATATATATATACCCCAGGCAAAGCATTGAATATTGGATGTCATAGCTAATACCTTTGAATGAAAGTCAATTCAAACGCATAACTAATCACCCACAAGACCCAAGCTAATAGACATAGCGGAAGTGGATATTCTCCCTATCAGTCCGATCCTCAAAGGCATGGACCATATTAGGATCATCACCCAGTTCCGCCTTCAACTTATCCTTCCTAGCATTCTCACGCTTGAGCCACCATCTCAAGGCAAAAATCGAGATGAGCATGAGCGAGTAACAAACCAAATGCACACTAAACGCAATAAAGTATCGCGGCGCATCTCGTGCCAAAAACACTTGCGGGCCAACAGCGTTACCGGCTGCCCAGGAGATGAATGTGGCTGCCACGACGGAGGCCTTTTTGGTTTGACCGGCGATGTTGCGGGAGACCATACTTAGGGTGAGGGTTTGGGCGGACCAGAAGGAGAGTGTAAGGTAGTAGCTGATCAGGAGGCCGACTTGGGTTCCTTTGTTGTGATTGACAACTGTCATTAGGACGATTGTGCCAGCGAACGATCTATCAAGAATTAGTATAAACAATCATCAAGAGATGCGGCGTGAAACTTACGGAATGAGGTACGCCGCCATAACAAGAAGATTCTGATGATATCGATTCACAAGCCAAGTCGAAGTCAAAAGCACAATAATAATATAAGCCCCGAGCACCATAGCAAGAAGCTGGGTCTGAAGGACCGTAAAATCCAAAGAGGTGATGATAATGTTAGCAAAGGAGCCCAATCCGCTAGTCGGCAGCGTAGTGAAGATCTGGATAGCGCAATAGCCCCATGTCTGAGGGTCGAGGAGGGCTTCCTTGACCTGGTAGGCACGGAATTGCCGGTTCTGTAAACCTGTCCGATTGCTTCGCACACGCTCGACCATGAGGTGTTTCTCTTCTTCGGTGAAGCATTTTGCGCGCATGGGCGAGTCCGGCATGAATGTGATGAGTACGATGCCGTATAGGACGGAGATGCAGCCGTAGGTTAGGAAGATGGCTTGCCAGGATTTGATTGCGTGGCCGTTTCCGATAAGACTGAAGCAGTAGGCAAGAAGACCGCCGACGATTTGCTGGCCGCCGTTCATCATGTACCTATCAACTGTGAGTATCATGGGATGACCATCAGAGAGAATATGGCATACCAATATGCAACCCTGGCAGCTTGTTCCTCTCGCTTGTACCACATACCCGATAGGATGACGAACGAAGGCTGACAGCAGGCCTCGAAAATACCCAGGAGTGTTCGAACGGTAACCAAGCCAGTGAAGTTCTTGCATGCAGCATGGCATGCAAGAACAATACCCCAGCAAATGACGTTGAAGCCGAGATACTTTGCAATCGGCACTCGCTGGATGACCCAGTTGGTCGGATATTCAACAATCAGTACGGCGATGTAGATACATGTTGTGAGCCAGGAGTACTATGTCATCAAGACCGTCAGTAAGATCATACCTTGGGTATGAGGTGAATACGTACCTGTTGCCCGACAAGGTGAGTATCCTGACGAATGTTCATGATCGAGGTAAAAGACAATGTGCCCTTGTCGATTGCTTGCAAGAAATACGTCGCAACCATAAAGCTAAGAACACGACGATCAATCTTTCTCAAAAGCCTCTTGTTGGTCTCTTCATCAATCTCGATATGGCCCATGCTGGCATATTGTTGGACCTCCTTATCAACACGCGACAGGTCCGCTTGGCCCTTGAGGTTCTCTTCGGCATTGTGGCTATCTGAGGAGAGCACACGCTCGATATGCGAGATGTCCTCAGTGGCACGTTTGGGCTCAATGCTTTCGGCAGGTGGGTTCACTGTGCCACCACTGGTGATGAGGTCGTTGTCGCCAGCCATGACAGCGATATAACAAATTTCTTGAAATACGGCTACTTAGTATTAATGGATCGGGCTGTTTTGACGGACGACAAATGCAGTACTTCATCCCTGTATTTGTACTTGCTCCTGATATTAGCCGGCATGGTGAACTAGGGTTCCTGGACCCTAACAACGAGTCAGTAGTTTGCACCCCCAATGTACCCCCAGACTACAAGCTGGAGAAGAGGGGTTTGGATCGCTCCCAAACTGCCAATCGCACGACTCATTCTGCCAACCGGACATAATTGTTCCAGGCCAAGACACTACGTTCAAGCCAAATCAGACCAAGAAGTGTTCTCTATGCGGGGTTGGGTTTGTTGTGTCGCGGGATACGAGAGGAAGTTAAGTTGGTGGAGGCGAGCTCGGGGTAGCGATACCCCGGGCTCGGTCTATTGCCGGTTCTTGTCTGAAATTTCTTCTTTTATTTCTATAAAACAACACCGTTATTGTATCGACTGACTAGCGTAGTCGAAGTCTTTTTCTTTGCTTAATATATTTCAACTGGCAGCCAGTGACCTGTGTTGACAAGATTTCCGGCTAAAACACTAGGTATCTAGAGTGACCAGACACAATGTCTGCCACCAAACCAACAGCCGCGGATGTTCACAGCGCAATCAGACTGTTGATCGACAATCTCGTCAACATCAAAGACGAGACCGGCAAGTTTCTATTATACTTAGAAGACGGGCGTGTAATTGACACAAAGTCATGGGCTGGCTGGGAATGGACGCACGGTATCGGGCTCTACGGAGTCTGGAAATACTACGAAATGACAGGCCATGAATCTCTACTCAAAATTATTGAAGATTGGTTTGCGGCTCGATTTGCAGAAGGAGGAACAACGAAAAATATCAACACGATGGCCGTGTTTCTCACGCTGGCATACGTATATGAAAAGACTGGCAATGTGGCCTATCTGCCATGGCTTGATTCGTGGGCTGAATGGGCAATGTATGAATTACCACGAACAAAGTACGGCGGAATGCAACACATCACCTACAATGCCATAAATACGGAGCAACTATGGGATGATACCCTGATGATGACCGTATTGCCATTAGCCAAAATTGGCAAATTGCTCGGTCGACCTGAATATGTGGCAGAAGCCAAGAAGCAATTCCTCATTCATATCAAATACCTCTTCGACCCTCGCACTGGTCTGTTTTTCCACGGCTGGAAGTTTGAGGGTGAAAATGGAGGACACAACTTTGCACAAGCCCGATGGGCTCGAGGCAACAGTTGGCTTACCATTGTCATCCCCGAGATTTTGGAGTTGCTTGAATTCGACATTAATGATCCTATCCGGTTACATCTGATCCATACCCTGGATGCACAATGCGGAGCGTTGAAACAGTTCCAACATTCGTCAGGGTACTGGCGGACATTGATCGACCAGGCTGATGAGGGCTCTTACGTCGAAGCCTCGGCCACCGCTGGATTCGCATATGGCATGCTCAAGGGACAGCGCAAGCGATATATTGGCAATCAGTACCGCGAGACGGCTGAGAAGGCTATTCAGGCGGTGTTAAGTGCGATTGACTCGCATGGAGAGCTGCAAAACACCAGTTTTGGCACGGCAATGGGTCATAATTTGGATTTCTATCGGGAGATTCCTATCACTTCGATGCCGTATGGACAGGCTATGGCGATTATGGCGTTGGTTGAGTATTTGAGGACGTATATTTAATGAAATAGGCAAGTTTTGAAATAGAGATAGAACTAGAAGGCGAATTTTCTGAGATAGTCGATCCATAACCCTAACCTTGCATTACACCAAACCCGGCTATCACACAAATCAAACAATTTCAGACTGTAGGGTCTTTCTTAGAATACTAGATATAAGGCAATCAAGATATGGACATCTCTATAGTATAATCGACGAACGGCACCCGTGGTACGATTCCGAGTTCTTCCTAGGCGACCTTGTTTAAAGCGCCAGTCTTGAGGTCATAGAGGTATCCAACCACTTCGACATCCTTTGTAAGAAAGGGAGAATCTTTGAGATATGCTACATCCTCATTTAAAGCACTTTCGTGACTATAAATGTCATAAAACGATTAGCCTGGCTGATTCGCAATCGATACCGAGATGCACATACTCATGAATATGTCCAAAGCCCATTTCATCAATCTTTGAGGCATGATATGGAGCAAGAAGTTTTATGCGGTCACGAATGGCCTCGTTGGTTTGATGCGTCAAACCGCAATCTATTCACATAAATAGTCGGTCCCAAGTAGAAAGTTAGACAAAGATGTAAACTTACCGGTGTGATGTATCACCACGACTGTACTGATTTTGAGCATTCCATCCAAGACTATCAAACTGCGCAACGCATCTATTGCTCGGCCACCAGCCACGCGGATAAAGGATGCTTGGAGGTCTGTATTGCCGGTTCAGGAAGGGCTAATATCAACGATTCAAAGCGGGAACTTACCTCCAGGAGCTATGTTCAAGAACAGCTCTGGGCTAACTCTGGGGTCTGAACAGGCAACTGTGGGATGTGTTAGTAAAGGTGTTGGGAGTGAGGAAGGATTCTCGTACTTATCACGGTCTGGCTGAATCCAGGAGGCATCGGTGTTGCTCGCATGTCAGCCACAGATGGTAAGGGTACGTGCTTTGGAACATATTCCCTGCATAGCAAGTCAGCCAAATCATGGATATTGTCTACAAGATGTTGTGCTTACTTGTTCCTCTCTAAGAGCTTTTCGAAGGTAGAAAGTGACATGGTGTGATACAAATTGGGATGACTTCAGACGACTTGAAAAGTACAGAACTGATAAGATAAAAAAGAGAACAAGATTCATGTCTCATATTGTGGTTTACTTTACTTATATACCTCAAGACAGCAGACGATGAAGACTTAGGGCTAACCGACTATGGTACCAGATGCCGCCAAGACGTAGTTGACTCTGACCAGCACAGCATTTTGTTGATCTCGAGTCAAGTTCTTGATGAGAAATCTTTCGATAGAACTTTCCATTCTATAAGGATGATTTCTCATCCATGCAAACATATATCAAGCTTTACTGCGTGATGCTCTAGCTCGATTCGGAATCAAAACCCGCCAAGCCCCAAGAGAGAGAGTCAAGCTACAAACAATGATATGCATTACTCACTAAGACAGTCCTGAATATGTAAAACAGCTAATCCATTTCATCTATTCCAATGTAGCCTTCTATTTGAGCCTGGAACAAATTCAGGAGACATAACCCTAGATACGAATCCACAAAGCCAGGGCTGGAATGTCCTTGTACACACGTGCTCAAAGTATGCGTGCTGAGTGCTAAAGATCGTGTCATCAGTCATGAACATCATGTAAACCCTCGTCTCGCAGGAAGTTTTGTTTCTCCTACTAGAGATAGAAGTAAACATCATAAGAGCAGTAACTTTCGGCAGCAGAGCAGTCTCCAGCATCGACTACTCCCCCACTGCATGGTGTTACTTACGAGCACTGCTACTTTGAGACGATCTGGCAGAATATACAGTCGTCCTCAAAGTAACAGTGCTCGTAGGTAACACCAAGGTCGGTGCATGCTTCCGGACGGGTTGTAGCGTTTCCTGTCCAGACCGGAACACCGTCGGTGCACTTCATTCTATTAGTCTTGCTCAAGATAAACTGTAACGAGGTCACGCCGTTATTAGTACTTCATCCAACATCAAAATAATCTCAGTTAGGCCCTAGGCCTCTGATGGAATGTATGTCAGAGATAATGCATCAATGCAAGGTAATGAGTGAGGAAACTGTCGATTGGCGTGGGATTATGTCTGCTCCTATTGGTATTGCTAACTTCGAGAAAGGGAGCATCTTTAGCTGAGCTGCCCGGCGCAGAAAAATCGAAAGGTAATCGAACTCACAATTGCGAGCCTCGCCAAATACCTTTAACCCATGCCGTCGGCAATCGGCTAGGGTCGACTGCAAAAAAAAACCATGTCATAGTTCACTATCACTCAACAAAAGCCGTAGATCACTCGTATGTCGACAAACTGACGCCTTAATAACCTATTCCCAGAAGGGCAGGCACATACTGAACTTCTCGTCCTTAGCATGTATAGTTGTTTATGGACGAGTGACGGAAAGCCACAGATGAGGGTGTAGACGAGGTGGAGTCCTGATAACAACAACATTCCAATCGAACCAATCAGTGTGCCAGGATAACATCTTACGCGGATTTAAAGCGATTTGCGTCATTTTGGCCTGTGAAGTAGAGACATGCTATGCCGAATCAAGTAATCACGGACTCCGATGTCCCTCTCGTCTCGCAAATATCTAGACGCTGATTCCTTGAATTTATTTTCATCTTTTCTCTGTCGAACAAACCTATGGGTTTAGCATTATAATCAATCCCTTACACTGTCTATCATGGTTTCAACAGACTACCCTGAGGATGGCATCACCAATCCGATCCCGAACGAGGAAGAACCTCTTTTAGGGTCTAACGGCAGTGTAACCCAGAAGGACACCACGCCAATTTATCATAACTTCCTCACAGGTTCGTGCTTCTTTTTGTTCAGATCAGATTAGAATGTGTTCTTACGTTTTGTTACCACTGCAGGAACTGCTGTGGTTGCTCAGGCCGGTATCTGGGTGGTAAGTCTATACATCCCACCTTTTAATGCCACCAGGGTGCTAATTTGGGTTGTTAGTTGTTCGCCGTCATCTGGTCTGCAGTGTTTTCTCATGACTTGATCTTTTTTTCGGCGCATCCGGTTTGTCATGAAATATCCAGGATCATTTTATGCAATGTACTGACTCTGTTAGCTGCTCAATTCCACCGCCCTTTTACTTCAAGTACAAGCAATCCTCGTCCTCCAGCCTACTTCAACTCCTCGCCAAAAGTCAATAGGAACGCATCTCCACTTTGCTTTCCTAATTATCAGTCTTGCCGGATTCATCTCAGCCTTTGTCGTTATTGAACTGAACAAAGACCCCGAGCATCGATTAAGCTCCATCCACGGAGTCCTTGGATTCATCACATACATCTTGATCATCATCCAAGCTTTGGTCGGAGTAGCCCAATTCTGGATTCCGAAATGGGTATTCGGCAGCGTCGAGAACGGAAAGAAGATATACAAATACCACCGCATATCGGGATATGTCTTGCTGGTGCTGGAGCTCGCGGCCGTGGCCGCTGCGACGCAGACTACCTATAACATTTATGTGCTGAATATTGCACTGTGGGCTGTTTTGGTCACCTCGGTCCTCACTCTGCTGGGTATTGGCGCGCGTATCAAAGTCAGCAAGTTTGGTTTCTGAGTCAATATTCAGGATGAAGGCGAGGAGGACTGTATACACGAATGCTGAATGGAGGCCTTGATCGGAGACGAAGGCACTGGTATTTCCATGCTTTTTGAACATATAGATGTCAATATTCT